>CAMRHE010000421.1:0-340000 GCA_947044405.1 Leptodactylus fallax
TAAGGAGAGTACCCCGTTGTAGAATGGACCTGATTGTTATAGGCCCACACCATTTCAGACAAGAACTGAGGCCACTGTAACTTCTTGTCTTCCTCCAGAGTCCGCAGCATCTGTAGCAGAGTTCTGTTGAATCTTTCACAGGCCCCATTTCCCTGAGGGTGGTATGGAGTCGTGTGCGACTTCTTTATCCCGTAGATACGTTGAACTTCTTTCATTACGTGTCCCTCAAAGCAGGCGCCCTGGTCGGAGTGGATGCGTTGGGGGCACCCATATACTCGAATGAAATCTTGGCACAGAGCACGAGCTGCTGACTCAGCTGTCTGGTCCTTGGTGGCGGTTACCACCGCAAATTTGGTGAAGTGATCCACCATTACGAGGCAATACTGGTGTCCGCTATTGGATGGGCCCACCATTAGATAGTCTATCATGACGATTTCTAAAGGTTCCTGGGTCACGATGGTTTGCAGGGGAGCTCTCTGTTCTATTGCCTTATGGATCTCACAAGTTCGACCGCCGCGGCCTACTTCTCCGGCCCCTTGGGGGGGGGGGGGGGGGGGAACCGGGGGGGTGGCCCCAGGGGGGGGTTTTTTTTTAACCAAATTTTTTTTTTTTTTTTGTGGCCCCTCTGGCGCGGGGGGGGGGGGTTCTTTGCGCCCCACTTTTTGTTTTTGTTTTTTGTCTTTAGGTGGAAGGTAGACCTTTCGTTGTCGTTCTCTTTTTTTTTTTTTTTTTTTCCCTTTTTTTAAAAAAAAAAAAATTTCTCGTGTTTTTGTTTTTTTTTTCTCTCTTTGGGGGTTTTGGGCTTTTTCTTCTCTTCTTGGTTGGTGGGGGGGGGCCGGGGGGGGGGGGGGCTGTTGTATCTGTACCCATTCCTGTCGTGAGGGACCAAAGAAAGGAGCCATTTCAGTCCCCTCCATCTCAAACTGATTAGTGGCGGTCAAGGCCTGTGAAAATCTGCTGAAATCGGGCACCTCCACATGCTCCAACTCATGATCCACGTCTTCTGTGGGGGTCTGGGCAGTTACCCTAGAAAGTCCGTCAGCATTCTGGTTCTCTGTCTTGGACCGATACTTAATGCGGTAATTGAATGTAGACATTCGGGCTATCCACCTCTGCTCTAACGCCCCGAGCTTGGCATTTTCCAGGTGAGCTAGTGGGTTGTTGTCAGTCAGTACTAAAACTTCAGCACCGGTCAAATATTCAGAGAATTTCTCGGTCATGGCCCATACCAGTGCCAACAGCTCCAATTTAAATGAACTATAATTCTCTGGGTTTCTTTCAGAATCTCTCAAAGACCGGCTGCCGTACGCTATGACCCTCTCCTGGCCATCCTGAAGCTGGGAAAGCACTGCTCCAAGACCATACAGGCTTGCATCTGTATATAGCTGGAACGGCAAGTGGTAATCAGCATATGCCAAGATTGGGGCTGTTGTCAGTGCATCCTTCAATGCCTGGAAGGCTTGTTCCTGTTCAGGTCCCCACTTCACGGACCGGTTCTTTGGACCACCGGATGTGCCTCGTAGGAGAGCATTAAGTGGTGCTGCTACCTTGGCGAAATCCTTAATAAACCGTCGATAGTAACCGGCTACTCCGAGGAACGCCCTCACTTCTCGCAGGGTAGTCGGTATTGGCCAATCTTGAACAGCCGCTATCTTGTCTCTTGATGGTCTCACCCCTTCTCCTGATACGCGGTGACCCAAGTAATCAATTTCAGATTGGAACAACCGACATTTACTGGGTTTCAATTTGAGCCCATGTTCCCGCAATCTTCGAAATACTTGCCCCAACTGGTGGAGATGGTCTTCAAAGGTCGCAGAATACACTATAATGTCATCCAAGTAGATGAGAGTGAACTCAAAGTTGAAGTCACCGAGACATTTCTCCATCAACCGCTGAAACGTTCCGGGTGCATTTGTCAACCCGAAGGGCATCCGGTTAAATTCGTATAGTCCCATGGGCAAGATGAATGCCGTCTTCTCCTTGTCTTTTGTGGCCATCGGCACCTGCCAATACCCACTAGCCAGATCTAGTGAGGAGAAGTACCGGGCTCTCCCTAGCGCTGAGAGGGACTCCTCAATCCGTGGCAAGGGGTAGGAATCTCGTACGGTGCAAGCGTTTAACTTCCGATAGTCTACGCAAAATCGGATGGACCCATCTTTTTTTCTTACTAACACCACAGGAGCCGCCCAGGGACTCTGGCTTTCTTGGATGATCCCACCCTGTAGCATCTTAGCTAACAGTTCTTTCACTTCCTGATACAACTGTGGAGGAATTTGTCGGTAGCGCTCTCTAATTGGAGGGGGTGTCTCCTGTGGGAATCTCATGGTAGATCCCTGTGGTACATCCAAAATCTTCAGCATACCGTGCAAAGGTGGCTTGGTTCTCCCACAACAGCTCATCTACCTTCTGCACCCATTCCAGAGAACATGAACTTACATCCATCTTCATCTGTTCTCGAATTGCACAGCCATTCCATTCAGAGGTGGGTTCCTCATCTTCTCCCATGGACACAGTTACGGTCCACTCATCCCTTTCAGTCGGCTTCAGCTGCATTGGCGTTACTTTCCTTACTTCCTCCGGAGTCACATAGATGTTAGCCAGCAGCCTCCCTGGGGTCAGGTCCACACTCTGGTCCTGAGTGTTTACACATCGAAGTGGTACTCTTCCATTGCGAACTATTGCCAAGGAACGGGCCACTAGCGGATCAACACCTCCTTCGGCTGCCTGCAGTGGTTCTACCAACACAGCTATGCCCTCTAGTTTCCGACAGGTGCCTACGGGCATGGACACTATTGTCTCCCGACTGGGTGGCAGTGTAACTTTTGTATGCAAAGGAACTGAAATTCGAGCCAGAGGACGCTGTGCATCTGAACTTTTCTGTAAGCCACATGTCCGGATCAGCCGCTGGAAAGCTGTTTGAGTAGGCCGATGGGTGGTGGTTTCTTTCCAATAACCGTGACCTTTCTTTACAAAGAGGATCTGATCTAATTCTTTTAACACATTCATCCCCAAAATGACAGGGACCTTTACTTCATGTGACTCCTGTACCACCACAATGCCTTTCCTACCTAGATCTTGGCCACATACCCGGACATTCATCCAGGCCACTCCCACGACCGGAACTGGTAACTGGTTAGCTGCGACCACTCGTACGAATGTATGGGGATCATATTTCACATGTTGCCGGAAGTACCGTTCATAACAGTCTCTACTCAAGGTCGTTACTTGGGAACCCGTGTCAATCATCCCGGTAACCGGAATACCCTCCATTTCCACCTGTATGACAGGACTTGCAGCGATCAGGTCATCATCAGGGCATTCTCCCCACATAGTCTCCTTGTCAGTCTCCCCTACTACACGCCCTTCAGCAGCAGGGGACTTCAGTTTAACGGCGGTCTCTCATAAGTTTGTCGCTGCTCTGGACATCTAGCAGCAACGTGGCCCATCCGTCCACACTCCCAGCAGCGTATCCCCCGTCGTTCTGGCCATCTGTTTGGGCCCCTTCGGTAAGCCCCTTCGATTTCTCCTGAGCACTGCACTAAATGATTTGGACCCCTTCGGTAGGTCCTATCCTCACCCCTCCAGCGGGGTGGTGGGTGATTCTGACTTGCTGGGTGTGGATGGCTCACCCTTTCATCTCCAGTCTTCTGGAAGTCTGCAATTTTCATAGACTGCTCATCACAACGAGTGTGCAAGTGTTCCATTTGTTCTTGCAGTTTCTGCATTACTGTGAGAATTTCTTTAACCGTCCCTTTTTCTACTGTCTCTGAGCCAGAACCAGCCCCCTGTGACAAAGTAACTCCAACTGCGGTCTGCGGCCTCGGGACCATACTATTGGCACGGGAGATGGCCTCTACCTGTACATCATGGAATTTAGCATCAGTCTCTCGTCGTATAAAATCCTGCATAGTCACAGTTAAACTGCCGTCACGTATCCCCAGGACAAACTGGTCACGGAGAGTCCGATCAGGGTTACAGAAGGCTGGCGAGCCCCCTCTTTCCTTCCTTTGAATATCTCGGAGCAGTTCTTGTAGGGCATTTGCATATTGGGGAAGGCTTTCATTCTCCTGTTGTACCCTCTGGAAGAACCGAGCCTGCAGAGACCCCAGCAATGCAGTTTCTCCATAGATGGTTTCTAGAATCTGGACTACTTGCTCAAATGTCTGCCTTTGTTCAAATGGCCTCAGTATCACCGTGGTCTTAGCATCCCCTTGTAATGTCAATATTGCTAGCTCTACTAGTACTTCTGGTGTGGTCTGGTACATTCGCTGTATCATTCGTATCTGTTCCACCCACATACTCACTGACATATTATTGCCATCAAATTTAGCTAACTGACTCATTATAGCCCCTGCTGGCATTCTTCCTCCAGCACCATTCTCCCGAACGGGTGCGTCACCGTCCATTCTGGTAAGCGGATCCTGCCGACTACGCCAATTTGTGAACCGAGAGCAAGGCAGGTGGTTTCTACTCCGCAACCAGAAATGAACGCACACGCGGTAGTTCAAGAAAAAAAATATATATTTACTATAAGTTAATAAAGGCTAGTTAAAGGTAAAATGACAGGGCTAAAGACAAGCAAAATATACAATATAGCATGAACAATTTCAAGGCAAATTCTGCAATGGTTTCTACTTTTACTCTGTCCACTTCTGCAGTATGGACACTGAATGAACAATATACTCAAAACTATCCCTAACTGACCCTGACTTCACATTTGGGTGCACCCCCTTTTCCCCAGTGGTCCAGGTGGACCGCTTACAGTCCGTAGAAGCGCGCGGTGGGGCCCAAAGTCGGTCCTTTCTTTTATAGTGAAGCGTCCTCTCCTCACGGTTATCAGGATCTTGGGAGAAATGAAGTCCTCTTTAACAGACAGGGAAACCAACTGAATGCAATGTAATCCAACAGCAGATTCCACTCAGCACACTGACAGTCCTGCCGAATCCATACACTGAGCTGGGATGTAAGCCGGGATTTAGCAGGTGCCGTCCAGTACATCAACAGCACTGCGAGTCTCTATCTGTGGTATCCATATACACAGTCACAATGTCAGTCTCACTGATCAGCCACTGAGCACAGTTCCTTTCACGTGGACTCACTAGTCCTGTTGTCTCTTTACACTCTGTTTGTCTCTGGACCAAGATACAGCTTAGCTGTACAGAAAAATCTCCACACCAGTTCAATACAACACTTGCCAAGATGGCTGCTGCTCTCTGTCTCGTCACTTCCTGCTTCTCTGCTCACACTCTGTCTGCAGAACAGGCAGGCTGACATAAAAGGGGGGGGTCTCACTCCAGCATCATGTCACAATTACAATGGCTGCTGTCTTAAAGGAACAGAATCACAGAAATACATTCAACATTAACAGTTTATACAGACAAATGAAGCTTAAGACAACATTGGCTGTCTCTTACAGGTGTGTGATTCAGAGCACCAATCAGAGGCAGACAGTGTCAGAGCTCAGAATCACATCCCTTGGCTGCTCCTGCCTGACACCGCCCACCTGACAGTACAGAGCCTAAATAGCATATCAGTCACCAAAATTAACAGCACTGATTGCTCAGGAATGGCGGGGGCTAGAGAAAAAATCCCAGCTGTGCAGGAGTCAGTGGAACATCAGCTATTAAATGTAATGTAACGTAATGTAAAGAGCTAGGCTTGTCGGCAGTGGTGATAGGTCCTCTTTAAAGCCACTGTTGGCAAAATCTGAAAAAAAAAAAAAAAAAAAGCTAAAAAAAGCTTTTCTGCAACATGGGGCCTTAGCCTAAAACACATAATAAATATGGTGCAAGGCATGTTTGGCAATTGGGCAGAAATATTCACTGCTACATTGGGGGACACATATCTAAAGAATGAAGAACTGTCCTCCGTTATGGTGTATTCACCGGCAAGGTGCAGGCTTCTTCACAATACCAAAACAATGCCAGTTTGTAATATTCTTCATACTGTAATTTTTACTGCCACATCTCTTTGTGTGACTGGAAGCCCACACCCTATTTTCCCAATAAAAAATTACAGGAGACCTTTATAGAACGTATTTGGGCCAAGTACAATTATGCCAAATAACTGACGACCCCATTAAAAATTAGAAAATCTTAGAAAATAGTTCTCTAGACCAATTTATTCTTAGTGTCCTCATGAGAGATGGAGGGTCTAAGGAAAGCAAAATCTGTAAGGTCAAGCTACAAACAGAAGTTATAATTCTGGCTTTATATATATCACTTGTGTCAGGCCAGTTATTTTATGTCTGAGCTACACACAGCTAAAGATGGTTAAACCTCGCAAGATTCGTCTTATGCATATTCGCGAGGTTCACTCACCATTAGCTGTTGCCAAGGGCCATTGACAACATTCAGGCCAGCACCCAAAATTTTTGGAAAATATGTGACAAATCTGGCTCATTATGAGTCAGTTTGCTCATCCCTAAACACAACCAGTGACATTTTTGTCATCTCCGTACAACCTCGGAGGGAAACTTGGAGAGTTGGAGAGGAAGTGTGAAAACCAGCATAGAAAGTCAACCATAGAGCGCAGTTAACTAGTGCAGTGGTCCTCACCTCTAAACATTAAACTTTCAGTTTTTCAGAGAAAGTCCGCAGAGTTTTCCTCTGCAGACTTTCTGCTCCTATTATACCTATACAGAAAACACCATTGTTTCCGCAGGTATAATTGGCATTTTTGAAAATGCAGCATGTCCGCTGCAGATTTTTTTCTGCAATGTGTGGATGGGATTAGCCAGTATTCCATCCACTTTGCAGGTAATATAAAACACAGTATTTTTTGCCATGGCGTTTCCACCACATCCAAAACACTGCATTTTCACAACGTGGGGTCCCAGTCTTAAAATCAGTTCTAAATCCTGAGATACCCTACCCCTCAGATATTGATAGTCTAAGAGGAAAAAAAAGGAGTTGCCAAGTCCCCCAGTGATCAGAAGGATGGAGGATTAAAAGTCCCCCTAAAGACTCCTTATGAATGGAGCGCCAGTGTGCTTGCGTGACCGGCGCTCCATCCACTTCTATGGGACGGCACGCGCTGCCAGAGATTACAGTCCCGGAAGACCCCAGCGATCGGACACTTCTCCCCTGTCCTGTGGATAGGGGATAAGTGTCCATAATGGCACAACCCCTTTAAGCCCTACAAAATCTTGCTCAGGAACAGGAGGGGTAACTTGGAGGGGGGCAAAGGGTGTGGTCACATCTGGGCCCAGGATCCTTAGGAGTCCAAAAAGTGTCTCTTCCCAACATGAGGAGACCAGTACTATAAACGATACATTATAGTTGGGGGGCCTGGTACCGATTTTGGACTGAGGCCCAGGAACTTCAGCCTCTGCTCATGAACATCCTCAAAACACACATTTTGGGACATGTTTTCATGATCATTCTGAAGGACACAAAAACAGGAAAAAAAAATTATATAAAAAAAAGGAAATATAAAAGGTCAGTTTTTTAGAATGTCAAACTTAGTGTGTGCCCCTTTAAGTAAATATTTCCTAAAGCTTTTTTAATGTATCACCTTCTCGAGTTACCTTTTAGTGACCTCTCAATACCATTAAATTGGATTCTACCTGATTAAATGTACTTAATGTATTATTACATTCATCGTGCCCCATCCTAATAACTGGTGGCGCTCTGATCTGATCCTGGGTCCTGTACAGCTTTTAACTCTTTCAGGAGTAAAGTTATTTTACATTCTGGACGTTTTAGAAGTGAAGCAATGGGTCGAAATCCACATTTATGAGTTAAGAACTGGGAAAGAATTTTAATGTAGAAGAGCTGAAGGCAATTTTCCATATAATCTCGTGTTTAATTGTCTTTACTAAAACATTTGGACCTGATTATTTTGTGCTCTGAGATGTTTTTCAATCACAAATTTTAGACTCGGCAGAAGGAAAAAAAAAAATAGCTAATTACTAAGCGGTGTTTAGGGAGAGAGTTATGGAGTGCTATTAGTAGTCTCGGGGCAGGCTGTACTGACATTGCTTTATACATTCCTGGTGGAGTTCTTTATATCACGCTCCTCAAGGATATACAAGGACACAGCTCCTAGTACCAGAGCCATGTCTAAGCCTTAGCTCTTTACTCATAGGACCTCATAACACCTAGATTTATGATCAAATATATGGATGTTCCTAGTGATATCACATTAAAATAGGAAAATCGCTACTTGAAAGACCTTGTCTACCTGATATTAAATGGGACACTTTATGTCATGTCAACACTAGATATTGCATTCACCTTCTAGATAATATATAGAACTTCCTATAGCCTATAGAACTTTCAGATAATATATAGAACTTTCTATAGCCTATAGAACTTTCAGATAATATATAGAACTTCCTATAGCCTATAGAACTTCTTGATAATATATAAAACTTTCTATAGCCTATAGAACTTCTTGATAATATATAAAACTTCCTATAGTCTATAGAACTTCTTGATAATATATAGAACTTCCTATAGCCTATAGAATTTCTAAGCCCTTTAAACAATGTCGCTTCTCTGAATGAAGGGAGTAATATAACTGGTGGTCTAGTATAATTAAAGGGTCAATAGTGCCACCACTCATGGAATATATCAACATGTCTAGGGCTCAGAGGTTAATGGGTTTTTCCAACACTGATACTCACCTTTCCTCACCTCTTCGGGGCTCCTCCATAATGTCCAGTCCTATCTCACACTGTTTCTGGGGCCCCTTCTGATCTCCTAGGTGAAGTCATTCATGTCAGGCCACAGATGAGGCCTGTGCTTTAGCCATGGTAACATGTGGTACATCAAAGTCACTATGCTTTGTCAAAGTGTAATGATGTTGATATGCCTGCGGAGGCCAAATTACAGGCCTCAGTGGTGACCAAGTGCCATTGACATCACCCAGAAGACCAAATTAATTTACAGTATGTAACAAGCTTAGTGTATAATATCAGTAATAATAAATAGAGTCATTATAATATACTAAAAATACATGTATTTACTAAAAGAGACATGTCTGGCTCTGACTTACTCAATCTATTTACCCCATCATTGGGGACATTCTGCTTTTGGAAAACAAATTCCATATATCCTGAAAATGAACTCTGAGCCTGAATGTTGAGCTCTGATAAAATGGGCCCCTCTTTATCATGTGTCAATTAGAATAGTGGTATATTTTATTTGTTATGGGGTCCACTCAGGGTCTGGGGTCCAGTATCGACTGCTACCACTGCATCCAATACAGCTAACCCCCTGCTTGTATCAAAAAGGGATTGTTCAAAGCAGGCTACCTTATAAAATATCTATATAATATACTATTTAATGTCTTTTAATGTCTTTAAGTTTATCTTTTGTATCTACAGTTGTGCTAAAAAGTTTACATACCCCAGCAGAGTTTTTGTTTTTTTGGTGGTTGGTTGAAGCCATTTATTGTCAAACGTCTGTGTTTTCTCTTTTAAAATCATAATATCAACCAAAAACATCAAAATGACCCTGTTCAAAAGTTCACATACCCCAGTTCTTAATACCGTGTATTGCCCCCTTTAACATCAATGACAGCTTGAAGTCTTTTGTGGTAGTTGTGGATGAGGCTCTTTATTTTCTCAGATCGTAAAACTGCCCATTCTTCTTGTCAAAAAGTCTCCAGTTCCTGTAAATTCCTGGGCTGTCTTGCATTTACTGCGCACTTGAGATCTCCCCAGAGTGGCTCAATGATATTGAGGTCAGGAGACTGAGATGGCCACTCCAGAACCTTCACTTTCTTCTGCTGTAGCCAATGACAGGTCGACTTGGCCTTGTGTTTTGGATCGTTGTCATGTTGGAACGTCCAAGTACGTCCCATGAACAGCTTCCTGGCTGATGAGTGCAAATTTGCCTCCAGTATTTGCTGATAACGTGCTGCATTCATCTTTCCTTCAACTTTGACCAAGTTTCCTGTGCCTTTGAAGCTCACACATCCCCACATCATCAGTGATCCACCTCCATGCTTTACAGTAGGAATGGTGTTCCTTTCATCATAGGCCTTGTTGTAACATTTATGGTTGTGGCCAAAAAGTTCGATTTTTGTCTCATCACTCCAAATTACCTTGTTCCAGAAGTTTTGAGGCTTACCTCTGTGCTGTTTGGCGTATTGAATGCGAGATTCTTTGTGGCATTTGTGCAGTAATGGCTTTCTTCTGGCAACTCGACCATGCAGCCCATTTTTCTTCAAGTGCCTCCTTATTGTGCATCTTGAAACAGCCACACCGATAGTTTTCAGAGAGTCCTGTATTTCAGCTGATGTTATATGTGAGTTTTTCTTTGCATCCCGAACAATTTTCCGGGCAGTTGTGGCCGAAATTTTGGTTGGTCTACCTGACCGTGGTTTGGTTTCTGGGCATGTTATCAGGCCAAAATCACCAGGGTATGGGAACTTTTGAACAGGGTCATTTTGATGTTTTTGGTTGTCATTATGATTTAAAAAGAGAAAACACAGAAGTTTGACAATAAATGGCTTCAACCAACCACTAACTGTGAGTGGAGAAAAATTTTTGTGTTATCATTCATATTCTCTGAAAAAAGGCCAAAAAAACAAAAAATCTGCCGGGGCATGTAAACTTTTTAGCACAAATGTACTTTTAGATTTAACTAAAGTTTTTACACAGTGGTTTTTTTTAGCTGGAACATTATGTTTTCTCTGTTCTCCATATAAATACAATCCTCTGAGTTTCTATTTTTTTTTTTTTTGCCTTTTTTTGTTTTAGCTCTTTTGGCTTCCACAAAAGCCTCTTTTATTCCTATACAAAGGAAGAAAGGAAGAAAATCAAATAATCCCTGTAATTTCAGGACTCTTTATAAAACATGCCAATGTCTCATTATAGTTCTTTTAATGTGTCCAGATGCTAATGTAAATTTGGATACAAAAGGGATTGTCTATAGTAATATACTAAGCCAGGACAGGAGAGAATCAAACAGATGTTTTATAATAAATTCACATTAAACAACCCTGCAGAACACTAATATGGCCACTAGGAGCACTGTTGGTCATAATATTGTGGCTGGGATTTCACATTTGCTTGTATCTCTGTCCAATACACAGTAACAATGACCACCTTTTTGCCCCTTACAAAATAATGAAGGTGGGCATTTTTATTATATGGGAAAAAAGTGGATAATAACTGCTTTGTGGCAAAAAGGGAATATTATTATTATTAGTATTCGTATTATTATTACTCCCTTTTTGTCCCCCAAACATTACAACCCTCTTTGTGCCTCCATACAATAATAATGACCCACTTTGTGCCATCTAATAGGTAATAGTGTCTCTTCATTGACTACAGTAGCAACATTTAAATTAAAGTGCCCCTTATCAACTACAGTACCTTTTTGTTATAGTGCCCCCTGATTAGTTCTAGTTCTCCCTTATTATAATGCCCCCTTACTAGTTCTCCCTTATTATAGTGCCTCTTATTAGTTACAGTGACCCCTTATAAGTTACAGAACCTCTTTTTAGCTTTAAGAGAATAGGTCCGGGATAGTCTGCGTGATGCAGTGACATCATCGTGCGGCCTGTGCAAAGACTTTAACGTTATGTGCACCTTATTCTGTGACTTACACTATGGCAGAGCATGCAGAATATGTCTCCATGCTCTGTCATAGGTGTCAGGTTTCTACTGTATCAGAGTCCTATAGAAGTGGTGCTCCCATGATCAGAGGCACCAAGAGAAAAGTCCTCCTAACTCCGGCCCTGACTCTCATCAGTCCCTAGGAGCTTGTCACAGAATACATGCCTCTCTGTACACCTCCACTGCTTATGATATGACAACTTCAACAAAAGCAGCCTTATATTATATGTAGCTTGAGCATTGCCGCTCTCCAGCATCTACTCCCATGACTAAAGAGAACAGTGGTGCTTCTCTAGGGGTCCTTTTTGACTTACTTCCTCCGAGGGGTTTAGATAATGTACCTAGGGGTTATGTTTGCTTCCGACCCTGGATATTGGAATCGGCACCAGGCCCCCTGATCGCTCCACTTCCTTCCTCATTTTCACAGATAGTTACCTGTGCTATGGCGCACAGATTTAAGTCTTATTCATTTTTACAACTTTTTATAGAGTCACTAAACCTTTGCAACTAATCTGGTTTGAAAACTGCACCATCCTTCATGAACTCTGGTGTCCTTTCCCGAGAACGGGAACAAATTTATGAACCAGCATGAGACATTTTGATAAATTTGTTGCAAAAAAACACACAAGTAAAAACTATGCTAAGTTATAAAACTGGCATGAAAAAAATCCCATCGTTATAAATCAGTTCTAAATATTTTTTTTTTTTGGCATTTTGTGTTCGTCATGAATTTGTTAGATTACCAAGAGAGAAAGAAGCAAGAAAGCCATGAAATATAAACCAAGGACGATTATGGAGGTGAATAGAACATCCTATAAGAATGAATAGTCTGCATAATAATTCTTTGTATACAATCATGGCCAAAAGTTTTGAGAATGATACAAATATAAATTTTTACAAAGTCTACTGCTTCAGTTTTTCTAATGGCAATTTGCATATACTCCAGAATGTTATAAAGAATGATCAGCTTAACAGCAATTACTTGCAAAGTCAATATTTGCCTAGAAAATGAACTTTATCCCCCAAAACACATTTCAACATCATTGCAGCCCTGCCTTAAAAGGACCACCTAACATCGTTTCAGTGATTGCTCCATTAACACAGGTGTGGGTGTTGATGAGGACAGGGCTGGAGATCAATCTGTCATGATTAAGTAAGAATGACACCACTGGACACTTTAAAAGGAGGCTGGTGCTTGCCATCATTGTTTCTCTTCTGTTAACCATGGTTATCTCTAAAGAAACACGTGCAGTCATCATTGCACTGCACAAAAATGGCCTAACTGGGAAGAGTATTGCAGCTAGAAAGATTGCACCTCAGTCAACAATCTATCGCATCATCAAGAACTTCAAGGAGAGAGGTTCCATTGGTGCCAAAAAGGCTCCAGGGCGCCCAAGAAAGACCAGCAAGCGGCAGGACCGTCTCTTAAAAGTGTTTCAGCTGCGGGATCGGGCTACCAGCAGTGCAGAGCTTGCTGAGGAATGGCAGCAGGCAGGTGTGAGTGCATCTGCACGCACTGTGAGGCGGAGACTCTTGGAGCAAGGCCTGGTCTCAAGGAGGGCAGCAAAGAAGCCACTTCTCTCCAGAAAAAACATCGGGGACAGACTGATATTCTGCAAAAGGTACAGGGAGTGGACTGCTGAGGACTGGGGTAAAGTCATTTTCTCTGATGAATCCCCTTTTCGATTGTTTGGAACATCTGGAAAACAGCTTATTCGGAGAAGAAGAGGTGAGCGCTACCACCAGTCTTGTCTCATGCCAACTGTAAAGCATCCTGAAACCATTCATGTGTGGGGTTGCTTCTCAGCCAAGGGAATCGGCTCTCTCACAGTCTTGCCTAAAAACACAGCCATGAATAAAGAATGGTACCAGAATGTCCTCCAAGAGCAACTTCTCCCAACCGTCCAAGAGCAGTTTGGCGCTCAACAATGCCTTTTCCAGCATGATGGAGCACCTTGCCATAAAGCAAAGGTGATAACTAAATGGCTCAGGGAACAAAACATAGAGATTTTGGGTCCATGGCCTGGAAACTCCCCAGATCTTAATCCCATTGAGAACTTGTGGTCAATCATCAAGAGACGGGTGGACAAACAAAAACCAACAAATTCAGACAAAATTAAAGCATTGATTCTGCAAGAATGGACTGCTATCAGTCAGGATTTGGTCCAGAAGTTGATTGAGAGCATGCCAGGGAGAATTGCAGAGGTCCTGAAGAAGAAGGGTCAACACTGCAAATATTGACTTGCTGCATTAACTCATTCTAACTGTCAATATAAGCTTCTGTTACTCATAATATGAATGCAATTCTATTTCTGTATGTGATAAAAACATCTGACAAACACACATAAAAACCAGAGGGCAGCAGATCATGTGAAAATATAATATTTGTGTCATTCTCAAAACTTTTGGCCATGACTGTAGTATTGTGTTATGATGATGATTTTTACATATCACTACGTTATACAGATCACTGAAATCTGTTCTAATATTTATAATAGGGGTACAAAATTCACTGGTTCTGTCACCTTGTAAAAAGTCCCCATGTAGATCAGGTGTAATTCATACAGATCCAGGAGGAAAAGATTGATACAGAACAGAGCAGATGTTCCAGAGTTGCTATCCCATCAGGAATACAAGTACTTACTACAGACACGTCTGAAAAGCTAAATTATCCCCTATAAATTCAGTGACTCAGAGGTGACATGCTTCATCCTTTTCTTCGCCATACAGCACAGACCTCTATGATACCTTCTCCTGATGACTGCAGAGTTTCCGGTCAAGACATCTTTGATCCTGTGGTTCTGCAGTCATCACCAGACTCAACAGAAATAAATATAGACCACAAAACAAACCTCTAAATTTATTTAGATCCCAGTCCAGACCCTGAAATGAATTCAGACCACAGCAAGAACCCATAAATTATTTTAGACTCAAGACTAGAACCCTAAATTAATTCAGACCCTAAGCAAAAACCTATAATTTTATTTGGACCCTAGACCAGACTCCTAAATCACAGGTATAAACTCATAAGTTTCTTCAGACTCCATAGAAGACCATAAATCCACCTCAGGGGTATATATGTATATACATATACAAAGATTGCATATATACAGTATACATGTACTGACACACGAGCCACTTCAGATGTACACACACTATATCATGTGTTTAGTACATAACTTCTTATAACAAAAGGGGAGCAGGGGTGTGAGGAGGGTATCTGCCATTATCATTATCATTACATTGGTATAATGATCTGGTGGGTGAGTACCCCTACCCCACCCCTAAAGTCAATCCTGGTAACACCACCATAACTAGTATAATTTGATGTTTATACAAATATTATTTACAAGCATGTCAATAGAAGATTACCTATCATGTATCAATCTCTGATCTAAGAAAGATAGATAGATAGATAGATAGATAGATAGATAGATAGGAATGGTGAACTGATACAAAAATGATAAATACATAAGATACAGATGTAGCAGATTTAGCACAAACTTCTGCACTTGGTTAAACTGCTGCAGTGTGATATCTTATCACAGAAGACAACAAAAGTCAAAGGTCAATGAAAAGTAATTGGAAAAAAACTTTTTTCAATTACCTTTCATTGTTTTTTCCTGCCTTCTGTAAATTCCACAGCCAAAAAACCTGCCTATCTGGGCGCTAACTAAACACAGGTTACCTCACCTAGGTGCTTCACAAAACACAGGGAGATCAGACTTTACACAGCCAGCACAGTACATGCAGTATCCAAGCTCTGACACTATTGATCATTCCAAGCTTGTATTTATCCCCAGGTATTGAGCAGATACAACTGGGGTCAATTCTGGATCGGGGAAGAGTCGTGCTGGAGGAGGGGAAGGAATGGCACGTATCTCAGCACCTATGCTTTGCTAAAAGAAGATAGCTTCTAGATCTTTTTACCTCACCTACCTGAGTATTCTGACTGAGAGATACACCCCCTCCACATATACACCCCATCCAGTACTTTACCATAAATCGTGTTACAGTATGTAGAACGAAACAAGATAAGATGATAGATAGATAAATAGATAGATAGATAGATAGATAGATAGATAGATAGATAGATTTTAAATGGATCATTAGACAGATCAATAAGTAGATAGAAAGAAGATAAAATGATGGTAGATAGATAGATGATAGAGTTAAGTAGCAAGATAATGTAGATAGATATGTAGATATGTTTATATAGATAGATAGATAAATAGATAGATATATGTGTGTATGTATAGAGAGAGAGAGAGAGATGATACAGATAAATAGATACACACGTGGACAAAATTGTTGGTACCCCTCGTTTAATTAAAGAAAAACCCACAATGGTCACAGAAATAACTTGAATCTGACAAAACTGGAATTTGCCAAACTACATGTTGACAAGCCACAAAGTTTCTGGGAGAATGTCCTATGGACAGATGAGACAAAAATGCTCTATGTTCACAGATGGAAAAATGAAGCATATCTTGAAAATAACCCTGTCCCTACTGTGAAACATGGAGGAGGCTCTGTTATGTTCTGGGGCTGCTTTGCTGCATCTGGCACAGGGGGTCTTGAATCTGTGCAGGTTACAATGAAATCTCAAGACTATCAGGGGATTCTACTGTAGAGAGAAATGTGCTGCCCAGTGTCAGAAAGCTTGGTCTCAGTCGCAGGTCATGGGTCTTGCAACAGGATAATGACCCAAAACACACAGCTAAAAACACCCAAGAATGGCTAAGAGGGAAACATTGGACTATTCTGAAGTGGCATTCTATGAGCCCTGACCTAAATCCTATTGAGCATCTTTGGAAGGAGCTGAAACTTGCCGTCTGGAAAAGGCACCCTTCAAACCCGAGACAACTGGAGCAGTTTGCTTATGAGGATTGGCCAAAATACCTGCTGAGAGGTGCAGAAGTCTCATTGACAGTTACAGGAATCGTTTGATTGCAGTGATTGCCTCAAAAGGTTGAATTTTTATATATTATTACTTTTGTCAGATTCAAGTTATTTCTGTTACCATTGTGGGTTTTTCTTTCATTAAACAAGGGGGACCAACAATTTTGTCCACGTGTGTAGATAGACAGAAAGATAGATAGATAGATAGATAGATAGATAGATAGATAGATAGATAGATACCGTAGATAGATAGCTGAATAGCAAGACAATGTAGATAGATTATACAGATAAATAACAAGATAATGTATATAGATGGATATATAGATACGATAGATAGATAGATAGATAGATAGATAGATAGATAGATAGATAGAGAAAGAGATAGATAGATCAGTTATTATTATTATGGAAGTTTAGATATTTCTCTTCTTCAGAACATATAAAGTCTTGAGAATATATTGAAAAGTAACTTTGCCTTTATGAGACCCGCACTGTTTAGGGCTAAATATAATGGTTTACAGCAACTCTTCTTAAAGAATGGTATAATAACTGGAAAGCTCCCTATAGTTCACAAATTAATATTACAAGTGAAGTATACTAGCAGCATATGGTTCTAGTTAGTATGCCATAAGATTGCCAATCCTGATTTACTAAGCATACCGGGTAGTCTATTAAAAGGGATTGATTAAAGCATACTTCAGATGACTGCGCCTCCATACTGGAAACAAATCAATGAAAGCCAAAGAGAAAACTTCACAATGTCCGCAGAGAAGTTCACATGCACTAATGATTTTCTACTGTGCTCATAGGGTTCAGCCATAAATATACATGTAAATGATCAGTGCTGAAACCTAAAGACAAAGCACATAAAGCTGAACAAGCCGCTCAATTGCAATGTTTATAGTTTAACAAGCGTTGCAGCCTTTCAATTTCTTGCAGAAGATGATGATCCCTGGCGCCTAGTGTTTGGACCAATCCATGTGATGCATAAACCACAACCTCAATAAAGGCAAATACATATAGCTATATAATCATACACAACATCTTACCTTACTTCATTATTGCTTGTAGGAGAAAGATAGATCCCTGCCTGTATAAATATAGAGGGCAGATCAGTATCACTAGAGCTACTTGTTTATACTGTGTGCATGTATGTGGTAATGCTAGATAGAAAGAAGATAGATAGATAGATAGATAGATAGATAGATAGATAGATAGATAGATAGACTAATAAATGATAGATAGATATAGACAAATAAAAGATATATAGATAGAAAGATAGATATCCAAATAAATGATAGGTAGATAGATAGATAGATAGATAGATAGATAGATAGATAGATACAAATAAATAATAGATAGATAGATAGATAGATAGATAGATAGATAGATAGAAAGATAGATATAGACAAATAATAGACAGATAGATGCTAGATAGATAGATAGATAGATAGATAGAGACAAATAATAGATAGATGATAGATAGATAGATAGATAGATAGATAGATAGATAGATACAAATAAACAATAGATAGCTAGATAGATAGAGACAAATAATTGATAGATAGATAGATAGATAAAAATAAATAATAGATAGACAGATACAAATAAATAATAGATAGATAGACAGATAGATTGAAACAAATAAATAATAGATAGATAGAGACAAGTAATAGATAGATAGATACAAATAAATAATAGAAAGAAGATAGATAGATAGATAGATAGATAGATAGATAGATAGATAGATAGTGTGAGTATGTGAGCCAGAGGGCGCTGTTGAGCGACCCAGGCCTAGCCCTGAAAAGGCTCTCAGCCACGCCTTTGAGGGGGGCGTGTATCTCCAGAAGGCTGGAGAAACCTGCTTGGAGCAGGAAATGGTGGACGCACCTGGACAGATAGACGGTCTGTGCCAGAAGTGCTCGGGTCTACAGGGGACTGTTGCTGGAGCTGAGCAATAGTCAGGACCAGCCTAGGACAGAGAGGCAGTCTGTCCCAGAGGGCTTGAATCCAGAGAGGACTTACAGAGACTAATTCAAGCTCTTATTGCCCCCCAGAGGCTAGTTAGGGACTCAAGGAGTGAGTTAGGCCCTAACTGTGGCCTAGGTTTTTTTTGTTGTTTTGTTATGTTGCAGTTAAGCTGAATAAAGCCACGTTTATTTTACACTTGGACCGTCTGAAAGCTATCTTTCCGGCGCCCAATACCATGAACCGCCGCTGTCCGGACCAGGAAAAGCCGCCATTTTGAGTTTAATTTCCCCAAGCTGTCACAATAGATAGACAAACATATCAACTTTAGATACATGATCAAATTAAAAACCTCAGATAAGTAATATAGGTATAGTAAATCCTTACACATAAAAGTCGTGAAGACTGCCGGAAATTCTAAATCACTTTCTATGATTGTGACAGGAGCTTTTTCTGAAAGTAAAAACACTGCCCAAAAAATTAAACATGGAACCGCTCTCACCTGGTGTCCAAAGGAATATCCCATCCTGGCACAGGTAAAAAGAAGTACAGAATGGTAGAGCAGGAAGCAGTTGGATTTCTGCTCTATCATTCTATAACCTTTGTTGCTTGCAGTCTACAGGTGTCCTTGCAACAAATAAGTTATCGGCAACCTGGTGCAGGCGGGCAAAATGACTTCGCTACATAGCGTCTCCTGAGCCAGGATGCAGATATGCTGTGGTGATGGTGCCCTGGAGTGGCTTGCAGTCTACAAGATACAGCAAGTAGAGGCAGCAGTGACAAGTCCATGTATCAGGGGTCTAAGGCAGGTGAGTTTTATTTTTATTCTTTATTTTTTGAGGGGCAGTGGAGGCCTTATTAATATTAAGGAGCAATAACAATATAATTGGGTCATTGGGGAAAGCAGAGGAATTGTGAATATGAGATGGCATTGGGAGGCAGTATTTATGTAAGGAGGTATTAACCTCTGCGGTATTAGTATGTACTAATTTAAGGGGCATCATTAATTGAGTGCATTATTGATTTAAGGGGGTACAGGAATATTATTAATTAGGGGGGCACAGAGGAATTATTAATTGAGGGGCACTATTAATTTAAAGGCGTTATCCCACCATAAATTTTAAAGCAGGCAGCAGGGGATGGTTATAATGTATATTTCCCCAATTATCTGCTCTGGGCTGACTGTCACCTTGGTTTGTATACAGAGCAGCAGGGTGTCACGTCAGCAGAACCACGGCAGTCCAACACTGCTGTACTGGTATTGATTGGTGGTCCCATCAACGTGACATCACTGCTGCAGCTGCTCTGTATACAAAAAAGGCAGTGAAGGTGACGGCTGGCCCAGTGCGGGGACAGAAGGGGGGATAAAGGCACATGTTAGTACATTCTTATTTTATAACCCTCCCCTGCTGTGTGCATTCAAATTTCTGATCCCGAACAATCCCTTTAAGCACACAGGAGGTATAGGAGGTATTATTAATTATGGGGGCACACAGGAGATATTATTAATTAAGGGGGCACACAGGAGGTATTATTAATTAAGGGGGCACACAGGAAATATTAATTAAGGGGGCACACGGGAGATATTAATTAAGGGGGCACACAGGAGGTATAATTAATTAAGGGGGCACACAGGAGATATTATTAATTAAGGGGACACACAGGAGGTATTATTAAGGGGGCACACAGGAGATATTATTAAGGGGGCACACAGGAGATATTAATTAAGGGACACACAGGAGATATTATTAATTAAGGGGGTACGCAGGAGGTATTATTAATTAAGGGGGCACACAGGAGAGATTATTAATTAAGGGGGCACACAGGAGATATTATTAATTAACAGGACACACAGGAGGTATAATTAATTAAGGGGACACACAGGAGGTATTATTAATTAAGGGGGCACACAGGAGATATTATTAATTAAGGGGGTACGCAGGAGATATTATTAATTAAGGGGGCACAAAGGAGAGATTATTAATTAAGGGGGCACACAGGAGATATTATTAATTAAGAGGACACACAGGAGGTATAATTAAGGGACACACAGGAGATATTATTAATTAAGGGGGTACGCAGGAGGTATTATTAATTAAGGGGGCACACAGGAGAGATTATTAATTAAGGGGGCACACAGGAGATATTATTAATTAACAGGACACACAGGAGGTATAATTAATTAAGGGGACACACAGGAGGTATTATTAATTAAGGGGGCACACAGGAGATATTATTAATTAACAGGACACACAGGAGGTATAATTAATTAAGGGGACACACAGGAGGTATTATTAATTAAGGGGGCACACAGGAGGTATTATTAATTAAGGGGGTACACAGGAAATATTAATTAAGGGGGCACACGGGAGATATTATTAATTAAGGGGGCACACAGGAGGTATAATTAAGGGAGCACACAGGAGGTATTATTAATTAAGGGGACACACAGGAGGTATTATTAATTAAGGGGACACACAGGAGACATTATTAATTAAGAGGGCACACAGGAGGCATAATTAATTAAGGGGTTAAACAGGAGATATTAATTAAGGGGGCACACAGGAGGTATTATTAATTAAGGGGGCACATATGGGCATTGTTAGTTTAAATATACATACTATATATTTTATAATTGGGGTAGCAGCATGATGGTGACTTTGTGTAGCTGAGCATAATGTGGGTCGGGTGTCTGCAAAGGTGAGGAGCCAAAGATGTCTGTGCTGCAAACTTTACAGAGACAAGTCACAAAGTGGTCATGGCGATCCAGATGAAAGAGACAGGAAATGTGAACAATTACAGTCAGAAATGCCCTCCAACCAAGCATTGTATGTTGAGTCTTTCACATTACATTGATCCTGAGGTGTCTCCAACCCTGCTGACAGGCTCCCTTTAATATGATCAACTATCTAAAGTAGATCATACACAGAAGATAGCTGTCAGTAATAGCCAAACTCCTAGCTGATAGCTAATATCCCATAAATGTACTTGCCTACTTTTACTAACTTTAATCTAAGTCATATGAATGATACATTTTGCCAGTATCTAACTGGTTAAAGCGTACCTCCTATTATAAAGCAGCTTTTCATATATGAATAGTACAGGAAAAGCAAATAAGCTCTTTGGAGCGATGAGGGTGTTGAAGTTTACCCTACTGGAGCAAGGTAACGCCCTCATTACTCCAAATAGCTCATTTGCATATTGACAAAAACTGAGATATCTCTGCAATGGAGGCAAAGATTCACAAGTGCAAAACACTGTTTTATTCAGGTGACCCTAATCCAATCTATCTGCAGGACTGGGTTAATATGCTGGGGTCTGGTGTCAAGCTACCCTTAAATTTCTCTTTCTCTAGTCTCTTATCCCATGATGCCTTTTAGCACAGCACAGTGTCATTATCCTTCTCTGTCATTGTTGGATTCTCTGGGCCCAACCTCCATTATCCCTAGACAATAGTATCCTGCAAATCTGAGTGTCTTATGCTGGACCATTATTGTGCTAGAGCCTGGGATCCTCTGGTACTCTGGTGGGCCAGTCTCACACTGTTCTCTGCATATTCTCCTAAATAATCTAAAAGACACCATATGTATCAAAAACCTGATATTTCCTCATTTTATTTACTACTTGCACACTTTCATATGACCACTAGGTGGAGTCCTTATCTCTGAGAATGAGACTGTAGAAGGCTGAGCTGTGTAATCATCAGCAGTAGCTGAGATAGGAGTTTGTGTCTCCACTGAGTAGAGTCCATGCTAGAACAGTCCATGCTGGTTCATCAAACAGGAAGTTCTAGCGTGACTTTTGGAGAGTGCAGAAAGGTGTATGAGAATGGGATCACATAACCCAATTATGTGCATCCTATTATAAGACATCACATGACCTGCAGTGCTCAAGATCATGCAGGTTCAGTGTCGGACTGGCCCAGGCACTGGCACAATAATGATCCAGCAGAAGACACCACCATTTGAGGGACACTATGGTCTAATTGGAGGTGGGGCCCCAGAATTATTTTATCTGGTGGGCCCAAGGAGCCTCTGTCTGACACTATGAACTTCTACTTAGTATCACTCTATACTATACTTATAACCCACATCAAACATTCTACAATCTATTGCAAGTACAAGAGTACTTGTAAAGTGACTTCAGTCCATGTCATAGCCTTTATAGCCCTCTTAGCAAAAGAGAGGGCAAATACAGAATTTCAATGGGAGTGTCAGGCCCAAAATGCCTCATAGACCAATATTAGTTCCATGTAGAGGCCTCTAACAAGAGAAGAAACATATCTTTGTGGCCACAAATCAATAAAGTTAGTCATATTTTTATGGATATGCAAATCAGCCTCAAGTGCATTGGGGGCGGGGCCTGATTTATCAGATTGGATTTGGTTTGTGGCCTATTAACCACTTCCGGACCGCCCATAGAATATATACGTCTGGAAGGTGGTTGTCTATTTCTGCCAGGACGTACCGGTATGTCCAAGCAGAATTCAGCAGCTGCACAAAAATGGGGAGCCGGCTGTAACTTCTGCCGGAGCTCCCAGAGAGAAGAAAGGGAAGGTTTATTACCGTCCCTGCCATCCCGATCGCTGTGTATACAGTGCTCAATGAATGCTGTATACAGCGCTATGGGCCATCTTGCAGCTCCCCTCTGACCCGGCAGTCACGTGATCCGCTGAGTGCAGCATCTGCAAGAGCTGCTGAGTCCTACAGGGCCCAGATCAGCTCTATAGTATTGTTGAAGTAACGTGCAGTAGGCTGTATTCCTCCTGTAACTGAGGCTAAATGTACCAGCCCCAGTTACAGGGCAAATCAGTCTCCCCTACTATAAAAAGTGATCAGATGTCCCCAAAAGTCTATTATGACCTTATGGGGACACAATGGAAAAAAAAAAAAAAAAAAAAATGAAAACAAAAGTAAAAAAAAAAAATAAAATTAAAATAATTAAAAAAATAAATAAAATAATACGACAATAAAACAACAGTATTAAAGGTTATAGCCCCACCCCAAACGACACCATACAAAATAAAAATGACCGTAACGGAGAGTAAAAACTATTTTAAAAAGTTTTTTAGTAGCACTTTGTTTTTCACTTTTCATTTTTTTTTTTTTATTATTTAATAACAAAGACACGTTTTCCCTCCTCTTTTGTTTAGATTTTCCCGGATATAAAAAAAAATTAAAACACATACAAAAATAAAAACAACATAAAAATAAAGCCCTACGTGTCACCGAAAAAAGACGCAGAAATTAGTTGAATAACGCAAATGATATAAATGTTACAGCCCTCAAAACCGCACATACAAAAAAAACCCAAAATTGTGTCTGGTCTGGAAGGGGTTAAAGCATATGGTATGGAAGTGGTTAAAGGCATGTACATAGCTGGGGGGTGGGGGGCAGATAAACTGTGACATCAGTGGTTTTATCTATAGTGGTGATATCTTTTATTTTAGTCCTGTTTGTGATGTAAATGAGGTTACTGCTGTAAACAAAACCCCTACAGAATTGGTAAGTGTCAGGCAATTAATAGGCTTATTGGCCAGAGTGAAAATTGCAGGATGTGGTACTTTTAACTATAGATAGCAACATGGAAAATTAAAAATATCATTATCACAAATTCTTAAAAACATGTTTTACATATAAACTTTTAAATCATAAAATGAAAAAAAAAAAACAGTTTTAGTGACAGCTTCTCTTTAGATTTCCAGAGGTCTAGGGTGCTTAGTGGTTAACAAAATATTATACAAATTGTACTAGATGTTATTACTGTATTTGGGGTAGTTAATGGGTTAAATGAGGGGGTCTAGTTTACAGTACCTATCATTTCATCTACATAGGTCTAGATTTCCTTATAGGAATCAGACTTTTGGTTTTCATATATCGAGAAGCAAAGCCCTTCTTTATAAAGTCATATAGTAACATATTAACATTCTGCCTGTCTGCAGTCACCACTAGAGGGAGCTCACTGCATAGAGATTTATACAGCCCACAATGAATGCAATAATACATCTACATACATTTATATGAGTTATTAATATTGTTTGGGCTGTGCTATTATTAGATAGTGTTTGATAAACTACAATCTGTTAATAGATATTTTGGTCAGATTTTGTTTCATGGATCTGTCATTACCAGGGTCATAACTGTAGGAGAAGCAGAGGTAGCAATCCCAAAGGGTACCTGGAGTCTGAGAGGGCCCATAGGACTCTAGGCAACATAAGACGACACCAGTATTATAGATAGCACATGGTAAATGGGGGCCCCATTACAGTTTTTGCATTGGGGCCTAGAATGTTCAAGTTACTCAACTGGTCATGACCCTTTCTTGTACTATCGATCCATATATCAGACCATCAGGTATTATAGTGAAGCATACAAAGTTATTCTGCCCATCGTAAAATATCACAAACCTGATGTTTGCTAATTTTATTTACTAAGTGCATATTTACAAATGACCACTAGGTGGAGTCCTTATCTCTGAGAATGAGACTAACCATACAATGCATCACTGTTACCCAATTGTGTGCAGCCTAACTCTAACCAAACTGTATAATAATGTCCTTGAAGACTTATCAGAAGATAAATATTCAGTCTTTAGTACAATAAACACACAGAAAGGGGAAACATCAAATACAGAGGAGACACAGTAGCAAACCTCAGACTGCATATACAGACTATGGCACTGGATGAATGTGGACCCAGAATCCAGTGTACAGGCATAGCCCTGAGAGGCTAGAGCTGAGGACAACTCCTCCAGTGCTCCCTACATCTGGCCATAGAAGGAACCATTTATATTGCAAGAAAAGAGCAATATTCTTTAGATATATTTTACCAGAACTAACTGTCTGGATAATGTCACATTCAACAGTAATATTTTAGTAAATCCTTCTATTCTGTTTCAGTAAATAGTTATATATAATAACGATACTGGGACCTGGGGCATCTTTTTAGAGAACTCTACATTGTGCCGTTCCTCTTTTATTCCTCTTGGAAACGTATGAGTAAATTGACAACTGGGTGTCAATAGAGTTTGTCCCTCCACAATGTGACAATGCCAGCACAAGGTCGGATAACACATTCAGCTGACAAGAGATAGGTAAAACCTAGCTGTTAGTTTATTCATACATTTCCATGAGGAATAAAATAGGTATAGCACATAGTTGTGATTTTATGGGGAATACAAGTTTTTACAAAAAAAAAAAAAGACACGTCAGAAGAACCAAGGGGTCCTCTTTAAAAATAATGGTCAAAATAGAGAAAAAGTACCAACTACAACATGAAGAGATATAGATAGTTATAGATATGAATAATATATAGGGATATATATAGAGATAGATAGATAGATAGATAGATAGATAGATAGATAGATAGATAGATAGATATCGTTCAACAGTACTAGATGCAACATATATACAATTTATAAAACCATAGATACAAATACTGTAGCAAATGTTGTGAACACAATAAAAGCACATAGATTATTACATATAGTATAATATATAGAGAGATAGATAGATAGATAGATAGATAGATAGATAGAGAGATAGATAGATAGATAGATAGATAGATAAATAGATAAATATATCAAAAGAAGTTACAATTATTCCAGTAAATATAATTTACAACAATCTTTTAAGTTATAGAAAGCTGTAACATATAGAGACATATACACTAATAGAACAACAGATATAGAGACAATAGACATAGGACAATTACTTATTTTCCTGTTGCTTTTATATCTTTGACATATTCTATAGAGATATTACACTCTACAATGGCATATTTTGCTCTATATATGATGTTTTTAAGGACTTTTTTTTCTCCCATAGACCTCAAAGACATGTTCTCATCTCTGTTTCCAGTTTTTGGAGTAGTTTACTTCCATACAAACTGAATAGTTTGTAACTCCTAGAAATAAATTAAGATTTGGATAAAAAAAATCTTTTAGTAATATTTTTTATTTATTCAAATTTATTTTTATTCATTTTAGAGATGTTTATTTCTTTACAAACAGGGTTATGATTATATTCATCAGTTTATATTGTCTATGGATATATTGGAATTTCCTTTTAACCAATAATCTTACAAAACTTTCTACCTGTGGACACAGCACATGGATCAGGAAAGATGTAATTTTTTTAAATTATTTTATTTCTATCTAAAAGAAATACATGTAGACTTATTTCTATCAAATTACATAATAAAGGTTTTATATATTGTATTTAAAGAAATATTAATTATTACCTCTGGTTTTATAACTTTTTGGGTTTTTAATGATGGAACAAAATTACATAAAAGCATTACAAAATATAATAATACTATATACAATACTAGTCTTATAATAGAATAGTACAAAGTATCGTTGCAATAAATATTAATCATAATAATAAAATAATGTAAAATTAAAATCCAAAATATGTATGTTAAAAAAAAAAAATAATAATAATAATAAAGAGGACATTCTCCTTCTCTCCATACACTGGAGCTCTGTGCCTTGCTCTGTCAGCAGAGGAATGGTATGAAGCCTGTAGAAGGATTGTATATAATGTAATCCAGGCCCTGAGCTTATTTCATAAGGCTGATTTATGGCAGGCTACCCCAGTTATCAGATGCAGCCAGTGCTGGAGGTAGGAGAACATTGCTGCCTGGTCACACATCAAAGGGAGACAGTCCCCAGTACAAGGTAAGTGGAGGGGGAGGGGAGGTGAAGGTGGTGGGCCAGGTACCTACAGAGGTGTGCATGTGTTATCCCCCCCACCCTCTCTACATGCAGCACATGAAAGGCAGACAGCATTGTTATTATGGGGTAATGGCAGGTTTGATGTCACCTTTACTGGATGCAGCCATTGTTACTCTCTTCCCAGTGTCCTCCCCTGACATAGAGGGGATCAGTGATTAGATAGATGCCAGGTACCCTGCCTGTGTGCCCAAGTGTACCCGGGATGTCATGTGTTATATTAGGGGATATTATGGGCTGGTGCCTGGAGCTATTCCTTTAGTAGTACCTAGAGGGCTGCAGGCAGTGTGTATATACAGCTATATGTATCAGAGATAATACTGTACATATATATATATATCTGCATCATAGCTATTTATTTATTTTATCTATGTATTATCTATTAATCTATGTTATAGCTATCTACTCAATCTACCTATTATCTATCTTATACCGTCTATTGAATTACCTTGTTTCTAGTTTCCTAATTATTTATGTCGCATCGATATATCTATCAAATGAACTATGTATTTGGCATCTATCAAATTTATTTCACATGTATCATCTATTTATCTATCTATCGTTTTATCTAGTCCAAAAGACCAAACAATTGATTCAATCTTTCATCTATTTATCTTGTTATGTATCTGTATATTCTATCTATTTATCTATATATCTGTCTCTCTGTCTATCTATCTATCTATCATCTATCGTTCTATCTATTTATTTATCATTGTATCTATCTATTTATCTATCGTTGTATCTATCTATCTATCTATCTATCTATCTATCTATCTATCTATCTGTCTAGCTATCTATTTATCTCTGACATCTCTACCAATCTGAACTGGAAGTGACATGACACATAGATTACATGGCTCTAGATTATCCAGTGATCTCGACGAATATTGTTCATCACTTTTTAGCTTCCCCTGTATGTCTTTATGATCCTTGAATCTCGGCTCTTATCATGTATATATTTCACATTCTTCACTATGTATTGTTGTGTTGTATTCATACAATATACACATCTACCGACTGAATCGCAGCAATAAATCATAGATGTTCCATATAACATTAGACACATGTTAGTTATGAGCTGTCCTGATTATTATATGACATTGTGGCTGGTGTTAGTTGATATCTTACCCATCACTGGCTTTTATATACAGTATCTACCCTTACTTGACTGCCCCACAGGTACCCCCCAATGTGACATTACTACACAACGCATCGTACCAGATAGTAACATGTAATGCTATAACATAGTGGACAGAAGATATTCTACATTATAGTGTATTGTACTCTGCGTGTAATTATGATGTATGGTGGTTATTATTATGGTAATTTTATATTATACTATATTAAACTAAAAATTAATGTAACAAATATATATATATGTGCGTGTTTCAAAAAGTTTACTGTTACTAAAATACTATTACAGTAATGATTTGTATTTACTGCATATTCTTATTAAACCATTTTGTAATAAATATCAACAGATAGATCTTAGGTAGATAGAGAGATAGATAGATAGTAGATAGATAGACAGACAGATAGACAGATAGATATGAGATAGATATTTGCTGCTGTTATTATTATGGCTACTGCTGAATATTTTCTAGTCTATTCTATTACACTAATATGATGGTACAGGTGACATTATCAGTGTAATAGTGCATGTAGTGTTATAAAAATGTTTGTAATATAAGACAAAATTGCATCATAATATCTTATATGACTTATCACATAGTGTAATACAGAACTTACATAGTGTAATACTAGTGACCTTATTAGACTATATAATAGTCTGCATGACATGCTGTACATGACGTTAATATGACATTGTTTATAGTGTAATAATAGTGTATATAACATTGTAACACAGCGCAGTAACATTGTCATATAAATGTACATAATGTGCCTTCATGTAGAGCAGTGACAGCGCATTTGGAAGTGTAATAAATAATCACTTTTTATAGTACAATATATGTGTGTGGCATTATATAGTATTTGGCTTCATAGGGCTTACAATAGTATATGTGACAATATAAAACAGCATATAGTGCATGTGACATAATGATAGTGTAATAACTGTATATGTGACATTATGACACACAAATGCATATGACGCTATTATACAGTATAACAATACTGTATATGACACAATGTAGTGATATTGTATATGACCTTAGTATATAATATAGGGGAAAAAAATCACAGGACGTTATTAAATAGCAAAATAACAATGAGCATGGTTTGCAGAGTTATAAGAATATGTTATTAAATATTGTAATGATCGTTATTAATAATGAACATTTATATTACATGCTGTAATAATGCCCAGGGTATTATTAGATATAGTAGTAATAGTTAATAGTCCACATGGCCATTATAAAATATAATAGTGCGCAGGAAGTTATTATGAACCGTAACAAAAATTATATACTGTAATAACAATGCACATAACATGATTATATAGTGTATATTACATAGTGTACTAATAGTCCACACGATTATATGTAGTGCAATAACAGTGCACATGACATTACCATATAGTGTAATAATAGTGCACAGGACATGACTATATAGTGTAATAATAGTGCACAGGACATGACTATATAGTGTAATAATAGTGCACAGGACATAACTATATAGTGTAATAATATTGCACAGGACATAACTATATAGTGTAATAATAGTGCACCGGACATAACTATATAGTGTAATAATAGTGACCAGGACATTAATTTATAGTGTGATAATAGTGCACGGGACGTTATTATATAGCGTAATAATAGTGCTCACGACATTGCTTTACAGTGTAATGATAATGCACACGACATGACAATATAATGTAATAATAGTGCATAGGACTTTATAATATAGTGTCATAATGACATCCTGACAGGTGATGACACATGACTATATAGTGTGATAATTGTGAATAAGGCAGATATATATAATGTTATAAAAGTGCACAGCACATTATCATATAGTGTAATAACTGCACAGAACCTAATAACCGTACATTACTATATAGTGTATACAGTGTAATAACTGCACCGAACATTATTATATTATGTAATATTAATGCTATAACATTAATATAGCGTCTATATACTGTAATAACTGCACCGAACATTATTATATTATGTGATATTAGTGTTATAACATTACTATACAGTGTATATACTGTAATAACTGCACATAACATTATAATATGTGATATTAGTGTTATAATATTAATATACAGTGTATAAAGTGCATTGCACAGGACTTTGCTACATAGAATACTAATAGTGTAATGACCATTATATGACGTAATAATTGTACACAGAACTGTATAAAATATTGTTTGACAGTGTACAGGGCATTATTATTTAGTATAATAGTAATTCATTATTATATAATAATAGTGCACACAACTGTATAATATATTGTTTGACAGTGTGCAGGACATGTGTTATGTAGTATAATAGTAGTCTATTGTTAGATAATAAGAGTGCACACAACTGTATCACATTGTGTAATATTAGTGCACAAAACATTACTATACTATATAGTGTTATAACGGTGCACAGGACATTATTACATTGTAGTTGTGAGGCACAGAATATGATCCTATTGACTCACTTGTAAATGTTCTCAGATGATGATATTGTATCTGATATTATTATATCATTATGTATTACATGTTAATAATACTTCATACCTTTGCATTGCCTTTGCTGTATTGTATTTCCCCATGATTGATGTCCCCTATTACACCGCTTATATTACATCCTACCAGCTATAGTTATATCATTGACATCAGGTAATTATCCAGCGCTGTCTCTGAACTGACCCTGTAATCAAATGATAATGGACGTTATGTCACTAGTGTGCTCATGACGTCACACCGTCATTGATGATGTATGTTGTATTATGTTTCTCACAATATTTGTTGTAATGCTATTATATAGTGTTTATAGCATCCCCATATTTTCTATGCGAATGGATTTCTCAACTATAGTAGCAATGAGTGTGTTCGCACTCTCTCTGACATATCACCATGTGTTGTCTGTATTACATAGGACATAATGTTAGGACAGTATCCTAGATTGTTACAACATCTCACAGATAAGAGACAACTCATTCTGCTCCATCTGTGACATGTATGATCTCTAATATGACATGACTGACCATCAGCACACGATCTGTCACATTACCAGTCACATCTGACCATGATAATGGTAGTCATCCTATAATTATTGTAAAATATCATTATTATAATATTGTACATTGTAATTATTATATTATGTCACGTATTAAATAAATGGATTTTCAGTCACAAGTTTTATGTCTGGACAATATCTCTCGTGCAGTCAATTTACAGTCTTACTAGATGGAATGGTAAAAGAATTCCTACCAATACTACTAATACTATTACTACTAATATATCATCAGCACTGCCATTACCCTTACTGCTAGTAACACGGTCACTGGTTACAGGACGAGCAATGGTTTCCCTATAGGATGTGGATACCACAGATCTATGCACAATGCCACTTCAGTTCTGTTGACTGTTCCGGAAAATAACGTGTTAACAAAAAATAGTCAAAATATTTAGCAAATATTGCTTTATGTATTTATTTATGTTAGACTCAAACACATTCTGTACCTATAGTCATGTATATATCTATAGCATATCTATCTATCTATCTTCTATCTATCTATCTATCTATCTATCTATCTATCTATCTATCTATCATATATCTCATATCTATCTATCTCTCTATCTATATCATATCTATTTATCTCATATCTATCTATATCATATCTATTTATCTATCTCATATCTATCTCATATCTATCTATATCATATCTATTTATCTATCTATCTTCTATCTATCTATCATCTATCTGATATCTATCTGTATTTCTATCTATATCATATCTATTTATCTATCTATATCGTATCTATCTCATATCAAAACATCTACCTATCTATATCATAGCAAAACATATTACATCATATCTATATCATATCAACACATATCATGTCTATATCCAAAACAAGGTAATCAGCACTCCAATTAAAACAAGAGAGAGAAAAGGGAATTTATTAGCCCAAAGTGTAACGTTTCAATCGTATCTATCTATCTATCTATCTATCTATCTATCTATCTATCTACCTATCTATCTCAGATCTCTCTCTCTATATATATATCTATATATATATATAGATATATATATCTATATATATCTATAGTATATATATATATATATATATATATATATATATATCTCACAGGTATCTAGTAATCTCGAGTATCTATAAATTATATCTATTACCTATCTATCTCTGTCTACAATATCTATCTATCTCATATAACTATTTATCTAATATCTATCTAACTCATATCTATCTATCTACTGTATCTCATATCTATCTATCCATCTAATTATCTATCCCATATCTATCTACTATCTATCTATGGATCTATCTGTCTATCTCCTATCTGTCTATTTATCTCATATCTATCTTCTATCTATCTATCTCATATCTATCTATCTCATATCTATCTATCCATCTTAATTATCTATCCCATATCTATCTACTATCTATCTATGGATCTATCTATCTGTCTATCTATGTATCTATCTATGTATGTATCTATCTATGTATGTATGTATCTATGACCTCCTGTGTGTAAGCAGTAGTGAAGCCTTTCCCCAGTGCCCCTCGCCCCCTCCCCGTATGACAGGGTCTGTCCGGCGCCATCACCCACAAGCCTGCAGACAGCCCCCCATTCTCTGCCCGTTGAGAACCCGGGGACTACAATGGGCCCAGCAGTCAGCTGCATTCTACGCTCTGCCCGGGGCACAATTCCCCCTCTTAAAAGAGCCGACAAATCCTTTCTGCTCCTTTGTAGGAAAATTCCCCATTGAGAGGGAGCAGTGAACCGTGTGATTCCCAACTTATTGTTATCACCTATTTATTAATTGTTCTCATCTGGATTTAATTGAGCAACCAGGGACTTTTAGCCCAGGGGCACTTAACCCTCTCCCTCTGGAGGCTGCTGCCTGTGGGAAGGAAGGGGTTAAGTAATACTGATTGACAGGAATTATTATTCATCAGTGGGATCAGCAAAGGAGGTGAAAATGGGGAAGGGGCTTTAAGGGCTCAGCTATGACTGCTAGGGAGGCCAGTAGGCGCCTATGGGTATGGGGGGTACAGGAGGTCCAATATTTATTAGGGACAGGAGGAGTAATGCATGGGATAGAGGTTAGTGAAAGTGAAACAATGAATGGGTGTCAGGCCTAGGAATCAGGGGGCATTAGTGAAGGGGGGAGGACAGGGGGGTTATTTTAGGAGACCTTTGTGGAATATGTGAAGGGCTGGGCATGTCCTATCTTTTATGTGGGATGTAAGAAGTAATGATGCCCATGGGGTGTTATAGAAGATATTTGTGGGTGAGGAATGTGACATGTGGAGTGTCACCCCCAGTTGTGGAATGTTTGCTCTGACAACCCTGACTTGCCAGTGATTTCATCCACCAGATTTCATTGTCTATAATGCTCTGGATAGAGAGTCAAAAGGTGTGTGACAAGCATGAAACCGCTTTCCCAAACAATAAATGAATGGAGTTTTCTTAGCCCCGGGACCTTCTCCTGACTTCTGTCTTTTGATCTTCTCCACAGCTTCCCCAACTCAAAGTTTTGGTACAAGATCTAATCTCCCATGTTACCCAGTGATCTTCAAACACTGCAGATAGGGAGCAGATCAGAGCTGTCTGACTGGAGCTGAGGAGGAGAAGACTTCAATGTTTGTGTCCCAACACATCTTATCTGCCATTCTCCTACTATCCAGGGACATATACACCCATACATAAATACATACTAAATACTAACACAATATTAGTCTAATAGACGAGGCAATGACAGCAAACAACTAACTTTTGAGGATGACAAGAGGCTTAATAATACTAAGGACTAGTCATTAAATGCTGACTTATTGAAAGCATCACTGATATTAGTGACTCCAAAGAAGTTTCCTTTAGCCCTAAGCTATAGTCTAACTGGAGCCAGCACTGTGTCTGCTGCAGAACCTGCCTCATTACACCAATTAGTCTCTGTCTGAACCCTAAACTATGTGCACATCACTGCAGGCAGGCCAAGAGTGCAAGTCACACAGTCATACATGTAGCATAGCCATAAGAGTAATAGCAGAAGAGTAATATTATTCATGGCAAAAGTAACAGGGCAGACAGTACGGGTCATAAAGTTACAACACTGCATGAGAGAAATGTGTGTATATATATATATATATATATATATATATATGTAATATTAGTAATCATGGTAAAAGTAATAGTGCAGACAGTCATAAAGTTACAACACTGCATGAGAGAAATGTGGAAATGTGTGTATAAATATATATATATATATATATAATTAATCATGGTAAATAAATAAATATATATATATATATATATATATATATAATATTAGTAGTCATGGTAATGATTTTATATATATATATATATATATATATATATATATATAAAATCATTATTAATCATGACAATAGTGATAGTGCAGACAGTACAGGTCATAAAGTTACAACACTGCATGAGAGAAATGTATATATAAATATATATATATATATATATATATATATATATATATATTATTAGTAATCTTTGTAAGGATAATATACATTTAGCATCATGTTATTAATCATAACAATAGTAATAGTGCAGACAGTACAGGTCATAAAATTACAACACTGCATGAGATATATATATATTATTAATCACGGCAATATATATATATATATATATATATATATATACATATATATATAACCATGTTATTAGTTAGTAGAAATACTACATGTAGCAAACATGTACATGCATACATGCACATATGTATAAAATATTATATAATGACAATAGTAATAGTGCAGGAAGTGCAAGTCATACAGTTAGAATACTACATGTCACATATACACACATCCATACACACATATTTATGACACTACATATAGCTGCTTCAAACTTTATTTTGTATGGAATAATAGTAGTAATACTTATCCAATGGTAAAACTAATAGTTCAGACAGCTCAAGAGTCATAAAGTAATAACAACAGCACTAGTATTATTAATATCCATCTATCATCTAATATATATATAGTAATAATAGTCATATCAATAGTATTTATATATATATATATATATATATATATATATATATATACACATATAATACTATTGATATGACTATTATTACTATATTACTATATTATATACTATATTATATATTATTATATTACTATATTACTATATTTATTAGCTGTATGGGCTCCTAACTTTCTGACATGTACTGCCTGCACTATTACTATTGTCATTCATAATATTACTATTAGGACATGCATATATATATCATTCATAATATTACTATTAGGACATATATATATATATATATATATATATATATATGTATGTATGTATGTCCTAATAGTAATATTATGAATGACAATAGTAATAGTGCAGGCAGTACATGTCAGAAAGTTAGGAGCCCATACAGCTAATGTATGATATATATATATATATATATATATATATAAAATATTATATTTGTCAGAAATATATTAGTAGTAGTAATCATACCAATAGTAATAGTGCAGGCAGTACAACCTGCAATAACAACAATGAAGTAGATTATTTCATGTAGCAATAATATATATTATTAAAAAAAGTACAAGTTACAAACTATAATAACACTAATCTAATGGTAAAAGTCTCTCTCTATACATATATATATATATATATATATATATATATATATATTAGTCATATGAATAGAATTGAATTGCACACACACACACACACACTTATATTAGATAGCTAAATAGATAGAAATATATCCATAAATTACACTATCGCAGAATATCCATAGACTATAGATGTAGCAGTGTTAGCTTTGTATTTTAGCTTTACTGGATGGAGATAATGTATTACAGTAACTTACAGCCCCACTGCAGACTATACACACACAGGGCGCACATACAAACAGTTACAGCAAAACTACATTTATTTTTTGCACCAACTAAAATCTTCTGACGACAAACTCAGCTCTGCAGCATCTGTATCTTGTTACAGGGATGAGCTTCTTCCCTTTTACCTCTCAGCAAGCATTAGTTCCATTTTGTAAACTGTCTCAAACAGTTACATAGAGATCTATAGGATGAACAAAAAGACGTGAAACTTTCTATGTAAAAGTTATTGTCGTGTCTCCGGACAAATCCCAAGAAACGAATTCAATCGATGTGCTAAGAACGAATTTACTATATATTTAGACCTTTTTTGTGCCTTTGGGTTTTTATTCCAATATCATGTACAATAGTGTAATAAAATGCTGGAATTCTGAGAATATTTCCTGTGCGACTTTCACTAAAATTCACTCCGAATCTTTGAGGAGCAAGTGAGAAATCTCGGTGGCTTTTTCTAGATTGTCAGCCATTTTTTCTTAGAAAACACCCTATAGTAACTGAATAGTTAGAATGTATATGCTGGAACTTGTTGCAAGTTGTATCAATTCGATCTGTTAGTTCCTTCTGGCTCTAAAATAGGTGGATTATTTTAGCTATATTTCTTCTTTCATGACACCAATATATAGTTAAAGTGGTAGAAAGTACTATAGCAGCTCTAGTCACACCATAAGAAGCATTGTCAGCACATAACACAGCATTCCCTGTAGTGTCCCCTTTTGTAAAAAACACAACAAACTACATTAAAATTAATTTATTTAACAAATAGAACTATAATATAAATGATAATAAATTTCAAATATACAGTATATTACATAATGCTTCCCTTCCAAAGGGATAAATGCAATACCAACATAAAAAAGGCAAACAGACAGTGCTGTTAAATAGAAATACATCATCTCTTACATGGAAGAGACACATTGATCTTTACATATATATGTCCCTTTATCGACCAGGTCATCTGCTGACATCATTGGATTGTAGAAATCAAGGCAGATGAGAAGTCATCTATTCCAGATGCCCTTTAACCCCTTGTTATAGTCTACAACAGTGATCTGCAATATGGGGTTCTCCAGCTCGTGGGGGATTACAACTCTCAGCATGCTGAGATTACAGACCACTGGATAACTACAGCAATAAAAATAGGACTAATCTAGGATATTGTTAACCCAAACCTATCATCCTATTTCATTATTTGGATTGAGCGTTTGGCTCTTGGGATTTCCAGGTTGCTCTGCACATGGTTGGCTTTCCACAAGTGGGCTGTAGGGTTCCTCTAGTCAGATGCAGCTCACAAGGCGATAATGGCAATACATGTTGATGTGATATAGTATTTCTACTAATGAATTCCCTAGGAATTCATAAATAGTGACACAAAGTTATTGGTGAGGGGAAGATTTCACAGTAGGTCTTTGCCAACAGTCTGGATTGACCTATTATGAGAGATGATACATGCTGTATCCTACATGTGCAGTGTACAGTCCCATGGGTGATACTGGCAGGGTAGGCCTCTGGAAAGGATTGGAGGTCCCATACAATGAAGCTGTGGGTACTGCAGTCCCCAGTGGGAAGGAGATGCCAAAAGCTGGTGGCAACATGGGCTTGGCTGCCATTTTGAGTTTTTCTAGTTCTGCTTCTTGGAGCCTCTTGGCTTTTGCTCTTCGATTTTGGAACCAGATCTTGACCTGAGTTTCAGTGAGGTTGAGGGAACTGGAGAATTCGGCTCTTTCGGCTATGGAAAGATATTGTTTCTGCCTGAATTTCCTCTCCAGGGCCAGGAGTTGGGAGGTGGTAAAGGGAGTCCTTGGCTTCCTGTTGGTTTTGTGCTTTCTCAGAGTGCAAGCTGGGGGGCTCATCCTCCCTGAAAAGATCAGAAAAAGGGGATTTTAGAGACAGCACATTGCAAAGTTGTGGAACCAACACCAAATAGGAGACAGTATATATCTACAAGATTGTAACTATTGAAACTCCTGTTCAAGCTTGGATCACAATAGTAAAGATAACACACTAGATAATAAAACAAATAAAAGTAATAGTAATATAAAAGCTATGCTAATATTATTCATAATAGTAATGCTAACATTAACGTTAGAATAATAATCACAATATTAATAATAGTAATACTAACACTATCGCTCTAATAATACCAATAACAATAATAGTAATACTAACATTGGTTATACCAATAACACTAATAATAATAATAACAACCATACTAATATAATAATAAATACAATACTAATAATAGCAATGCAAAATAAATACATAAAAGCTATCCTACTAATAATAACAATCTTAATAGTAGTAATATTAATATGAAAGTTATAATAACAATAATAGGAATAACAATACTAATAATAGTAATACTAATATGAAAGTTATACCAATAATAATACTAATAACAATGTTATATTATTATTAGTAGTAGTATTAATAGTAATAATAATCATCATCATCATCTAAAAGTTGTACCAATAATAATACTAATAATAACAATTCCAAAAGTAGTCATACTAAAGGTCACTTAAAAGATATACTACTACTACTACTACTAATAATAATAATAATAATAATAATAATAACAACAATTGTAATAATAGTATTTCTAACATTAAAGTTATACCAATAATAATACTAATAGTAACAATTCCAAAAGTAGTCATACTAAAGGTAACAAAAGATATACTAATATTAATAATAACAACAATAGTATTACTAATATTAAAGTTATAATAATAATCATACTAACCAGAAAAAAAGAAACAATTGATCTCAGAGCTCTTGCATGCCATTGTGTGCTTCACTATGTGTAGTTTTTGTAAGTTTTGATACGAATTATCATACTATTATCAGATTGGTTGAATGGCCTGCAAACTACGATCTACACACCACAAGGACAAGGCAATGCACATTGTACATAAACTTCTACAAAGTTCAGAAAACTTTTTTTTACAGGCAGCAAAGAGTTAAAGCAGCTACAAGTACAGAAAGGAGAAGCCTTCCAGATCCAGTACTTACTCGGTGGGGATGGGGAGAATCTGGGGTTCTGCATCCAGGGGTTCCTCTCACTCTCAGGGCTCTCAGACTTGACAAGTGCTTCTTCAGGGAGTTTCATAATTCCTCCTACAGTGAAATGGCTGTTGAGAGATATAGGGGAGCTGGGGGTGTCTGCAGTGGGAGCAGCAGCCAGGGAGCCCACCCTGGGGCTCTGAGATGTTCCAGCTAGTGGGGATACAGTAGGGCTGGAGATGTCCCTGTCCCTGCAAGGCTTCTTGTCAGCCATCAATGCCTCCACACTGAACGGGAGCACTGCAGCATTCACCCTGGGCTTGTTGTCACTTTCTTCCTCCACTGCCATCTTTAGGCTGGTCTGCATGGTTGTCTTGCTGTAAGGACTAGGGCTTTCAACTTTTGCTCCACCAAGCTGGAAAGAAGTCGTAAGAACACCAGGGGCCATACAGAAGTGACCCTTGCAAACCTCAGCGAGCAAGAGGACATGTGCTTTCCATGGGAGCTCAGCAATGTAAATCCTCAGCAGGCTGGCAGCTTCTTGTCATACTTCAAGCTGGAGACTCAGCACTTTCTTGTTAATAAAGCAGAAGCCAATAATGGTATGGTCCAATAGGAGAAGAGAGGGGGAGGGAACAGCTCGGTGATAGGTCCCAGGACCCCTCACACATATACACAACTCTCCCTAACTCCACGACTTGGAGCTGCGCCCATTCGCAGCCCAGCAGCGCCCTTTCCTTTCATACACTTACCCAATTGCCCTTTTTTGTGATTTGCAACCTTGTTGTTGACTTGTTAAATAACAGAAATGCAAATCAGATTGTTTAACAGCAGCTGAAAATGACCCACAACACAAATGCAGGAAAATGAGGGGGGTTATTAGGACTCCTAATCCACCTTCAAAGGGCCAGGTCTGCTTTCTTCTCTTTATTCCTGTTCACCTTATCTTTAGACAATTGCAAATGATATATCCCTGAACAAAGAAAAACACAAAGTCCACCAACAAGGAGACTTCCAACTTTCCTTTACTGCAAAACTTTTCTATCTATCTATCTATCTATCTATCTATCTATCTATCTACCTATTTGTGGTTCTCACATCTATCTATCTCTTTATCTTTCTACCCAACTATCTATCTGCTTATCTCTTATTATTATATCTATCTCTCATTTTATTATTCTATCTGTTTATCTATCTATCTATCTCTTATTATAGCTATCTCTTTTATTTTTATATCTATCTTTCTATCTCATATACATGTGTCTATCAATCTATCTAATATCTATATATCTATCTATATCATAATTATCAGGATTTTTCATATCTATCTATCTATCTATCTATCTATCTATCTATCTATCTATCTATCTTTTTAGTTAGCTGTTTGTTTTTCTCGTATCTGTCTATCCCTCTATCTCATAATAGTTTATTAATCTATCTGTCTTTCCAATATTTATTCATCTATTTATCTAATATCTACCTACCATAGATCTGTCTACAGTATCTATCTATTTATCTATCTATCTATCTATCTATCTATCTATCTATCTATCTATCTATGTACTTCATTTATTTCTCCCATAGATAGATACATAAATAGATACTGTAGACAGAGTAATAGTAATAATAACAATATAATAATATATTTCTATATAGCAATACACAGTCTGTTTAGTATCTAACTATACAATATCTGTTTATCTCATATCTGTCTACAGTAGTTTTCTATCTAAGTATTATCTTCCTCAGCTATTCGCCCCATAGGTACATAGGTAGGTATAATACTGCACAGATTATTATTATTAGTATTATTAATAATAATAATAATAATGATGATAATAATAGCAGCAGCAGCAGCAATATAATACTATATTACTATACTATATTGTATATAGTATTATACAATCAGTTTAGTATCTATCACCCATACACAGCTTTCATTTACTCATTTAGTATTTAATGTCACTGACTGATCTCTTTCTGAGACAATCTTATTGATAGCTCTGGGTCTCTAATCTCCTACAAACACCGCAGAGTCTGATCACTCATTCAGAGATAATTCTATTAAACCTCTGATTTATCTATATTCAGGGTGTTTATAGACCATTACCCAGCAGATACAGGATTTCACAGGGCGTGGAAACACCAGAAAGTAGTCATTTTATTCACATAATAAATAAGTAAAATATTCTGCTTGTGCATTTCTTCTAGCATATAATAATAATAATAAAAATAAAAATAATAAAAATTATTATTATTATTATTATTATTATTATTATTATTATTATGTCTAAACAACCACATATATATACAAATCAATAAATAATACAATAAAATTATAACGTAAAAAAAACTATAATGCAATCATAATAGAGAATACATAAGACATGCCATTGTGATGGCATGATGTGATATTTATTTAGAAATTATTTGGGTATATACATAAAGAGAATTATTGTACTTATAAACACTCTTTTCAATAACTTTCTATCTATCTGCATATTTTTATATAGTTCAATAAAGTAATGTGTATGATATTGGGGTGCATTTTGGGGTCCCCAGGCTCAGTTCCAGGTCTGGTGTCTTCTCAGGGAAACGTCTGCATTGCTAATTACAAGTATAAACAATGTGTCACCATTAGTCAGTGGCTCTAATAGGCAGACAAGTGATGTTGTTTTAGGCGCCAGCAGCGGCCTGATCAAAGGCTGGGGCTGGAGGGACCATTGAGGAGGAGGTGAACTCACATCAAGGAGCCCTGCAGGGACAGCAGCCCATTCAGCCTGAACAACCCCAGCCTTTCCCAGACCACTCTTCTCGTTTCATATAGAAGAAATGCAAACACAACCATTTCCACTCTCCCATTCTTATACACACCCTCACACAGGGCTCCCTAAAATCCAGGGATGATGGCAGCTTTGATTAGAGCCCCTTATCCAGGGCATTGTGTGGAGATGTAAGGCTGCAGGCTCCAGGCTCCTTGTGCTGGATCTTAGGATAGGTTGATGATAAGGTGACATGTCTGCCTGTCTGTCTGCTGCCACTCCATGCAAACACAGATCATTAGTCTTATCTATGTAATGATGCCCATAGCCTTTCATTAACAGTTAGCGACTATTAGACAGTAAATCACATTAGTGTAGGAGACTGGGGATGTCAGGGCTGCCCTCACCTCTACTAAACAGATGGCAAATGCATCAGAAACTATGTAGATTTCATTACTGACTGCTCCGACACCGGCACAAGCTCAAGGCAGTCAACCTGGTGGCCAACTAGAAGTCCCAGCATGTCCAGCAAAGCCCTATACACAGACCGACTTCAGAGTCCTGTTATATAATGGCACCATGAATAAGCATACATTAAATCAATATCAAATAGAGAAAATGCATTGCTCTATCTATCTATGTATTATTCATATTATGTAATTAGATGCAGTATTGCTATAGCTATTATTATTGTCTATCTATCCATTATCTATCTGTCTCTCTGTCTATCTATCTATCTATCTAGCCATTACCTATCTCTCATATCTATTTATTCATTATCTATCTATTTATTTTCTATGTATCTCATATCTGGGTCTAGTATTTTTTCTTTCTTTCTTTCTTTCTTGCTTTCTTTCTTGCTTTCTTTCTCTTCCTTTTTCTATCCTTTCCTACCTATCTACCGTTAAGTGCTGTAATATATATGGGAGTTTGCTCATACTTACAATATCATACCGAAAATTATGGTATAGATGGGTAAATACATCATGAATACATTACTTGCATCGAATATTTTGCACATCAAAGGTTTTTAGTCTCTGCTCTCTTCATATCAGATAAAATGGATGGTGAGAGGTAGTATTGTAAATAAATTAATGAAATATAAAAATATAGATTTCATAAAGACTTTCATTAAAGTAATGTGTTAAAGAATATATATATTTAACATTACTTTAATGTGTGTGTGTCTGTGTTTGTGTGTGAACACAATGGATAGAAGTATAGAAAGAGAGAAAGAAAGAAAGAAAGAAAGAAAGAAAGAAAGAAAGAAAGAAAAAGAAAGAAAAATACGTACCTAGAAACATAGACAGAGAGATAGATTTATAGATAGATACATAGATAGATAGATAAATAGATAAATCAGGAATACCGTATTAAATTCTCAGATTTGTATATGCAGAATTATTTCTATATAGAGAGAACTATTCACATTCTATCGACCTATATATCTACCTATGTATCTTCCTATGTATCTATCTACCTATGTATCTATCTATCTACCTATGTATCTATCTACCTATGTATCTATCTATCTACCTATGTATCTATCTACCTATGTATCTACCTATGTATCTATCTATCTACCTATGTATCTACCTATCTATCTACCTATGTATGTATCTATCTACCTACCTACCTATCTATCGATCTAATGTCTATATATCTGAATTTAACATTGAATTCTGTCCTTACTTACTTGACTACTAATAAAAATCTTTGATAACTATGAAATACTAGAAACAAAAGATGAAACCTGAAAGGTCTAATAAATCCATGCTTGTATGTGATGTTCCAGCCTGTATGATGCTGTGTCCTGGCAGTGGCCATGTGATCCTTCCAGTAAGAGTTCCTGGTGTAGCTGCAGACTCCATGGGGTGTGATTTACAGAGCCCCAGTCACTTTCCAGTATCAGCTCCTGTGTGTTTGGTTTGGGAATGTGAAGCTCAGTAGGGTCTTGGCGCTAGATAACAATATTGAACAATTAGCATCCCAAACAGCTTCTGTTAATATAATGAATGTCCTATCAAAACCAATTACCCAGAGCGTTTTATTTCAATGTGAATACAACAAATGACGCTCGGTCTGAATATAAAGGCCTCTAGAAGTCATCTGAAGACATTGTCTGCCTTTTGTAAACGTTAGCTTTGTGTTTAGTGTCGTGGAGTGGTTAAGAAAGAGTTCACAAGACAAGATCCTATTGTGCCTGGTGACTGGAGACACTGGAGACCCTAGAAGAACTTGTCAGACTTGCAGACTCTATAAACTGGAGATGGAGAGGGCAAATAGTCCTTGTGGTTTACTAATAGGTCCATAGTGTTGTGTACACATTGTATACAAGCTGATCACTGTACAAATACACACAAGCTCCACAGCACTGTCCCTGATGGGTCCTAAGAAGAATGCACAGACCCTTAGATAAAAGTGCAGATATGATAAGGTTATCTACAAACACTAGAGCTCTGTTCACATCATAGGCAGCCACTGATGACTGCTATCACGGCTACAAAGGCTCCTGATGAAACAGCAGATACTGTGAAATACCCATTCATGGAAATCTGGTGGGTGCAGACATGGCTATACAGATATTCCTGTGCAGCCAGAGCTTTAACACGCATATATATATATATATATATATATATATATATATATATATGTATATATATATACATATTTCTAATATATATATATACAAACACACATATATTCCCTTATATATATATATATATATATATATATATATACACACACTAAAACATATATGTGTCATTGATGAGTATTATCAAGAGTCCACAGGCTGATGGGTAAGAGCACCAAATATTATAAATGGGCACTTGATATAGAAAAACCATGAGCTAATCCAGAAAATTACTTCACTATCTGGTACTGTCATGGACAGTGTCAGATATGATTTATATACTCACAACTACCAATGTTTGGTTTCTGACAACCTTCTGAAATACTTGTATCTCTTTTCTGTGTATGGGATATGCTTATTTATATTCATAGGATGACCATCTAAATATATGTAACGCTTATCACAATTTGCTACAATATATCCACTCTGGTCCATATTCTATGGCCTAAGTATCTTGGCCTGAGAATTTGTACTGAGGATTTTAGGGGGGATTTATCAAATCCCTTAGGCTAAGTTCACATCTGAATAGACCGTCACAGAAAGTACCGAAATCTCCATGGAGGAATATTCTTTCCTCTGGTTTGAAATGGTGGACCCCATTATGGTCAATGGGGTCCACCAGTGTCCATGTGTAACCCGAGTGACCCAACAATGGCCCAACGCAGATGTGAGCCTAGCCTTACCCAACAAATGTGGCATAGACTAGTCACAAGTCATTGATTTGTGATTATTTAAAGCCACTTGTGAATAAACTAGTCACAAGTGATGTTTTTGTGCTGGCCTCGCCACTTTTCCAAAACTGGGCGGAGCTGGAGGTGTGGGCAAGGCCACTGTCTGTGCCATATTCATCAACATTTACACCACAAAATTGGCATATATGTCAGCAGAATCTATAGCAGCCCCCGGGGAAGCCTAGGCAAGGGTGCTGGGTGTACCCCCCTCTCTATACTGTTGATACATTTTGTTTCCAGAGGATTGCCTATACTACTAAAGACAGTGGAGCCAATTTATCATGAGGGGATATTGTAGCCACTTTTCTGAATTGGCTTATTTTCCACTATCAATTTTTTTTTTTTTGCAACAAATTTATCAAACTATCTCACGCTGCTTCATACATTTGTTGCATTTCTCTAGGTGGAGGGCACTAGATTTTACTAAGGATTTTTTTGTTGCATTTTCTAAGCCAAGGTAAATGGGGAGTGTGCTTGTGACTTTGTAAAAATAAAGCTTAACCCTGTGCACCATGTAAATCATGTCCACATCGAGAGACAGTTTTGAAAAAGTCACAAATCACTGTAAAAAAATAAGTATAAAAAGTAGCAAAAGCCAGTGAAACGTGCCCCAAAAATGAATAATAAATTGCTCCAATGCATCTAATTTAGTCCATATTCTATGAGCTGATCACCTAGGATTGATGTATTCTACCTGCACTGACACACTGTAGCAAACTTTACAAGAGAGGATTTTGCACTACTACCTTGTTTCTCCAAAAATAAGCCCTACTCCGAAAATAAGCCCTAGTTACAGTCAGCGCCTCCAATGCTAAGTTATGTCACGTGACATCCCTGACGTCATGGAGATGGAGAATAGACAAACCGTGGCTCCCAACTGTCCTGCACAAGCGCCCCACTACCTCCCACCATGGCAGGGCAAACTCTGCTTCTAAGTCATGCTACAAAGTCCCGCCTTCTGCCTCCTGGGTCCACATTCCTAGTCCCACCTCCTGGGTCCCACCTCCCGGCCACTACTATGCTGTGGGCTTGGCTAGCTATGTGACCAGATGTCAGGTGCCATCCCTGGCCACGCCCACAGATGCAGCCACTCCCCTACAGCACCTCCCCCTTAGCGTAAAGGAGAGGTGATAGAGAGGACTTGGTGCCACTGCCACACAAAGTGTTTTTATAGAGAGCGTGCCAGTAAGCTTGTTTAAAGAGGACCTTTCACGTCCTCATGTATATGCGGTTTTACATACCGCTAGAAAGCTGACAGCGCACTGAATTCACCGTTCACTGTCAGAAGGGCGTTCCTGACAGTTTAGCTTGGCTGTGAGGAACGCCCTCCCTGACTGTACTCGTCCATAGCCGAATACTGTCAAAGGGGGCGTTCCTTACAGCCCAGTGATGACAGCGCAGCTAGACTGTCAGGAACGCCCTTCTGACAGTGAACGGTGAAATTTAGACCCCCGATATCTCCAGCCCCGGGGCATATAACGGGAAAGCCGGCAGAGCGCAGAATTCAGCACATTGTCGGCTTTCTAGCGGTATGTAAAACCGCATATACATTAGGACGTGAAAAGTCCTCTTTAAGACCCACTGACCCTGCACCATCAATTGAGAATGTAAGTTAGGGTTACTAATCCTAACCCTAACCATTTTACAAGATTCGTCCAGAGCGAATCAAGAAAGATTCTGATTTGTTCTGGTGCCTGAAAAATAAAACCTACCCCGAAAATGAGCCCTAGCCCTTTTTTCGGAGAAAAAAATAATATATGAATCTGTCTTATTTTCGGAGAAACACGGTAGAGCATTGTCTGCACTAGCAAAGCAAACTAACAGATTTACTCTAGTATAGTATTGTATAGAACTATACTGTATACAGTAAACCCTTTCATACATACATTTTTCTGCAGCCTTGATGGTTAGGGCCCCAAACCCTTACCCCTGATCATAGGAAGGCTTTACAAATTTGGTAAAGAAGCTGAATCCTTTACAAACCTCATAGGTAGAGATGGGCGAATCTCCCAAAATTCATTTAGTTTTGGGTGTTTCGGGTCATTGATTTTTTTTGGGTCGTGCAAGTTCGGATAGAACAGGAAGAGAAATTATTATACACTGGGGTCCGAAGAGACCCCAGTGTATCCAAGGAGACACCAGAATATCCAAAGAGACCCCAGAGTATCCAAGGAGACACCAGAATATCCAAAGAGACCCCAGAGTATCCAAGGAGACACCAGAATATCCAAAGAGACCCCAGAGTATCCAAGGAGACACCAGAATATCCAAAGAGACCCCAGAGTATCCAAGGAGACACCAGAATATCCAAAGAGACCCCAGAGTAACCAAGGAGACACCAGAATATCCGAAGAGACCCCAGAATATAATAATTTACCAAAATGCATGTCGCTGTGGCCATTTCAGTTTGTTTGAGATGAATCCCAAATTATTCAGTTTTGTTTAAAAACAAACAAGTTGGGATATTCGGGTTGAACCCGGCTCGTGACAAATCGGTTCACCCGTCTCTACTCCTATGCCATAATTGTTATATATGACTGCTGCCAAGACGACAGAGTCTTAAGAAATGATTCTTGCACTTTGTATTGTTCTGTTTATTGGATTAAGGTTTGCAGACATTCCAGCCCAGACTAACTATTGTGGTTACAACTAAACAATGACGTAAATGTGGTGAATCTTTGGTGCAACTTGGTAGATCTAGTTTAGGCTAAAATTTTTTGACCTTATACCAGTGTCGGGTCTTGTAAATCTGAACCTGTCTGTCCAAGTTTACACGGTCCAACTATTAGTAGATCCATCGAGTGTAATTTTTGTGCATATGCTTTGTAAACTAAAGTGTAAAACCATTAGAGAATAGCATTATGGCTGATGAAGTTCATGAAGAGCGCACAGACTTCTATATCCAGATAGCCATGCTGTGCAATTCCTTGGACTGAAGCTGAAACCTTATTACAATCTTTATTTTTTTCGCACATAGGATATACATTCATACTCAATCCCTTGTACTGAGAAGGAGTTTATGCTACATTCAAGGAGGAGGCAGCATGTCCTATTATAGTACTCATGCAATTCACTGATATCTGGGGAGATGTCCAAATACTTGGATTGATCATTCTTGCTGCAGTCACAGTCTGGACCCCAAGTGCCTGTTCAGCTTCCTGCCTGCCCATAGACAGTCTGTCACATTGTTACAAGGCGTCATTGTCCAGAAGGGTGCTGGCCTCAGAGGAATGCAAAAATTCAAGTGGCCCAAATTAATTTGATCGCGACATTATGATGCACTTGTGAAAGATGAAAGGAGAGGCTGGACGTCTCCTCCAAGAACTCTATAATTATACATAATATATCCTATTTCAAAGCAATTAGCTCAATCGGGCGTAACGAGGCACTTTGCTGCCAGGGAGTAACAATGCCTTACGGTTATTTAAGTTTTAAGATGTCAGGGAGACTCTGAGACACTGGGACTTGCCCAAATCTGGTATCAAGCAGAGGGTTCTCCAGTCCCCAGGACCAGGATAACAAGTACTATGTGCAATACCAGAGGAAAAACATAGTAAAATTCAGCTAACCCCTAATTCGTGACACATCAGGTTGAATTATACATAGCTCTTTGTAGTACTACAAGTATCATTAAGCCCTGGAGCAAGTAAATCCCTTCACTTGTAATCTTCACATTACACTTATATTAATAATACAGTCCATCCATTATACAATATGACCATAATATATAGCAATATATAACAACTTGGATCTTGTTTTGTGCTACATCTGTTTATTTCTAAAAAGATAATTCCACTAGTACATGTAGTATGTGTATGTATAATATATGTGTGCTTTATATAGGCATGTGTAAGATAGGTATGTGGAGTATATGCATGTATAGTGTATGTATGTGTAATAAATGTATGTGGATTATACATATGTATAGTGTATGCATGTGTAATATACCTATATGGAGTAAACATACAAGTAGTGTATACATTTGTAATATAAGTATGCGCAGAATTTGTATATATAAAATATGTATGTGGAGTATATGTATGTGTAGTGTATGTAAGTATAATATATGTATCTGTAGTATATGCAGGTGTAAAATATCTATGTGGGTATATGTGTTTGTAGTGTATGTATATGTAATACATGTAAATGGAGTATATGTATGTGTAGCATATGCATGTGTAATATTTGTATTTGCATATGTGTATGTGTAGTGTATGTAAGTATAATATATGTACACACGTACATATTGCGGCGGAAACGCATTGCAGTTATTCCCGCAGCACTTTGGACAGAAAGTTCATAGAGGTTTCCTCTGCGGACTTTCTGCTTCCATTATACCTATAGGGAAACTGTCGGTGTTTCTGTAGGTATAATTGACATGCTTCAATTTCCAAACGGTTTTGGAAATCGTCGTGTATACAGAGCGCGGATTTTACCACAAAGTGGGGATGGGATTCACTACTGTCACAGTAAAATGACGCATTTTTTTCTGTGGTGTTTGTGCCATGGGCAAACTGCGGTGTTGTGCCATTTAGAAGAGTGGTATATTTTAGGTGGCAGGGGGACTTTTGGGGTCCCCTCAGAGTACAGATCCTAGTAGTGACTGCTACCTCTGCATCCCCTATAGCAACGCCCCTGTAGCACCTCTATAGCAGCTCATAACTGGCATACATTTGCTTTTCTGGTGAATGAACTACTAAAAGTTGTAACACATTTATTCAGAGGTGTGCCCTTTTTAACAAATTTGTTGATGGGATTTAGATTTCTCTTTTCTTTATCCACTTTATTTTGTTAATTGATTAAAATAAACTATTAACCTTGCTATTTCTGAAAGCATTCTTACTTTTGCAGCAATTTTTCCACACCTGCCTGCCTTAAATTTTTGCACATCACTACATATACTGTGTTTATAAATGAATCTATCTATTAGGACAAGTGGAAATTTCTAGATTTTTAGATAAAATGTAACATAGCATAACATAATAGAGCAGTGAGCATCATATAGTGTGAGGGTTTAACTTGCAGGAATTAGGTAAAGTTGGATTGAAACACATTTACAGCAGATCCATGAACCAGAAGAGTGAATTCTATTGTCTTTAGATATTTGGTACTGATAGTCACCATTATCATAATATAATTCAGTGACCCAAATCATTCCCTTTATATGATGGGCAACTTCTTGCACTTTCCTATAAAAATCCATACCGAAAGGCCCCCATGCAGCTGCTATGGGGCCCTTGGAGTAGGAGGCCATGACGCTTATGCTTTTTACTTTGGAGTGGGTAGAGCCTGTGCAGGCCTCCTCACTGTGAAGGGACTTGTATAACACATACAATAGTGTGAGAAATTGGCCTAGAGACATGGAAAGGGTGTTTAATATAAAATAACCCTCTTGGGTGGCCAAACCTGACATTACGTTGGGGGCTATTTCAATTTAAACTATTGGGTCACGTCTTTTATGGGACATTTTATTTGGTGCATGCCAGGGCTCAAATGTAACTTTGGGGTCACCAGCTTCATCGCTCAGTTGGCCTCTGTTACAGCAAGACACAAAGTTATATCCAGAGCAGCGCATGTACAGAACCAGAAACAGGATAAACACACTGCACATAAGCCAGTTGAATGCTGCACTGTGCAAACGCAAGACAGAGTGGCCTATACAAGGCGTATTTAGCATCGTCTGCATCAATTAAATGAAGAGGGGCGCTAACACCTAGTGGAAGCCTTAAAGGGTTGTCCAGGAATTGGAGCAACCCATGGGGCAACCAAGGGAGGTGTAAAATAAAAAGGGGTTTCCAGAAATTGGAGCAACCCATGGGGCAACCAAGGGAGGTGTAAAATAAAAAAATGCATATTGACCTGTCCCTGGCAGTTTGTTGTCTTCCCCGGTGACCTTTCTGTCTCGTGCCAGGGCTGGCTTGCCAGAAGCCCTTAGGCTCACTGTGACCGCTGAAACCAATCAGTGGCTTCAACAGTTGCTGGAGAGGGACCAGTGACATCACTCACATACATCATCAGTTCCTTACCAGCGACCACTGAGACCACTAACACTCAGGCCACATGTCAGCTTTAGGGCTTCTGGCAATGCAACCCCAGCATGAGATGAAAAGGACACCAGCAGTGGATAACGGATGCGACCCAGAGGGTGTTGTGACTGCAACTTCTAGTCGCAAAAAGATTGAGTACTGCTGCATTCATAGTCACAGCACACTCGGGATTTCATTGTGACTCCATGTACATTGGTGAAGGAGTTGCAGGGTGACAAGGTGATCTCTAGTAGGATGATGTGAGACATGTTTAAAATTATCGTCTAGCCTTAGCCTCATAAGTATAACTAGATATCCTCAAGGAATACAGCATAATGGAACTGGTTATACTGGGAAAACCTGATAGGTTCTCTTTAAATGAGAGTTGGGAAAGTGGAGGACTAGAGTATGGATCTGCCAAAATGAGGTGAAGCTCTGAACTGACCCCATGGATGATGCTCCTTTGACTACCAGCTTCCATTCTTATGTATCTTTGTTGCTCATGTGGTAACTTCACTTTGATATTAACCTGTCAGATTAAATGTCCATAATCTACATTTTTGTACCATTTGCTACGTCAATCCGTTGAAAACTAATCCCAATGCCCTCGATGATGTCATCGCCATCTATGGAGAGAGCACAGCCATACGTCTAATACTATTACACACTTATAGGTATCCTGACAAGTCCGAGCTGTTTCTTGCGATGGAGCGGACACTTGTAGCTGCCTTCAGAGTACAGTGACTAATAGACCTGGCTACAACTCATATGAAATGTTAATTTGGGAAAATTACAGCTCAGCCATACAATTTACCTGTCACAAATCCTTCCCATGACCTTTACAAGTACAGAGGTTACGCTTAATATCTCCAAAAACACAAATGTAACCGGCTTCTAGGATCGCCTTCGTAATTGTAGAATTGGCAAATGGAGGGAACCTAAAGGGACAGTTTCGGAGACATCACCCGGGCCACGTGTCAAGTGTCGCAGGATAATAGATATACCAGATAATATGCTGCTAGTCTGGTACATTGTGTTACCCAGGTAAAACTGGATACTTACCATTCCAATATTTTATCCATTGAATTTAATTATCAATTTTTTTCTTTGAGGGGATACAACATGCCCCATTCTTGTTTTCAGGGGGCAATGTGGCTACCCCATATACAGTAGATTATCACTGAATTTTGTTGTCATCAATGGCAACAATTATATTCTGAGTGTGGGAGTAGGACAAGTTTTGTAGGTGCAAAAGGCAGTCTTTTCTGGATACAACGCCCTCTCTCAAGGATCCAGAACTTCAACTTTGCTCTTTTTTTTCCAGAAACCTTCGCCAACCTGAATCTTGGACTGGGAGTCTAGAGGTGGACATATACCCAGGGCTGGCATCAGCACCCAGCAAGGTCTGGCAAGTGCCAATGCTCTGCTCTGTATCTATACTGATGCTGCCCTGTACTTGTATTCTGTGTAGGGGCCTCTCCTGCACACGTTTAGGAAAGGACTTGAGATTTAAGTAATTCTTAGACTCTTCTGGTTTATTGTCCCTGCCTGAAGATTAACGGGGAACTATAGGTTCAACTGTTGTCTATACCAACCTAGCCTAGGCTAGACTAAACTGCAATTGTATTTTTCTTTAAAGCCATAGTGTACTTGTATATACAGATATACCAGTACATTGTCAGTAGAAGAAAATGCTAAGATTTTAAGTAAGAATTATTATTTGGTATTTGAAAAAAAAAGTAACAGGGCAAAAATTATTATAAAACAAGAGAAACATTTTTAGATAAATTTTTTTACAACATAGTAATTAACATGGACATGTTTGGTATCCTCATGATCAGACCGGTATAATACAGTAAGCCATGTTATTCAGATGATTGTTACATTACGTAAATAAAAATGGCGCAATTGATTTTTTTTTTTTTTTGAACAATTGACAGGAAAATATATTGGACATGTATACTAAAAAAAAAGCACAAACAAACAGCAAAAGCTGTTACTTAACACAATATCCTTGTTATTATTGGCCGAATCATAGCTAAGAGGTCTGTACAAAAGCACCCTCACAGTCAGCTTCATACACCCAGTCTGTAGCAGGGTTATATCCCATCTCCTAACTACCATCTTCTTTCTCCCACTTAAAGCTGCTGTTCTTTAATATCATACATCATAGTGGAAAGTTTCATAAAGTGGAAGCAACAAGTGCAAATCAATCAGTTCTCTTATGTAGCATCCCAGCGGGAGCATTGGAATATTATTAACTTGTAGATTGCTGGGCTATTCTTGCTGGGATGGGATGGTCCTGACCACAGTTGTGCGGGCAGTGCTACAGTGATTCTGTAACTACCATAGAAGTGCATTTTATGTTTAATCAATATTTATTAAAATTTTTAAATACAATACAAAAGAGGAGAAAATAAGGAAAACAAAACAAAACAATAATAACAATATTATAAGCGAACAAAAGGTGCAAAGGCATGCAGGCCTTGCTTAAACATAAGAGGCTAGGGGAGAACCTCACCCCAGTATGAGGACACAATGTACAAAATAAGGGGCGAAGGCCCAGGTATATGGAAGCTGAATAACATAGTCTGCGGAGAAACAAGGGACAGACAGACAAACAGAGGAGACACACAGCAGGAACAACACATAGGTAGACACAAGTGGGGAAGTGAGGAGGGGAGACATTGGGGGAGGGTGAACGACCAGTAACCTCTTAAGAGGAAAGGGGAAGGAGAATAGTAAAGTAGAGTAGTTCCAGATCAGGAGAAGAAAGAGGAGAACTCCTGAAACACCACCCAAGGCCGCCAGAGAGCGTCAAATTTGGAGGGATCGGAGGAATCCTCCGCCACCAGGGCCTCCATTCTCCTTATTTGGAGAAACTCCTGTAGGAATTCAACCAAAGAGGGAGCAGCAGTGCTCCGCCAGTTCCTGGGAATGACGGTTCTGGCAGCCGTGAGAAAGTGTCGCAGGAGATCCTTCTTTACTGCAGAAATCCTGCCAGGGATAACCGAAAGAAGGGCCAGTTGGGTAGAAGTGCATTTTAACATCAGAAACAGAACTGCCTGCTCAACTGTCTCCATATTGTATGGCCACTGCATGCAGACTGGATAGGGCTGGGGGAACCTGCTATGAGATCGGTTCAGATCCCAGGGACCTGCATCTATAAAACTTTTATGGCATATTCTGAGGATATCCAAATAGTACAGAAATGCATGTCGCTCCACTGTGTCGATGGTGCAAGAGTAAAGTTCCACCACGTCTACATAGGTTATATAAGCACTCGAAGTATGCTTGTTAGTATGTAGGTTTATTAAATGGTAGAAGAGTAGCAACCCAAAATACAATGTAACATGCCTTCTCTCTGGTCAGTTCAACCTTTCTTTAGCATCAATTCTGGAATGCTTAATATTGGTGCCATCCGTGTCTTAAGATGTTCTACTGTAACACAGTCCGAAATGTTACATTGTATTTTGGATTGTTACCCTTCCATCATTTAATAAACCTACTTACTTACAAGTATACTTTAAGTGCTGAGTTTCTATAACATATCCTGATGACATGCCATGAAACTCTGAGATGAACTACCCCTTTAAGTCCATTCATCTAAATGGGGCTTGCAGAGATCCATGTGCTTGCCACCAAAACAACCCCATTAGAATGAGCGAAATAGATGTTGTCTAAGAAATTTCTGCAACAAATCTGTCATGCATCAATATATATAACAATATACGGTAGATGGTTTATCTCTCTGGTGAACCTGGGATAATGTTCTGTCAATAAAGGGTTACAATTTCACAACTCACAATGATACACATATTAGCATGAATCGATACATTTAATAGCTTTCAGCCCATCTGAGTGTGACTGAGAGATGTAATAATTCCCATATTTTTATTTTAACCTGTAGGAACAAAAATAAATTATTCTTTGTCTTCTAACTTCACATATGAGTTTGCAAGGTTTTTTTTTTTTTTTTTTACAGATGGGCATATTTCTCAGTTTAGGACAAAGAGTGGATCTATGCAAATGATCCCATGTTGCACATGCGCACAAATATATATAACCAGGTATAGCATGGATACACTATAACACTAGCGAATTAATGCAATGCAACTTGCATAGAAATGTTTAAGGCTTGTTAGCCCCATCAGTATATATAACTCTATGCAATACCTCAAAACTAGGAGTAAATTGTAATGAATACAGATGCCATTTTGAGACCTTCCCAAGGTCTAGGGGTGGAGATGTGCGGCCATATAGGTTCTTCTTCTGCGGTGGAACCAGTAGTCATTTCCTTGGTGGACACTGAGGTGAGAACTCAGGTGGAAATGAGGAGCAAGTATAGGTCTCCCAGGGCTGGCTATGTGTGTCGGGGACATTTATGCAGGCCTCTTGCTTTTTAGAGAGGGCTTGTGATAGACCACATCCATGTGGATTTCTTTTTATGTGGCATTCCCTTACTTTGTTTGCACATAGGTAATGGAAAGCGCGATCTCCAAGTGAGGACCTGTGAGCTTTCTTCTCATGTCTATAGTAAATACTTGTTCTCACCAAAATATTACAATTTTTCTCAGCACTGTATGCTATTTATCAGGTTAAACTTTTAATACTCACCTGTCCCTGGTGCTCCGGTGTCTTCAACTGCAGTCTGGTCCTGCTGCTCCCAGACTCTTCTTCTGGCAGAAGTCCTCGCCTCATGTGACCGCTAAAGAAAGAACCTGGGACATCATATATTCTTCGGCAGTCATGTGTGACAAGGACTTCCACCAAAACAAGAGCAGCAGGATCGGACAGGTATGTTTTTCTTTTTTTGTTTAACAACTTCCCCGGCCTTCTTGATTTCTTGATCAAATCTGTATATCTTGGACAATGCCTTTAAGGGCCAAGGGTTGGAGGTGTTTGTTTAAACTTGTGTTTGTGTACCAAGGGCACTTGCCCAAACACTACTAGAAGGCCATGACCTCTTTCTGCAGACAAAAAAAAAAAAAAATATGTTTGTGCTGGTAATATTTAAAGGGGACTTTCACTTTTGTACCCATGATGATATCCCCAAATTTATTTCACTTTGTTTTCAATGCAATTACATAAGATAACTAATGTAACTGCATTGATATGTGTCACAGTTTCCATTTTAATAAGAAGTACCATTGATTCTATTTGTCTCTGTGCCTATTTTAAGAAGGGAATGGTGTACATCATTATTCCACTTAAGGTCTTTTTGGTTCCCATCACCTCTAACCTTGCTTCTTGTTGGTGCTTCCAAAGCCCTACTTCATACTGCTACATCTTGTTTATCTTGCACTGATGACGACCAACAAGGCTGGAACAGTTCTATGTAAACTCAAAGACATGTTTCTGTAGGTTTGAAGGGGATGTCTGAACAGAAAATTAAAAAAGAAAATGCTTAGAATGCTTTAAAAAAAACAAAAATTAATACTATTAATGCACACTGCTCCCATTTCAATGCTTCCTGGCCCCCATGGGTCTCTGTTCTGGTCCCTCTAGACAATGGCTGATAACTCAGTCACAGGCGGTAGCAAAGCAATGCAGTGAGTGGTCCTTGGTCACATTTCCATGTTGAGAGAAATCAGGGAGGAGACCAGCAGGGAACCCACTAAGCATGGGAACAAAAATGGCAGGGTATCGATGAGGTATTCCAATTTTGATTTTTTAAAACATTCTGAGCCCCCTTTATTTTTTCACTTTAGTGACTGGACAAACCGTTTAAGCTGTACTAGCCCCGTTCATCAAGCATATAGGACTAATAAAAATACATTAAAAAAACCCTACTAGCCAAAAGAGGTATTAGCCCCATTTTATAATTTTTTTCTGTCACCCCACTCCACAGTTACCCTAAAGGGGTTGTCCACAAGTAGAAACACATGCCTTAATTCTTCCAGAAATAGCATCACACCAGACCATGGGTTATATCTGGTATTGTAGAATGGCTGCAATAAACTAAATAGCACTTGCTGCAATACCACACCCGAGCAGTAGAAAGGTGTAACAATTTTTGGAAGAAAGCAGCAATGTTTTTTTAAATCCTGGATGATGCCTTTAATTTTTGCACCATTTTATTATTTGATATAGAATAATGATTAGATTCTGTCTGTGCCAATACGTCTTAGTTTCTGGATTTGGACAGATAGTGTAAGAGACAGCCAATGTTGTCTTAAGCTTCATTTGTCTGTATAAACTGTTAATGTTGAATGTATTTCTGTGATTCTGTTCCTTTAAGACAGCAGCCATTGTAATTGTGACATGATGCTGGAGTGACTCCCCCCCCTTTTATGTCAGCTTGCCTGTTCTGCAGACAGAATGTGAGCAGAGAAGCAGGAAGTGACGAGACAGAGAGCAGCAGCCATCTTAGCAAGTGTTGTATTGAACTGGTGTGGAGATTTTTCTGTACAGCTAAGCTGTATCTTGGTCCAGAGACAAACAGAGTGTAAAGAGACAACAGGACTAGTGAGTCCACGTGAAAGGAACTGTGCTCAGTGGCTGATCAGTGAGACTGACATTGTGACTGTGTATATGGATACCACAGATAGAGACTCGCAGTGCTGTTGATGTACTGGACGGCACCTGCTAAATCCCGGCTTACATCCCAGCTCAGTGTATGGATTCGGCAGGACTGTCAGTGTGCTGAGTGGAATCTGCTGTTGGATTACATTGCATTCAGTTGGTTTCCCTGTCTGTTAAAGAGGACTTCATTTCTCCCAAGATCCTGATAACCGTGAGGAGAGGACGCTTCACTATAAAAGAAAGGACCGACTTTGGGCCCCACCGCGCGCTTCTACGGACTGTAAGCGGTCCACCTGGATCACTGGGGAAAAGGGGGTGCACCCAAATGTGAAGTCAGGGTCAGTTAGGGATAGTTTTGAGTATATTGTTCATTCAGTGTCCATACTGCAGAAGTGGACAGAGTAAAAGTAGAAACCATTGCAGAATTTGCCTTGAAATTGTTCATGCTATATTGTATATTTTGCTTGTCTTTAGCCCTGTCATTTTACCTTTAACTAGCCTTTATTAACTTATAGTAAATATATTTTTTTTTTCTTGAACTACCGCGTGTGCGTTCATTTCTGGTTGCGGAGTCCAAACCACCTGCCTTGCTCTCGGTTCACAAATTGGCGTAGTCGGCAGGATCCGCTTACCAGAATGGACGGTGACGCACCCGTTCGGGAGAATGGTGCTGGAGGAAGAATGCCAGCAGGGGCTATAATGAGTCAGTTAGCTAAATTTGATGGCAATAATATGTCAGTGAGTATGTGGGTGGAACAGATACGAATGATACAGCGAATGTACCAGACCGCACCAGAAGTACTAGTAGAGCTAGCAATATTGACATTACAAGGGGATGCTAAGACCACGGTGATACTGAGGCCATTTGAACAAAGGCAGACATTTGAGCAAGTAGTCCAGATTCTAGAAACCATCTATGGAGAAACTGCTTTGCTGGGGTCTCTGCAGGCTCGGTTCTTCCAGAGGGTACAACAGGAGAATGAAAGCCTTCCCCAATATGCAAATGCCCTACAAGAACTGCTCCGAGATATTCAAAGGAAGGAAAGAGGGGGCTCGCCAGCCTTCTGTAACCCTGATCGGACTCTCCGTGACCAGTTTGTCCTGGGGATACGTGACAGCAGTTTAACTGTGACTATGCAGGATTTTATACGACGAGAGACTGATGCTAAATTCCATGATGTACAGGTAGAGGCCATCTCCCCTGCCAATAGTATGGTCCCGAGGCCGCAGACCGCAGTTGGAGTTACTTTGTCACAGGGGGGCTAGTTCTGGCTCAGAGACAGTAGAAAAAGGGACGGTTAAAGAAATTCTCACAGTAATGCAGAAACTGCAAGAACAAATGGAACACTTGCACACTCGTTGTGATGAGCAGTCTATGAAAATTGCAGACTTCCAGAAGACTGGAGATGAAAGGGTGAGCCATCCACACCCAGCAAGTCAGAATCACCCACCACCCCGCTGGAGGGGTGAGGATAGGACCTACCGAAGGGGTCCAAATCATTTAGTGCAGTGCTCAGGAGAAATCGAAGGGGCTTACCGAAGGGGCCCAAACAGATGGCCAGAACGACGGGGGATACGCTGCTGGGAGTGTGGACGGATGGGCCACGTTGCTGCTAGATGTCCAGAGCAGCGACAAACTTATGAGAGACCGCCGTTAAACTGAAGTCCCCTGCTGCTGAAGGGCGTGTAGTAGGGGAGACTGACAAGGAGACTATGTGGGGAGAATGCCCTGATGATGACCTGATCGCTGCAAGTCCTGTCATACAGGTGGAAATGGAGGGTATTCCGGTTACCGGGATGATTGACACGGGTTCCCAAGTAACGACCTTGAGTAGAGACTGTTATGAACGGTACTTCCGGCAACATGTGAAATATGATCCCCATACATTCGTACGAGTGGTCGCAGCTAACCAGTTACCAGTTCCGGTCGTGGGAGTGGCCTGGATGAATGTCCGGGTATGTGGCCAAGATCTAGGTAGGAAAGGCATTGTGGTGGTACAGGAGTCACATGAAGTAAAGGTCCCTGTCATTTTGGGGATGAATGTGTTAAAAGAATTAGATCAGATCCTCTTTGAAAAGAAAGGTCACGGTTATTGGAAAGAAACCACCACCCATCGGCCTACTCAAACAGCTTTCCAGCGGCTGATCCGGACATGTGGCTTACAGAAAAGTTCAGATGCACAGCGTCCTCTGGCTCGAATTTCAGTTCCTTTGCATACAAAAGTTACACTGCCACCCAGTCGGGAGACAATAGTGTCCATGCCCGTAGGCACCTGTCGGAAACTAGAGGGCATAGCTGTGTTGGTAGAACCACTGCAGGCAGCCAAAGGAGGTGTTGATCCGCTAGTGGCCCGTTCCTTGGCAATAGTTCGCAATGGAAGAGTACCACTTCGATGTGTAAACACTCAGGACCAGAGTGTGGACCTGACCCCAGGGAGGCTGCTGGCTAACATCTATGTGACTCCGGAGGAAGTAAGGAAAGTAACTCCAATGCAGCTGAAGCCGACTGAAAGGGATGAGTGGACCGTAACTGTGTCCATGGGAGAAGATGAGGAACCCACCTCTGAATGGAATGGCTGTGCAATTCGAGAACAGATGAAGATGGATGTAAGTTCATGTTCTCTGGAATGGGTGCAGAAGGTAGATGAGCTGTTGTGGGAGAACCAAGCCACCTTTGCACGGTATGCTGAAGATTTTGGATGTACCACAGGGATCTACCATGAGATTCCCACAGGAGACACCCCTCCAATTAGAGAGCGCTACCGACAAATTCCTCCACAGTTGTATCAGGAAGTGAAAGAACTGTTAGCTAAGATGCTACAGGGTGGGATCATCCAAGAAAGCCAGAGTCCCTGGGCGGCTCCTGTGGTGTTAGTAAGAAAAAAAGATGGGTCCATCCGATTTTGCGTAGACTATCGGAAGTTAAACGCTTGCACCGTACGAGATTCCTACCCCTTGCCACGGATTGAGGAGTCCCTCTCAGCGCTAGGGAGAGCCCGGTACTTCTCCTCACTAGATCTGGCTAGTGGGTATTGGCAGGTGCCGATGGCCACAAAAGACAAGGAGAAGACGGCATTCATCTTGCCCATGGGACTATACGAATTTAACCGGATGCCCTTCGGGTTGACAAATGCACCCGGAACGTTTCAGCGGTTGATGGAGAAATGTCTCGGTGACTTCAACTTTGAGTTCACTCTCATCTACTTGGATGACATTATAGTGTATTCTGCGACCTTTGAAGACCATCTCCACCAGTTGGGGCAAGTATTTCGAAGATTGCGGGAACATGGGCTCAAATTGAAACCCAGTAAATGTCGGTTGTTCCAATCTGAAATTGATTACTTGGGTCACCGCGTATCAGGAGAAGGGGTGAGACCATCAAGAGACAAGATAGCGGCTGTTCAAGATTGGCCGATACCGACTACCCTGCGAGAAGTGAGGGCGTTCCTTGGAGTAGCCGGTTACTATCGACGGTTTATTAAGGATTTCGCCAAGGTAGCAGCACCACTTAATGCTCTCCTACGAGGCACATCCGGTGGTCCAAAGAACCGGTCCGTGAAGTGGGGACCTGAACAGGAACAAGCCTTCCAGGCATTGAAGGATGCACTGACAACAGCCCCAATCTTGGCATATGCTGATTACCACTTGCCGTTCCAGCTATATACAGATGCAAGCCTGTATGGTCTTGGAGCAGTGCTTTCCCAGCTTCAGGATGGCCAGGAGAGGGTCATAGCGTACGGCAGCCGGTCTTTGAGAGATTCTGAAAGAAACCCCGAGAATTATAGTTCATTTAAATTGGAGCTGTTGGCACTGGTATGGGCCATGACCGAGAAATTCTCTGAATATTTGACCGGTGCTGAAGTTTTAGTACTGACTGACAACAACCCACTAGCTCACCTGGAAAATGCCAAGCTCGGGGCGTTAGAGCAGAGGTGGATAGCCCGAATGTCTACGTTCAATTACCGCATTAAGTATCGGTCCAAGACAGAGAACCAGAATGCTGACGGACTTTCTAGGGTAACTGCCCAGACCCCCACAGAAGACGTGGATCATGAGTTGGAGCATGTGGAGGTGCCCGATTTCAGCAGATTTTCACAGGCCTTGACCGCCACTAATCAGTTTGAGATGGAGGGGACTGAAATGGCTCCTTTCTTTGGTCCCTCACGACAGGAATGGGCACAGATACAACAGACCCATGAGGGGCTGGCGCAGATGATCAAGTGTGTTGAGAAAGGCCAGAAGCCCTGTAGAGAGGAAAGAGAACGACTGACACGTGAGATATTATCTGTTTTGAGTCAGTGGGAAAAGTTGGAGATGAAAAATGGAGTGCTATGCCGAAAGGTCTATTTACCTTCTGAGATCGACATTCGATACCAAATTGTGGTGCCTAGTGAACTGGCTCGCTCCTTGGCAGTTGAGGCTCATAATAAGAATGGACATTTTGGTCATGAGAAGACCTTTCGTTGGTTACAGCGACTGATTTACTGCCCTGGTCTTCGTCAAATGGTCGAAGAAGTATGCCGCAGCTGTCGAACTTGTGAGATCCATAAGGCAATAGAACAGAGAGCTCCCCTGCAAACCATCGTGACCCAGGAACCTTTAGAAATCGTCATGATAGACTATCTAATGGTGGGCCCATCCAATAGCGGACACCAGTATTGCCTCGTAATGGTGGATCACTTCACCAAATTTGCGGTGGTAACCGCCACCAAGGACCAGACAGCTGAGTCAGCAGCTCGTGCTCTGTGCCAAGATTTCATTCGAGTATATGGGTGCCCCCAACGCATCCACTCCGACCAGGGCGCCTGCTTTGAGGGACACGTAATGAAAGAAGTTCAACGTATCTACGGGATAAAGAAGTCGCACACGACTCCATACCACCCTCAGGGAAATGGGGCCTGTGAAAGATTCAACAGAACTCTGCTACAGATGCTGCGGACTCTGGAGGAAGACAAGAAGTTACAGTGGCCTCAGTTCTTGTCTGAAATGGTGTGGGCCTATAACAATCAGGTCCATTCTACAAAGGGGGACTCTCCTTATACACTTCTCTTTGGGCGGTCTGGGCGAAGTATAGGAGAATTACAGTTGAATGATGTGGATGGGTTCCCTCCGAGGGATCCAACCTCTTTGGTGCGGGCGCATCGGCAGAGACTTGAGACGATCCATCGATTGGTGCGGCAGCGCCTGCAAGAACATCCCCATCCTGATAAGACCCCAGTGCAAGAAGCACCATTGCAACCAGGCGACCTGGTGCTAGTTCGTGTCAAGAAACCCCAAGGGAAATTGGAAAGCAGATGGGAGGCTTTGCCGTATCGTGTTGTTGGCCGCAAGTATGCGAATGGGCCAGTGTATCAGATCCAGAAAGAAGGAACTGATTGTGTTCGAGTACTTCACCGAAATATGTTGCGCCTGTGTCATTCTGAAGGGACAAATCACGATGGGCCTGCCAATGTGAATGAGCTCCCACAGTCAGAGAATGGAGGTGCGGAATGGGCCTCAGACGAGGAGGATGATTGTTGGCCGATCCCTGCTCCTGGGGATGTTCCACCTGTGACTACTGTATCTCCGGCCTGTGCCCCCTCTTGTGCGGAATCCGCTGGTCCTTCTCAGCCCATAGCTGCAGCACCCCATAATATACCACCGGTCCTCAGACGGACCACTAGGCCAAATGCTGGTATTCCCCCTGTTCGGTATGCGCAGGATGAGTTTGTTTGGCCTGCCATACATCGGTATACTACCACCCTGTGCATAAAAGTACAACCCTCTGGATATACAGTCATAGGCAGGGACTGCCAATCTTAAAGTGGGGGGGAATATGTAAGAGACAGCCAATGTTGTCTTAAGCTTCATTTGTCTGTATAAACTGTTAATGTTGAATGTATTTCTGTGCTTCTGTTCCTTTAAGACAGCAGCCATTGTAATTGTGACATGATGCTGGAGTGACTCCCCCCCTTTTATGTCAGCTTGCCTGTTCTGCAGACAGAATGTGAGCAGAGAAGCAGGAAGTGACGAGACAGAGAGCAGCAGCCATCTTAGCAAGTGTTGTATTGAACTGGTGTGGAGATTTTTCTGTACAGCTAAGCTGTATCTTGGTCCAGAGACAAACAGAGTGTAAAGAGACAACAGGACTAGTGAGTCCACGTGAAAGGAACTGTGCTCAGTGGCTGATCAGTGAGACTGACATTGTGACTGTGTATATGGATACCACAGATAGAGACTCGCAGTGCTGTTGACGTACTGGACAGCACCTGCTAAATCCCGGCTTACATCCCAGCTCAGTGTATGGATTCGGCAGGACTGTCAGTGTGCTGAGTGGAATCTGCTGTTGGATTACATTGCATTCAGTTGGTTTCCCTGTCTGTTAAAGAGGACTTCATTTCTCCCAAGATCCTGATAACCATGAGGAGAGGACGCTTCACTATAAAAGAAAGGACCGACTTTGGGCCCCACCGCGCGCTTCTACGGACTGTAAGCGGTCCACCTGGACCACTGGGGAAAAGGGGGTGCACCCAAATGTGAAGTCAGGGTCAGTTAGGGATAGTTTTGAGTATATTGTTCATTCAGTGTCCATACTGCAGAAGTGGACAGAGTAAAAGTAGAAACCATTGCAGAATTTGCCTTGAAATTGTTCATGCTATATTGTATATTTTGCTTGTCTTTAGCCCTGTCATTTTACCTTTAACTAGCCTTTATTAACTTATAGTAAATATATATTTTTTTCTTGAACTACCGCGTGTGCGTTCATTTCTGGTTGCGGAGTCCAAACCACCTGCCTTGCTCTCGGTTCACAATAGCATCTAAATAATGTTTAGAATTAGCGTTACATGAATCTGGAAGGATTCCCGTCTGCCACATGAAGTCTCGGAAAAAATTTTAATATGCTGGAATATTTTGTTTACAAGTTTAACGTGTCACCAAATCTAAAACACAAATTGTCTTTTATTACAAAACATTTAATAATGTCTACAATGTAATAAATTACAGCCAAAGACATTTTCTATGTAATTTACTAGAAAATATTTCCAGATATTTCAGGCTGATGAGACGTTGCAATGTGCTTTAGGTTTAGGTGGTCCTATAATTATAGCCACATGGAAATGCAACTCCATATTTATTAGGAGTGGATTTTCCTATAGGCCATGTGTGCAGCTACCTCCTCTATAATGGTTCTAAAGGGGGTTGTTGATTTTGGGTCTTGCCACCATACATATCTTTGATATCATTGAGGCAATCTGTGTATGTAAATGCAAATGACAATATTCTGGACTGTCCAATCTGATAATGAAGAAGAATTAAGGAGGTTCAATATATATTCAATATAAAAAATAAAGATGAAGCTTTATCAAGACCAGCATTTGGTACGCTGGTCTTGATATCCCCTGCGCGACCAAAGCATGTGCAACCTTGTCAGAAATTAAGTACAACTCCTAGCAGTCAATGCTCCCAGAATGAATTCTGCTCCAGTTTAGAACTGGTATAGAATTCACTCATCATTTACAGTAGAAATTTGTGATAAATTTTTACAAATCTGTCTGGGCCAATAGCAGGCAGGCCACACCCTCTTTCTGAGGGCCTCCTAAAAACACCATTTATGCAAAACCAAGACTCCTAGCACTGAAACACCCAACAATATATTTATCACTAGAAAAGGGCGAACCTCTCAAGATCTGTTTCATATTCAGGTTTGGCGGCTCGGGTTCCCACTTCGTTTCAGGATGAGCAAGTTTGACCAGAACCTTTTTTACAAACCACTTTTAGGGCTCCTAGGAAAGGCAAAGTGAAAAGTGACATTATTATACTCTGGGGTCTCTTCAGACTCCAGAATATAATAGGTGGAGGCCCAGGGGAGGTGTAAAAAGTAAAAAAAACATTCATACTCTCCTTCCGTTACCTCTCTTGGGCCTCCTCGCGGCATCTGGATTTTGTATCCTGTGGTACCAAACCTTCCAAACTCCTCAAGGCTGATGCAAAGATGGAGGAGTCTGCAGTGTGGATAATGGTGGTAGTGATTTTTCCCCTGGGTACACTCTGTGTTGAAGTCTCCTGGCTGACTGTGGTTCAGATGCCCAAGATGGTGTGGTACCAGATTAGTAGTCATGACACAGTGGTAACTTACAAATAACTCACAGTTCTTTACTGAGGCAGTAAGGTACATCAGTCTTCATACAGGTTGAAAATTCCCACCCAGTAATAGAAGTATAGTTTCTTAAAGGGGTTGTACAGGACTTCAAAAACATGGTTGTTTTTTTCTTCTTAGGAAGTGACATCATGTCCGTTGATCAAATTGACCATGCTGCATCTCAGTCACATTCATTTTAATTAGATGGATAAGTAACATTGCCATGGACATGATGTCACTTCCTGAGAAGAAGAAAGCAATCATGTTTTTGAAGTCCTGCGCAACCCCTTTAAGGCGTCTGGACTGGAGTAGGAGGTAAAGAGATGGACCTTCAAGGGTCACAGAAATAACTTGAATCTGACAGACCGGAATTTGCCAAACTACATGTTGACAAGCCACAAAGCTTCTGGGAGAATGTCCTATGGACAGATGAGACAAAAATCGAAATTTTTGGCAAGGCACATCAGCTCTATGTTCACAGACGGAAAAATTAAGCATATCTTGAAAAGAACACTGTCCCTACTGTGAAACAAGGAGGAGGCTCTGTTATGTTCTGGGGCTGCTTTGCTGCATCTGGCACAGGGTGCCTTGAATCTGTGCAGGGTACAATGAAATCTCAAGACTATCAAGGAATTCTAGAGAGAAATGTGCTGCCCAGTGTCAGAAAGCTTGGTCTCAGTCACAGGTCATGGGTCTTGCAACAGGATAATGACCCAAAACACACAGCTAAAAACATCCAAGAATGGCTAAGAGGAAAACATTGGACTATTCTGAAGTGGCCTTCTATGAGCCCTGACCTAAATCCTATTGAGCATCTTTGGAAGGAGCTGAAACATGGCGTCTGGAAAAGGCACCCTTCAAACCCGAGACAACTGGAGCAGTTTGCTCATGAGGAGTGGCCAAAATACCTGCTGAGAGGTGCAGAAGTCTCATTGACAGTTACAGGAATCGTTTGATTGCAGGGATTGCCTCAAAAGGTTGTGCAACAAAATACTACGTTAAGGGAACCATCATTTCTGTCCAGGCCTGTTTCATGAGTTTTCTTTTTTTAAAAATTCTGTTGAAGCATGGCTGAAAAGCAATGTCTGACTTTCATTTGTTCATTTTCATAGAATTTTTTATAGATTATTACTTTTGTCAGATTCAAGTTATTTCTGTGACCATTGTGGATTTTTCTTTCATTAAACGAGAGGTGCCAACAATTTTGTCCACGTGTGTACGTCAGTTTGCTGCGTGGATGGGTGTAATTGTGGCGCATCTTTGGTGCACAGTCTTTTTTGCGCCATAGATACACTATATTGTTGGTTCTTCACCTCAAATGCCAATTTTTCCGAAAGTGGGCAGAGAGTGCGTAGACACCAAGATAGGCTGGGGCTGGGACACCTTGGCCTAACAGATTTACTAAAACTCATGCCAGAAAACTGGTGTGAGTTTTTCCATAAAATCTGTGCCAGTTCCTGACTGGCGTAAATTTTAATTCTGGTGACAGGAGTGTTCCTGAATTAATAAGACGCTGGAGCCTCTTAATATACAGGTGCATCTCGATAAATTAGAATATCTTTGAAACATTTATTTCAGTAATTAAATTAAAAAGTGACCTCCTATATTTTCTAGATTCTTTGCATACAGAGTGTTTTTTTTTCAAGTGTTTTATTTCTGTAAATGTTGATTATGGATTACAGGTAATGAAAATCTAAGAAAATTAGAATATTGTGAAAAAAAGTTCAGTATTGTAAATTCAGTGTGTCACCTGCCAAGGTTTCCTAAGCCTTTAAATGGTCCCTCAGTCTGGTTCAGTAGGACACACAATCATGGAAGACGCTGATTATGGATTGTATTACTGAATTACTGAAATAAATGAACGTTTCAAAGATATTCTAATTTATTGAGATGCATCTGTATAAAGTACATCTTGTGACAGTCAGGGAATTAAAATTGACATAGGAAAAGCAAGCCTTAATAAATTCCCCCCAATAGACTATTGAATCATCATAAGTTTCTAAAAAAGTTAGGTACACCTTAACAGTTTTTTTGTCTTACTGTAGACAGGGCAAAGGGGGAGGTTCCTGCTGCAGCCAGTTGTCTTACAGACAGACATAGGACAGTGCGATGTAGAAGGAGCCATGGCAGCCCTCTCTTCTAGGACTTATAATGTTTATTTCTCAGTTTTAAATGTAAGATGTGACCAATGATGGATCAAAGGAAAGCAGGAGGTTAAGTGAGGTAAAGAATTTTTTTTGTATTTTTTGGTGCATTTTCTGTAGTGTTTCTTTAATTTTATTTGTTATTCATGAGAATGAATATAACTATACAAAGTACTCCTAAGGATAGGAAACATTCATCACTTTTCTCTTAAATGTAGCGTTATAAGAACAGCTTGTAACCCGCAGTTCTACTGTAATGATTTCACTCGCCAGTAAAGTATGTGGATACATTACAAAGGAATGTCTAATTGCTCTATGTCTTCATCTGAGCAGACTGTCTGTGTATCAAGGGGTCCCCCTTATCTTTGCTGACAGTAATTTAGTGTTCCTCGAAGACATGTCAAATGAAAACAACATACCAGATATCAGTGACACCCTGCAGTTACATATGTGGCAGCTACATACAATGTGAGAATTGTTTAAAGGCACATTTAGGTTGATTTGTGAAGTGTTGCAAGATAGCAAGTGGAGGAAATACATTAGAAATTGTGTTGGACAATTAGTAGAACATATAAAGACACTGCAGATACTGACAACCATGAATACTTTGAAACTGGGGATATGGCTCAGGAGACTGTATATGCTGACATACAGTCATATGAAAAAGTTTGGGCACCCCTATTAATCTTAATCATTTTTAGTTCTAAATATTTGGGTGTTTGCAACAGCCATTTCAATTTGATATATCTAATAACTGATGGACACAGTAATATTTCAGGATTGAAATGAGGTTTATTGTACTAACTGAAAATGTGCAATATGCATTAAACCAAAATTTGACTGGTGCAAAAATTTGGGTACCCTTATCATTTTATTGATTTGAATACTCCTAACTACTTTTTACTGACTTACTGAAGCACAAAATTGGTTTTGTAACCTCACTGAGCTTTGAACTTCATAGCCAGGTGTATCCAATCATGAGAAAAGGTATTTAAGGTGGCCAATTGCAAGTTGTTCTCCTATTTGAATCTCCTTTGAAGAGTGACATCATGGGCTCCTCAAAACAATTCTCAAATGATCTGAAAACAAAGATTGTTCAACATAGTTGTTCAGGGGAAGGATACAAAAAGTTGTCTCAGAGATTTAACCTGTCAGTTTCCACTGTGAGGAACATAGTAAGGAAATGGAAGACCACAGGGACAGTTCTTGTTAAGCCCAGAAGTGGCAGGCCAAGAAAAATATCAGAAAGGCAGAGAAGAAGAATGGTGAGAACAGTCAAGGACAATCCACAGACCACCTCCAAAGAGCTGCAGCATCATCTTGCTGCAGATGGTGTCACTGTGCATCGGTCAACAATACAGCACACTTTGCACAAGAAGAAGCTGTATGGGAGAGTGATGCGAAAGAAGCCGTTTCTGAAAGCGCGCCACAAACAGAGTCGCCTGAGGTATGCAAAAGCACATTTGGACAAGCCAGCTTCATTTTGGAGAAGGTCCTGTGGACTGATGAAACAAAGATTGAGTTGTTTGGTCATACAAAAAGGCGTTATGCATGGCGTCCAAAAAACACAGCATTCCAAGAAAAACACTTGCTACCCACTGTAAAATTTGGTGGAGGTTCCATCATGCTTTGGGGCTGTGTGGCCAATGCTGGCACCGGGAATCTTGTTAAAGTTGAGGGTCGCATGGATTCAACTCAGTATCAGCAGATTCTTGAGAATAATGTACAAGAATCAGTGACGAATTTGAAGTTACACCGGGGATGGATATTTCAGCAAGACAATGATCCAAAACACAGCTCCAAATCTACTCAGGCATTCATGCAGAGGAACAATTACAATGTTCTGGAATGGCCATCCCAGTCCCCAGACCTGAATATCATTGAACATCTGTGGGATAATTTGAAGCGGGCTGTCCATGCTCGGCGACCATCAAACTTAACTGAACTGGAATTGTTTTGTAAAGAGGAATGGTCAAAAATACCTTCATCCAGGATCCAGGAACTGATTAAAAGCTACAGGAAGCGACTAGAGGCTGTTATTTTTGCAAAAGGAGGATCTACTAAATATTAATGTCACTTTTCTGTTGAGGTGCCCATACTTTTGCACCGGTCAAATTTTGCTTTAATGCATATTGCACATTTTCTGTTAGTACAATAAACCTCATTTCAATCCTGAAATATTACTGTGTCCATCAGTTATTAGATATATCAAATTGAAATGGCTGTTGCAAACACCCAAATATTTAGAACTAAATATGATTAAGATTAATAGGGGTGCCCAAACTTTTTCATATGACTGTATATGTAGAGATACATATAGCAAAGTGCGTGTATGAGGTTAGACCTCTACAGTCAGCAATAAGATGATTACGTGTACAATAAAAAGTACATACTTCTACTACAGATTCTTGTGGCATGTAATAACAGATATGCAAATTAGCCCTACCTAGAATAATCTATAGGTGGCACTAGAGAGACAGATTTACTACTGTGACTATTGCAGCAACCCATTGAGGTAGGCCAGGAGGTTGGTAGAAGTAGAACTGGCAATGGTTATGGTAGCTAAAGACCAGAGATAGGCGAACCTTTCAGGATTCATTTCATATTCGGCAGCTCGAATCCCAGATTCATATTGGGTCAAACAAATTTGGTAAAATCCACACCTTAAATTGGCTTAAAACATAGTGTAGAACAATGTCTGGGCTCCTAGGAACCTATCTATAAAACATAGTATAGAACACTGTCAGGGCTCCTAGGAACCTATCTATAAAACATAGTGTAGGACACTGTCAAGGCTCCTAGGAACCTATCTATAAAACATAGTGTAGGACACTGTCAGGGCTCCTAGGAACCTATCTATAAAACATAGTGTAGGACACTGTCAGGGCTCCTAGGAACCTATATATAAAACATAGACAAAGACATATCGTGTCTTTTGCTCTGCCTGAAACTGAATCTCTCAAAGACTGAACTGCTGCTGTTTCCACCATGTAATAGATCTGTCCCTGATATCTCCATTGCAGTCTCTGGCCTTACCATAACTCCCAGGTAGTATGCCCGCTGCCTCAGGGTTATGTTTGACTCAGACCTTTCCTTCACCCCCCATATCCAATCACTCGCACACTCATTTCATCTCCACCTTAAAAACATCTCCAGAATCCGCCCTTTCCTTACCAGAGATACACTAAAGACACTTATTGTTGCCCTCATTCACTCTCGCCTTGACTATTGTAACTCCTTACTAATCGGTCTTCCCCTTACTAAACTCTCCCCTCTACAATCTGTTCTGAATGCGGCGGCCAGGCTCATCTATCAGTCTAGACGCTATAGCGATGCCTCCGGTCTGTGTTGGTCACTACATTGGCTGCCTATTCAATACAGAATACAATATAAACTTATCACCCTCATCCACAAGGCTCTCCATAATGCTGCACCTCCCTACATTTCCTCCCTTATCTCTGTCTATCGCCCAACCCGTGCTCTCCGTTCACTCAATGACCTAAGACTAACATCCTCTATTATCAGAACCTCCCAAGCTCGTATACAAGACTTCTCCTGAGTTGCACCACTTCTCTGGAATGCACTATCCCGGACTATTAGATTAACCCCCAATTTCTACAGCTTCAAGCGCAAACTAAAGACATATCTTTTCAGACAGGCCTATCACAACTCCTAATGTAGTTAGATTCCCTAAAACATACCCTCTGTTCACGCTCCCACATTACCTCACAGGATATGATGGTGTTATATAAATAAAATGTATTATTATAAAATGTATTATTATAGTGTAGAACACTGTCGGGGCTCCTAGGGACCTATATATAAAACATAGTGTAGAACACTGTCAGGGCTCCTAGGAACCTATCTATTCAATTTCTATCCAACAGCCAAAGTTTTGTCAAAGTGAAAGTGACATTATTATACTCTGGGGTCTCTTCATAACCCAGAATATAATAGGTGGAGGCCCAGGAGAGGTGTAAAAAAAAAAAAAAAAAAAAATTCATACTCACCTTCCCTTACCTCTTTTGGGCCTCCGTTTGGCCACATCTCACCTCTAAGCTCTTCTTCAGTCAAAGGTTATTTTTATTAACCTTCCAATAAAAATGGATTGGCTGAGCATTCATGTTTATTTCAGTGGCAAGAAGGGAATACATTTCCCTTATCTATCAAGATCGGTTAGGCTGACCTTCACTTAATGTATACACTAGCTTAATTCTTCAGTCAACCTTTGGTGCATCCTGCTAACATTTACATAAGTATGGGGCCTCCATATTGTCCTCTTCAGACCCTAAAGGTGGAGACTCAGGGAAGGTGAAAAAAAAAAATTAATAGAAGCATTTATACTCACCTTCCCTCACCTCTTGTGGGCCTTTTGAGCATCCTGGTGATGTCATACAAATGGGGTCACTGCTGAGGCCTGTGATTGGGCCACAAGTCATCTCAAGGATGCGTTGAGTGTCATGACATCATAAGGGAAGATGACTATGAATGTTTTTTTATTTTTTCACCTCTTCTGGACCTCCAGATACCCCAGAGTATAATGTGATGGCCATTTTATTTCCCCTGAGATGAATTTATTTGGATTCGTAAAAAAACGAACAATTTGGAATATTCAGGTCGACTCAGTATGCACATTGGTTCACCCATTTCTAATGCTATATAATAAACAAAAATACAGTGGGGTAGATTTATCATGCCTTGCATACCGGTCTTCTGGCAAGGAATTATAAAGTCAGAAATTTTTGCCCAAATGGAGTTTTTTTGGAAAATATGTGTGACTTTTTTTTAAATTTTGTGTCTCCCTTGCCAATACCCTGGAAGAGGTAGAGGAGTGGTGTGGTCAGGGCAACAGACCCTGCCAGATTTATGACAATTTACGAGAGTTTATTGTCATAAATGATCCCTGGCTACCAGCTTAGATTACAGTCACCGTATATATTTAGACATATTATTTAGGTGCATATGTTTTAGTATATAATGGACAGCAAATCTTTCTTTGAGCTTTACTTTAGTGTTTTTTACTTTCTTTGAGGCCAAGTAAAATTCCAGCTCACATCTCCACATCCCATAGCTGCAAGTTTCACATCTGGTTTTTTCTTCTGTTCCATCATAGGATCGGAATAACTGATTAAACAATTAAGATTGATCCATATAATGTTGGATAACAGATCCCCAGGGACCCTATTGACTAGAATGGGGTCTGTTAGATATCCATTGTGTTCTCTACAATTTTGCCGTACGAAAAAGTCGTCCTTGTTGGACTTTTTGTTCTTGATTTTCGGTAGACTCTCCGTCAAAGACTCCAAATGGAGCCTCCAGCACAGATGTGAGCATAGTCTTATCAGTTACAAAGCAAAAATACTTTCCTGCCAGGCAGCAGATCATTAGCAAAGGCTCCTTCTATAGCTTTAGGCTAACAATGTAAGTTATTGCAAAAAATGCACAGCAACGGTCAAGCATTGGGAACATGTGAACACACCCTAAAGCAATACGAACAGATTTTGTTAATGTTCCACAACTTGGTCAGGGCTACGGAGTTGGTAGGTTAAACCACCAACTCTGACTCCTCTATTTTCCCACAGAATGACTCCAACTCTTACTTCTGCTCTGACTCCTGCTCTGACTTGGACTTCTTCACAAATGGCTGACAGCCATGGTCAGTCATAGGCATTAATTCATTATAAAAGTTAGTGACTGAATTGCTATGAAATTAAATATGCAATAAACTATGTATCTAATTAAAGGGGTATTCCCATCTCATGGATCAAATTCAGACTTGTAGCTGAAGCTAACTGAAGTGTTTTAGCCAATACATTGCTTTATCTATCTTCCTCTGTTTGTCAGATATAGCTAAATTTATCTTTTCATTGTTAACAGCTGGTTGCCTAGGTTAAAGTCCTGATCACAGGTTGGGATGATAACTCCTGGATGTCTATATTCTCTTCTCTCACTGCATGTGGCTCCCAGTTTTTAAGGGCTAGAAAAGTTACTTTAGCAGGATCTCTGTTATTTATGTATGTAAATCTAAAGATAACTTTTTTTTTTGTTTATTTATATAGCGCCATTAATTCCACGGTGCTTTACATATGAGGATTTACATACGGTACACAAGATATACAAAACAGGTAATACAAACATTGACCAACTGGCACAGTGGGATAGAGGGCCCTGCCCGCAAGGGCTTACAATCTATGAGGGAAGAGGGATAGAGACAGAAGGTGGGGGTAGAGACTGTTCAGGTGGTGATGTGGTGACAGTAGTGTTATTGGAGGTTGTAGGCCTTCCTGAATAGGTGAGTCTTCAGGGCCTTCTTGAAGCTTGTGAGGGTGGGGCCTTTACAACAAGCAGGAGCTCCGGAGCTGGAATGAGCTGAAAACCAGAAGGTGTAGGGAAAAGGAGGCAGGGGGGCAGCTGAAATTCTGAGATGAGGATACAATGTTAACAATTTTGCAATATAATTAAAATTAATACATTTTATTTTGAAGCTGGAGACATTGGTGACTTCACGACCCCAGCTCTACAGCCCTGGACATGGCAGCAAAATTTTTTTTGTTTTAAAAATGATAATGCAGGCAACTTGCAGCTCAAAATGTGGGAAGGGGGTTGAGGTGTAGACTGGACTTTGATTTTCTATGACACCTCAAGTCTCAAGAATACATTTGAAATAAAGACTTTTGTAAAATTGTCAAAAAATGGTAAACTGAACTGATCTCCCTGGACTGCCCAAGCTACGACCATTATATTAGATAAAAAATAAAATAGTCTAGCAAGGTGCAAATTAATAAGAAATGGTGTAAACTGATTATAAAATCAACAGAACAGGCAAAGGAAAGAAAAAAGGAAGATAGAGCAGAAATTACACAAAAAAGTAGTGATGAATGTGCCCCATTGTCTTTGAATGAACACTGTTTCCAGTAATAGAAAGTTAGACTTGAAACCCTCAGTACTGTACATGTCAAAGGCTTTGAAAAAATTCTTCCGAAATATATATCTGAAAATCCAATCTAAGGACTAATGTTTTAGGTTTCGCTACAAAGAATGTGGTTTACAGTTTTCTTAGAATATTTGAAATTCTTCTCCTATGAGTGGAGAAGTTTTAAAGAAATAAACACCTTATTGCCGTTTACCTAGACTTTGTGCCTCTACTGCCCCACTCTCCAGGGATGACATTTGTAGCACTAAGAATTTTTTTCTCTTCTATAAATATAAATATATATATATATATCATAAAGGACATTTTTATTTATTTAATTAGGTTTTGGAACATTTCACATTTCCTTGTATTTATGGTATTTTAGATGTTGACCTTCATTATACACTAACATTTGCCCCTCCTCTATGCTATTGTGCAGTACATTGACTTGAGGAGGTGATTCATTTCTAAATATTAGAGCCAAGAGATGACCTGTAAGGAGGAAGCAATTATCTAGCGGCCTCGACACTCGGCTCTGAAGAGCAACATTAATCTCTTGTGTAGATGGAAATGTGATGCTGTAGAATGATATCACCTCACTGGATATTCTGTAAAAGGAATGTAATATGGTACAGTTTACACATTCTTAGGCTAATATCTTTTATGTGTGAAAAGTAAAAACTTGTATAGTTGATTTAAGTCTGTTTTTCACATTTTTCATGTTTTCTTTTAAATAACACAAAGTGCTACTAAATTTAAAAAAAAAAAAAAAAATTCCCTGTCAGCAATTTTTATATTGGTGAAACATATTATTTTGTCATTAGGGGTGGGGCTAGAACCAGTGATTAGGGTGGCAGTGGCGTTATTTTTGAAAAAAAAATTTTTTTTTATATATTGTGACCACTATAATAGACCTTCGGAGGGATTTCAACACTATTTCCTGCAACTGGGGCTGATACATTAGACTCAGTTAAAGGAAGAATGCAGCGTCCTAGCAGACAATGCAGAGCTGATCTGGGTCCTCTAGGATCACATGACCACTGGGCCAGAATGGGAATGGCATCCCCGCCTTCCAAAAGCCATATCTTTATACTTCCATTTACATAGCCAAATGACAGCTTGTTTTCTGCAGGAAAAGTTGTATTTTCCAATGACACTATTCTCTTCCATTTAATGTATTGCAAAATTGGATATTATATGTCGAGTGGAAATGGAAAAAACTGTAATTGGTTTATGGGTTTTGTTCTTATAGTGTATACTTTGCTATAAATATGTGTTAACTTTATTCCTTGGATCTGTAGGATTTGTGCAATACCAAATGTATATATTTTTTAATGCTTTACGACTTTAAAAAAATAAAAATCTTTGTAAAAAAATTTGGTTTGCATCATATTTCGATACCTATAACTTATTAATATTTCTGCCTACTGTGCAGTGAGCTGTAGATTTCATTGGGGAACACTGGACTTTTTTCATCACCCCATTTTTTGCATGGGGGAAGGACAAGGTGCCCAAAAACAATTTCCAGATTTGTTTGTGATATGGCATTGTGTTATTTTCACTATATTACAGCACTCACCTTACAGGATAAATGCTCATACAAATACATTTTTGGCTGTGACAATACCAATTTTCTTTATTTATTTTTAATTGTAAAATGGGGGGTTTGAATTTAGAATTTTTTAAATTTCTTAAATTTTTTTTTTTTGTTTTCCTAAGGGAATTTAACATGTGATTCCAGGTTGAATTTAATCCTGTTCTCAGGGAAGATAAAGGCCTATTTACATGGCCCTATTATTAAGCCAACTATTGTGAACCTCTGTTCCTTGAAATGGTTATTCCTGATAACTGGTTTGTATAGACATGCAAAAGGGCTAACAAACAAGCAAAAGTTCATCGTCGGGTGAGTATATCTTTTATGCACTGTAAGGCTAAGCCCCCACATTGCGGAAACACAGCTTTTTTTGTTGCAGATTTAGCTGCGTTTTTTTGAGCCAAAGCCAGGAGAGGATTGAGCAGAAGGGAGAAGTGTAAGAGCTGACTAGATATTTAACATTCCTTTTGTAGCCATTCTTGGCTTTAGCTCAAAAAACCGCAACAAAATCTGCAACAAAAAATGCGTTTCTGCAACATGCGGCCTTAGGCAGGGTTCACACTACCGTTGGATATCTGTTATGATAGTGTCCGTCAAAAAAAAACAAAACGGACATCTATCATAACAGACCTTTAATGGATCACTTAAAAAAGGGACACATTAGCATCAGTTACTGTTAGTTCGTGTCCGTTTTTTTACGGTTCGTTTTTATTTTTCTCTGCTTTCTCAGCATGCGCAGAAGAACGGACAGTATAACATTACCCATAGACGTTAATGTTAAAAAATAACACGCTTGATGTCCATCATGAAACCACTTTTTTAATGGACACAAAAGTCCTGCTTGTAGGATTTTTTGTCCGCGAAAAAACGGACATGTGACGGATTGGGTGTATAACGGACACTAATGGTCACTAACAGACACAAGATAAAATTCCATGGAAATGAATGGAAATTTTAACAGATTTCTGACGGTTCAGCTAGTGTCCATTGCTAAAATCTTGTAACAGACAATAGCAACGGACACTACTGACAGTCACCAGCAGTAGTGTTAATGTCTACTTAGCCTAAAAGATGTTTAGTTTGTGTAAATGTATGTGTAAATATGGCAATGGGCTGCCAACAAATGCAAATTATATGTGTATAAAAATGTGTTTATCTCTATTCAGTTGCATTTATTCCAAACAGTATAGCACAAATTGCGCATGTAAAAAACTTGAAAAAAGATTCACCACCAAGGGGGCAACATCTTAAAACTTTTTTTGGCCCTTCCATGTGTGCAAAACACCCAAACATAATGACATATATAACCAAAAAAAGATAGGGGCAATGAACAAAAATATAAAATAAAATATATATGTTTATTAAATACTAGACAAATACAACATATCGCATAAAAACTAAGGATGAGACGTGTAGAACATAAAACTGGGGTGTCAGACACTATGGAGATAGAATTACAGTGTTAAAGGGAAAGAGAAATAATTGGTACCGTAGTCTAAACATCAATGTCAATATTTCATACAATTAAATAAATATTATGCAATACCCTTAGAAATATTGGCCAAGGTCTCTTGGTCTGACACCACACACCTGACATAGGTTTCGCCTGCGCCTTCATCCAGGAGTGGTTCGTTCAGGTCTGTTGCATTTATGCAGAGAGCTCTATTGATAGGTACCTATCATTCTTTTTTTTTTCTCTGGGAATGGACAGGCTTTCTATCGGGACATTTGGGACTCACTAAACCACTGGTCCATATAAATATGATAGGTTCTCTTTAAGTACTTGGTTGTATGATATTCTGATTTTGTTGGATTTCAATTCTGATGCTGTTTATTGAAATTGTGATGAAGAACAAACAGTTATTACTAAGAGGGACAGTTTGCCAAGTAAATAAATTTAAAGCATATTGTACCATAATAAGTCTGCACTAGATCATTCAACTGAATTACAAGAAAAAGTTAACCTTATCCAGGAGCCCCATCCCTAGCCAGAAGCCTATTGAAAAAGTCAGTCAACCCCTAGGTTTATATCCATCCACTAACCAAGCATTGTTGACATTCACAGGACAGGAATTTTTGCAAAAGGAAAATAGAAAAATATTAATGTTATTATTAAGTTACAGTATATTTGTTTGTGAGCACAAGTCCTATGTACAAGCATAACATTAAAAATTCTGTAGCAGGGCCCCCACCTACCATGTTCCATTTACATTACTGATGTATTATGGCCTCTTCTTTGCATGATACAGCTTTAACTTGTATTTGTGGATTGCACTAGAGAATCAATTTTTAAATGAGTTATTTTTCAAATAAAATGGAAAAAATGTCTAAATTTCACCTTCTTATATGTGTTCTATTGTGTAACTTTTATCTTCTGATATGTGTTCTATGTTTTATTGTGTAACTTTCATCTTGTAATATGCGTTCTGCTCTATTGTGTAACGTTCACCTTCTGATATATGTTCTATGTTCTATTGTGTAACATTCACCTTCTGATATATGTTCTATTGTGTAACGTTCACCTTCTGATATATGTTCTATGTTCTATTGTGTAATGTTCACCTTCTGATAAATGTTCTATGTTCTATTGTGTAACATTCACCTTCTGATATGTGTTCTATATTCTGTTGTGTAACTTTCATCTTGTAATATGTGTTCTAATGTGTAACTTTCACCTACCGATATGTGTTCTATTGTATAACTTTCACCTTCTGATGTGTGTTCTATGTGCTAATAAAAATGGTGACCCACAAGGATTTCAGGTTTAATGATTTATCACAAAAATATTTTTTGCCTACTGTCTAATGAACCCAAATTCCCATCCATGCAAAACTAAAACTTAACTTTGATTCACAATGTGTATGTTAAAATAAATGCTAATGCCAACTGTCACATATATTTTTGTTTTCTCTCTTTTGTAACTTTCAACTTCTGATATGTGTTCTATGTTCTATTGTGTAACGTTCGCCTTCTGATATGTGTTCAATGTTCTATGTTGTAACTTTCACCTTCTGATATGTGTTCTATGTTCTGTTTTGTAACTTTCACCTTCTGATATGTGTTCTATGTTCTGTTTTGTAACTTTCACTTTATGATATGTGTTCTATGTTCTTTTTTGTAACTTTCACCTTATGATATGTGTTCTATGTTCTGTTTTATAACTTTCACTTAGTGATATGTGTTCTGTGTTCTATTGTGTAACTTTCACCTTATGATATGTGTTCTATGTTCTGTTTTGCAGCTTTCACTTAGTGATATGTGTTCTGTGTTCTATTGTGTAACTTTCAGCTTATGTCATGTGTTCTATGTTCTATTTTGTAACTTTCAGCTTCTAATATGTGTTCTATGTTCTACTGTGAAAAAATATCGTTATTTGAGATTTATAAATCATTGCAATCTTGTTTTCTTTACATTAGACACGCTGTCTAAACTTTTTGGGAATTGGGGTTGTAGATTATATTGTATATGTGGCAGAGCATCCCTTGGGCCCCCACAGAGATCAAAGACTGGGTGCAACTTTTTAGCTACACCTACATGTTCCTGTTCACATAGGTATTTGGCCATTTAATAACCTATTCTTGGGATAGTGGACCTGTGCAAAGCAAACATGGCATAAACCAATACATATACATATATATCAATGTACATGAAAGCATCGAAGAGACAAAGTAATAACTACAGTCACATACCTCAGTTGACCATGTATAGCAACTCAGTGTCATATATAAACTTTTCTTTTGTTTGGCCCATCAACAGAAATAATGGGGAAGGGAATTATTATGCTCGGCATGATGAAACATTTCCATTATTAGCTCCCAACAGGGGTCACCATCCATCACTCAATGTCTAGGGCGATTGGATATGTGTACTTTCCCCGCAAACAGTTACCCTGGAGATAACGCCCTATGGTGACGTAAGAGCTTCATGTACTAATTACTTTCCACCAAAACTAGGAGGGAGGATATTAATATGACTCACAGAGGGGAGCACATTTTGGGTGGACCACGTTTCAAGCACTTGGGAGTGAGGGCCATGCTGAGGCCCTGAACAAAACGTTTCATTACAGCATTCATTGTGGCATCCTGCGCCCTGTATCCTGCAGGGAGCGATAATTAGCAATTTTTCGCTTTGCTGAGGAGGTGTCACGCAGGAGCTGGGAAAAGGAAGGCTCTAAAATGGAGATGGACTGTTGGTATGTTTAAGAGTTACAGCCCTGAAGCATTTTCCAGAAATATTAAGTAGCTGCAACCTCCAAATTGAGGATCTGTAATACAGCACTCAAGATTTCTGTGGATTTCCTTTGGATGATGTACTTGGCATAATATAGAGGCACACTGAATTTTTCATGTTTGATTCCATATATATAATATGCTTCTTTGGATGCCATATTATGCAGCTATTCTCTCCTAGAAGCATTCCTTCTAATAAATTTAATAAATAATAATACATTTTCAGGAAAATGGACATGTGTTTTATATTTTTATATATATATTCATATATTATACATATTACATATTTATATATTTAGTATTTTACATTTTAGCTACACATAAGGTGAAATATATAACTTACCCATAGTACTGTAATAACACAATGGGAGGAGATTTATGAAGACTGGCGTTATCAACAACAGTCTTCATAACCCCACTGGTGGCTGAGGGCGTGCACCCTAAATAAGATGCACCCTCTGCTGGGCCGTTCTCCTGTAAGAAGATCTACAGTAGCTGGCATACATTTACAGCATCATTTATGCCTGGTCCCTGGTGTAAATTATATTAAATATTGCCAAACCCCTTTTTGGGAAAGTGATATAGGCAGCAAAAAAAAAAAGAAAAGTCCGAAATGTTTTGATCAAAAACCCGACTGATATACAATGCATAATAAATGTGCCCCAATGAGTTCTGCATCAAAAACCAGACTGTATCAATTCCATGTGGACATACCGTATAGTCTCTATTACACCACATTGTATGGGGCCTAAAAATCAGGGAAGTTGGAGAATTTTCTATAAAGAACTTTTAGGCTGAGGCCCCACGTTGCGGAAACGCAGCTATTTTTTTTGCAGATTTTGCTGCGGTTTTTTGAGCCAAAGCCAGGAGTGGATTGAGCAGAAGGTAGAAGTATAAGAAGCTTCCTATATATTTCCCATTCCTTTTGTAGCCATTCTTGGCTTTGGATGAAAAAACTGCAGCAAAATCTGCAACAAAAAAAGCTTGGTGAGATTGATATCTGACATTTTTTTTTAGAAGACATGGATGGTACGCTGGGATATACCACAAGGAGTCATGTACAAAGATAAAGAAGATTTGATGATATAACAAAATGAAATATAACCTGTTTTAAGTGTAGAAATATTAGATATATGCAACTTTTTGTGGATTTTGTATATTGATTGATAAGTTATTAATAAAAAAATGAGGTTTTACAAAACTGTCTCAAAATAAAATTGTCTTTTTTGCCCATATCAAGCCAGTCATGGCTCAGCTTTAATATCTTATAATGGATTTGAAAAATAAAAGCTGTGCTGTGATTGGTCGCTATGGTCAACAAAAGGTTTTCTTTTAAACAGTTTCATAAACATACCCTAACATCACAATGCGTATGAAACAAATATATCAAAAAGTGTGGCAGATCGTACATACTCCATGCTCATCATCCTACTCCATTTTCTTAACGTCAGATACAGACAACCTAGAAAGTTTTAGAACAGGATGTACTGTATTGTTAAAGCACTCCAGTAAATTTTTTTCTATTTCTTTCATTTGAAAATGAGCCTGTGTGCAGTGTAATGTTCCTGAATATTGTACTGACAGCTTTAAAGTAAAGTTATGTGCTCCCCTCTGGAGCACAGTCCTTTCTGCTCCTCTTATGCACACAGCAAGGCTGATATATCGTGCCTTGTACGCCAGTCACATTTTTTCACACAGGGTTTTTGCCAATCTGCAAAGATTTGTGGTATAGATTTAATTTCTGGTGCATAGGACCTCCCAAGATGTGTGTGAATTATTAAGAGACCAGAGCCTCTTAATAATTCTGGCTTATCTCACGCCAACGCACAAAGCCAATCTTAATAAATTGGGCTCACTGTTTCCTGTATGAAGAGGAGGTCACACCCACAATAGAGGTCTATGGGGGTCAGACTGCAGCAAGTTCTACATGTTACTTCAGGTTCTCCTCCAACGTTTTTGGAAGATTACAATGTAAGCATTCTGTAGATTGTGTATATAGTCAGAAAAGGCATACAGATGTAGAAAAGTTATTCTGAACTTCTGCAATTGGTTAAACTGCTGCAGTGTAAAACTGTATCACAAAACACAAGAAAAAACAATGAAAGGTGATTGAAAAATGTTTTTCCACTGACTTTTCAATGGTTTTTGTTGTCTTCTGTGATAAGATATCACGCTGCAGCAGTTTATCCAGCTGCAGAAGTTTGGGTTAACCCTTCTATATCTGTATGTTTTGGTATTTCCTTTTTGCAGTTTTTAATAAGAAATGTAATAGTCATAGTGCTGCAAGATTGTCCTCGCCCTGCTAGAATTTGCTTTTGTAACTCCTAGAAAGAAATTCTTTCTGGGAATTCCATATGGTATCTATTGTCAATGGTCCCACTGTGCATGTAACAGAGTTTTCCATAGTCTCTAATACAGGTGTCCATGTTGATTTTACTTATGTCTTCCAGATGCAAGATCCAAAAATAACCCAAAGGTCAGGATGAAAAGTCAGGGAAAGATGGTCAGAGAAAATCACAATCACAGAGAATACAACAGACATGACATGCCAGTCACATGTGTAGTCCTGTACTTATCCCATATATTATGGGTCATGCATATTGGCTTTTCTCAAGTAAATAGCACATGTAAATTAATAAGTTTGGTACAACTCACTAGTCATGTTCCTTATCACACCTCTTGGCTCCTTTACAACATGTATTTCACATTTGTAGATTGTGAGCTCTATATGGGACAGTGACTGACAACATCTGTAAAGCGCTGCGGAATATGATGGCGCTATACAAGTAAAGCATAAATAAAAAATATTACGTCCTCTGTAATCTTTGGTCCTAAATTCCATCAAACATCTTCATATTATTATTTTATTTAATATTATTATTATTTACTGTATATAGCACCATTAATTCCATGGTGCTTTACAATTGAGGATTTACATACGGTACACAAGATATACAAAACAGATATAATACAGACAGTGCCCAACTAGCACAGTGGGATAGAGGGCCCTGCCCGCAAGGGCTTACAATCTATGAGGGAAGAGGGATAGAGACAGAAGGTGGGAGTAGAGGCTGTACAGATGGTGGTGTGGTGACAGTAGTGTTATTGGAGGTTGTAGGCCTTCCTGAATAAGTGAGTCTTCAGGGCCTTCTTGAAGCTTGTGACTGTGGGGGACAGTCTTATGTGTCTTGGTAATGAGTTCCAGAGTATGGGGGATGCACGGGAGAAGTCTTGGAGACGATTGTGTGAGGAGTGGATAAGAGCAGAGCGGAGTAGGAGGTCTTTGGCGGATCGGAGGTTACGTGTGGGCAGGAGATTAGGTCGGAGATATATGGAGGGGACAGGTTGTGGATGGCTTTCTATGTCAGCGTTAGTAGTTTGAACTCTATTCACTGGGTAGCCAGTGAAGGGATTGGCAGAGGGGAGCGGCCGATGAGAGAAGGGTATTAAACGAGCAGCACAGTTTAGGGTGGACTGGAGGGGGGGCGAGGGTGTTAGCTGGGAGGCCATGGAGAAGAGTGTTATAGTAGTCTAAGCAGGAGATTATGAGAGCATGGACTAGCATCTTTGTAGTTTCAGGGGTGAGGAAGGAGTGGGTTCGATGGATGTTCTTGAGTTGGAGGCAGCAGGAGGTGTTGAGGGTTTGGTCCCTTGCATATACATAGAAGTAAGAGATAACATGTTGGCTGTTTAAGTGTTGGGTGAACCATGCGAGATCTGTTTTGTGAATATTTACAAGGTTTGGTCGACAGTTTTGTATCGGGTCAAATTTGTTATTATTATACATTGGGGTCCAGAGTATAATACGCAGAGGCTCAGGGGAGGTGAGTAAATATAACACACAATTTTATGCTAAGGCCCAACGTAGCAGAGCGCAGAGTTTTCCTCTGCGGAGTTTCTGCTCCTATTATACCTATATGGAAACGTCAGTGTTTCTGCGGATGTAATTGGCATGCTGAGATCGTAGCTTTTCCGCTGCAGATTTTTTTTTCTGCAATGTGTGGATGGGATTAACCAGAATCCCATCAACTTTGCAGCTACTGTAAAATGCAGAGTTTTTTTGCTGTGGCATTTCCACTGTGGCCAAAATGCTGTGTTTTTGCAACGTGGGTCCCCAGCCTTACTCAACTTTCCTGGGGTCCGACTCAGTATAATAATAATAATGAATAATACATATTCCGCAGCACTTTACAAATCATAGGGTTTAAGTGCAGTCAAAATGAGACATTACAGAGTAATAAGTCAATTTACACAATGGGATTGAGATTCCTGCTCGCAAGAGCTTACAATCTATGAGAGCATCTGGTGTGGGCCCCTGTCCTCACCAGACACCACGGTCTGAAGAGACCCCAGAGTATAATAGTGCTTCATGAGTGGAGAACCCCATAAATTTTGAACCAGAAATTTTTGGAAAATTAGTTACGAACCAGTTTATTCAACCCTACAGCTTACTAGCTTTAATAGAATTCAAGGTATAAACAGTATTCTGTACACTCCTAAGCTCCCTCTAGTGGTGACTGGAGGGAGCCTGCATGTTATATTTTAGTTCCATGTCTATGAAGGGGATTTGGAGCTTTGTTATTTATAAGACAAAGTTCTGACCAATATAGAGGTATATTATAAAATGAATCAGTGCATAGTTTAGATTAAACAAATAATATTCATGGGGTGGACAAATACTTTAAGGTTAGTATTTTTTTTCAGACGGCTGGTATAAAGCAGTCCTGGAGACTCTCGTCTATGGCTGTCTGTTCATTTCCCCCGTGTAGTAATTACTGTAATTATATCCTCCATATCATCTGACATGTCACTTCCTCTTCTCACTTGCTGCCGCTTTACACTGTCCATTTCAGTGTAAACTGTTCACTATTTTCCTGCCATGAGGAATATTATTTAGCATTTTCCAAATCGGCCTCCTCGTGGTACCAGTGACAGCAGTCAGGCACTCTGCAGAATCACCACAAAATAGTTAAGTGTAATTTCCTGTCTGCGATATTTATCATCTCCACTTCACATATTCTCTGCTTCTCTCTTGACACTGTCAGCATGGATTCATGTCTAGTTGCTTGTTCCATTCCTTTCCATTCCTGTCTCTTTCTATGACTCACATATGGGTACTGGATAACCAGATAGAACAGGTTTTATTCTCAATCACAATTTGCCTCTTGATAAAAGTCAAGTCGCAGTTCTGTACATGACATATATATTGGCAAAGTTTACTGAATAAAAAGTTGTTAAATTCACAGTTCTACAACAAAATTGAAGGTTGAGATTTCACATTGTTACATGTTATGAAAGGTAGAGTTCTGAGATCATGAGACTTATTAGGAACTTAGAGCATGTGATATGGATAGGGGCAATAGTCAATTGGAGAACATACTTATGTTGCCAAAGAATTCAATCTTGAACCAAGATTTCCTTCCCTTCTCGACTCCTTCAGTTATTCTCCCTTTTTCTCACTCCCATTTGTCTCCTCTATCTTCCCCTCTTTTACATCATATCCCTATTCTTCCCTTCCTTCTTTTCTTCCTTCCTTGTTTCCCTCCCTCTCTCCCCTAAAAATGGTGGACTTGATGTCAAATTTTATTGTAAATGAAAATATTCACCTTTCCTTGAGTCCTCCCGCTTTCCTTTTTACTTTTCTTCCCTTCTTTTATGTCACTCTCCACCCTTTCCTTTTCCTCTCTTCCTTCCCTTTTCCTTTCTTCCTTCCTTCATTCCTACCATCCTTCCTTCCCTCCCCTAAAATGGATGAATTGATATAAAATTCCATAATTAATGAGAATTTCTAACTTTCCTTCTTCCCTTTCCTTCCCTTCTTTTACATTCCTCTCCTGCCCTTTCTGTCCTACCTTTCTTCCTCTCACTTGCTTCTTTCTTTCCTTCCCTCCCCTAATATTGATGACTTAATGTAAAAATAAGTCATGAATGAGAATATCCATCTTTCCTTGATTCCTTCCTCTTTCCTTTTTCTTCCTTCCCTTCTTTTATGTCCCCTTTTCCCCTTTGTTCCATCTTACCTTTCTGTCTCCTTCACTCTTTTCCTTCCTTCCGCAAATAAAATTTGCATGAAGCAGGTGGAGAACTCCTACTGCTACTACTGTAGCCAAATGCCTAACTGCAAGAGATAGGGTTGATCTGAGCTTTATGAGGAGAAGGGGAAGAAAACAGAGAGAGATGGATACGATAGATAGATAGATAGATAGATAGATAGATAGATAGATAGATAGATAGATAGAGTAGATGGATGACAGATGGATAGATAAATAGTTAGATAGATACTGCATAGATAGATAGAGTAGATAGATGACAGAAAGATAGATAGATAGAGTAGATAGATGACAGATGGATAGATAGACAGATAGATAGATACTGCATAGATAGATAAAGTAGATAGATGACAGAAAGATAGATAGATAGAGTAGATAGATGACAGATGGATAAGCAGATAGATAGATAGATAAGCAGATAGATAGATAGATAGATGACAGATAGATAGATAAGCAGATAGATAAGCAGATAGATAGATAGATGACAGATAGATAGATAGATAGATAGATAAGCAGATAGATAGATAAATAGATAGATAGACCATCAGCTTTGATTGTAATGTGAAATAAGATACGATCATAGAAGAGGAGATGAGTCAATGGATTTTTAGGCATTTTCTACTTTTACTGTTCTTTTTTTCCATTTTGTAGAACTTGTTTAGTAACATGTACAGATATCCAGAAATACAGCAGTAAGTAGCTTTTGTTAAGGTTGTTCTTGAACAATCAGTTAAAATTTTAACATTATGTGTTAACATTTGTAAATAAAATTAAAAATGTGAGAAAAATACAAATTTACATTCATACATTTTTAAAAAAATATTTATAGGGGTTTTCCAGACAAAAATGATTAATTACCTATCCTAAGGATAGGTTATCAATATCAGATCAGCGGGGGGTCCGCCAAACGCCACCTCCACCAATCAGCAGCTGATACACAAATAATGCAAGAAGAAGCAGACAGCGCTGTTCTCTGTGTAGTGGCTAAAATGAGTTATTGCAGCTTAACTCCCTTCAAGCAAATGAAAGCTTGTCTGCAATACCCTGGTTTGACCACTACACAGAGAACAGCGCTGTCTGCTTCCTGTTCCATTCTCTGTGTATCAGCTGCTGAGAACAGCTGATGCGTGGGGGGGTAGTGGGTGTTGTAGGACTGTCACTGATCTGATATTGACTCCCATTTAATATACACATTTTTTAAATTAATAATTTGATAGAATTTTACATTTAATTTAACTCAGTTTTTAACCAATAATTCATAAGCATACAGAGAACTCAATGCCTTTGTCATCACACCATAAATTACAATGCCACACTGCAAAAAAATAAAAAATTAAAAAAATAAAATAAAAAAGGACCAATATAAAATAAATGATTCCGGTGAATATATATATAATCCGTTTCAAAATTTCCTTTTTCGATTAAGAATTACCATTTTTTAGCTTGGCTGATACTTTAACCCAGACGTGTATTATTTTATTGCTCTGCACTTTCCTAGACTCCTGGTGAAGTGCAGCAGGGACTAGCACAAGGATATCACACTGTTACAGCACTTAGTCTCATACGTCTGTATCTTCATCTTTCCATGCACCAGGCTTCTTGCCCCGAATACTTACACAGTTCATCAACATTTTCCACACTCCTTGCCAAACCAGGCATAAGTTATTAAGACTTCACTCCACTTTCTAGAAGCGGAGAAGTGGATACATTACAAGAAATTTTTTTTATGACCCATCTCGCTTGCATTTAAAGGGAATTTAGAACTAATGATTTGATTTAAAACAGAAATGAAGCGTTTTTGTTCCAGAAAGACCACAAGTAAACATTTTTACCTTTTGGTAGAGTTTTGTACTAGCAAGCCTGTTAACCGAATGTATTGTTCTTGGCAGCTAGACATGAGTAGAAATGTTGGCTGTAAGACTTATAGAACATGTATTAAAATCCAAATTGCAAAAAACCACATGGGCTTACGTTGCATTTAATGGATGCTTCTCACTACAACTCATAACTTTGGAGGATTATTTATCAAAGTCTCTCCATTTCTAATAATGTAGAGGAAAAGCTTCATGGACCTGCTGAGTATATCTCTGTCAAACTGGTTCATTCGATGACTGAAGGATCCAGTGTTTCGGTGTTCATGTTTTTGACTTTAATAAATCTAAGAATTCATAGAGATTGGTTATGATGACTTTGCAAAAAAAAAAAAAATGGCCATAGATGCAAAAAAATTTTTTACTGGAATTTGCAAACAATCCATTATTATGTGGCTTAGCACAGAATGATATCAGAAACATGGAACACAACTGGGGGTCAAAGAATAAATTCTGGTTAAAATAAAGTCAGAATTCTGGCAAAAAGTAAAACATCAGGAAACGTGTTAGTACAGGGTATGAAGGCGCAGTGGCAGGAGCTGGGTACTGGGTGTATTATACAGCTGACACCTATACATACTCTTGTGGCTGGGATTGGAGATAACTTTGGTTCCAGACGTTAAAAACTGGTTCAAGATTTGGAGCAAATTCAGGATTGGATGGGTGGGTGTAAATCAAAAAAAGACATACTATCCCTAGTGCTCCCTTGTGCAGCCTTGATCCCTCTTCCTTCCTGTTCCGGGACTTTCTGCGGGGGGGGGGGGGGGAACAAGAGGTTCATGACCACTAAGGCGTCCACTCGCTGGAGAGGGATCAGTGACATTACTCACATACGTCACCAGTTTCTTATCTGCTGAGGCCACTGACTGGCCACTCTTGGCTTCCAACACGTCAAGTCTGGGCACAGGAGGAAAAGGGACAAGGACTGAACAAGATAGCTCCGGGAATAGGTAAGTCATTTTTTAAATATATTAACACAGGCTGCCCATGAGTTTGCTCCAAATCCTGGACGATCCCTATAACAATTTCAGTGTCAAATTCAAGGCATTTCCCTATCGTCCCATTGGTTATCACAGAGTGCTGATGGGTTGCAATGGCAGTTGCGGACACCCCAAGTCTACCATGTATGGAATACGTCTATTGCTCCCGACCACAGCTTTATCCCAGAAAAGTTATTATTATTATTATTATTATTATTATTATTATAATAATGGTTTTGTATTATATATGATTGACTGCTGAAAGTCATGACTGGTATATTTTACTTGTTTTTTTATTACATTATATATATATATATATATATATATATATATACTGTATATAAAATCATACATAACAAATATTTTCTGCTGTGATCTTGAATACTCCGGATTTAATGGACTGGTTACAATGAAAATACACAATAAACTCTTCTAGTGGTCTAATATTAAGAAAATCCAAAAATAAGCTAAACTTCGCAAATCAATCTGTCACATGGTTTTGCAAAGTGTTTGCAAAATTTGCCAATATGCCTATGGCGACACTATCATAACAAATATCAATTGTGCCAGCACTCCAGAAGAATTGCATCATTCAGCAACTAACTGTTTGCAGGCAGCTGACAAATAATTGACCACAGTGCACAGTAGATACATTTTGGCTAAACCAGGCAATTTTGTCAGGGTCAGCTAACCATTTAATGTGCATGGAGGTATCCTGACTCTCAGAGATGGTGGATAGGACAAAGTATGGTCGGGCATGTTGAATTTCAACATGATCAATCCTTTAGTTCTCAAAGGAGATAAATCACTAGTAAATCACTAGCTATCTAAGGCTGAGTTCACATCTGCATCAGAGTCTCCGTGGGAGAAACTCGGTGGAGAAAAAAGTCCTGCATGTCGGACACCCAACGGACCCCATTATAGTCAAAGGGGTCTGCCGGTGTTCATGTGTAACCGCTATTTGAGTGTTCTGGCTCTCTATCATTCGACAGAGACCACAACACTATTGTGAACCTAACGAAAACTGTATGACCAGCTTATGACTGTTATAGCAAAAAATTAGCCTTTTATCTATACAAAGCATGTGCATGCCTACCATTGGGAATGCTGCCGTTATCATGTAAGACTGAGGACATATCAATAATTTGATCTAATGGGTTATTTTCATTTAACCCATGGAAAATGGGCCCTGGAACAAGTGGTTGGCTCCAAAGTGAGTTTTTAATGGGGTTGTATTTTTCTTGACCTCAGAGGCCCTGTTCAAGTAGGGGCTCATTATTGTGCCAGAACGTGGGCCCGCAGGAAGCTCCTCTTAATCTGTCGGGCCAGCCCGATCATGACTGACGGCACTGACGGCAAGTTGTATCAGCCAAACTCATATGATTATACCCAGGCACCTAACCAAACTCAAGAAGGTCCTAGAGATGTAAGTCTGCAGTTCTGCTCCCAGCTCCTATACCAATAGTGCCTCAACGCCACATTAGCCCTTTATAATGATTCCTTTTTAAAGAAATATTATGGAGCAAAAAGTAAAAACACTCTTTTTAGAAAAGAAATAGGAAGAAACAACTTAGCATAAAGTATGCAAGCCGCAAAGAAGAAAATGTGCTATGTATTTAGAGAATTAGCTGCGGGGCTCAAAAGCCACAAAAAGTTTGTGGGCTTTCAACACAAGCCCGAGCCAATATACTGGAGGATGTTTATTGTATAGTATGTAGTTAAATAAAGCTGTGTTTAAAATAATCTGTAGGCTTGTTACCTCCAGAATAACGTGTGGTTGCTTTTATTGGGTTCACTGAGACTTGAGCATACAGGAACCAAGTCAATGGTTTAGGAAAAGGACTTGCTATTACTGGTAATAAGAGTTTACTTAGGACACGGTAAATGCCGATAACAATTTAATTCTGCATTTTATTAAGACACAAATAGGAAGACCTGAAACGAACTTTCGTCTTGTAAACAAAGGTTATTGGGATCAGATTAAGAAAGTGCAAAATTAAAGCAAAGAAAGTATGGGATAAATTATACATTTACAGAACCATACAGAGCTAATGGGGAGTTTATTAAGACTGGTGTTCTGTACACTAGTCCTAAACCATTCCCGTGCTGGCGCCGGCTGCGCCCGAATTATTAAGAGACTCCAAGGACTTAATAATTGAGGTGCACCGAAATGGAAATCTACACCAGTCAAAAACTAGCATAGACATCACATATGACTCTGGCATGAGCTATAGCAAATTTGTCGGGCTGAAGTATTCCTGCTCCAACCCGCCTTGGTCTTGCATAAAAAGTGATGAGCAGGGTGTGGAAAAAGGGAAGTGGTGCATCTTTGGTGCAAGAAGGGGCCATGCGCCAAAGATGTGACACAACTATTCCTATGTACACCAGTGTTCTGCAGAGATGGAATAGTAAATTCCACCCGATGTGTTTTACATATTTGCATTGTTTTACATGAACATATGAACCAGAGATGGGTGAATCTTCCAGAATTAGTTTTGTTTTGGGTTTTGGTGGTTCGGGTCCAAGATTTGCTTCGGGCCGAACAAGATTGGTATGAACCACACCTTAAATTTACTTAAAAGATAGAGTTGAGCACTCTCAGGTCATACTGCCATGGATATATGGTAAGACAGGAGAATGAAATGGAGATGTCAGGATTAGGACTGTTAGTAGACGGTAGAACAGCAGATAAAGCAAAGACATGATATTTGAGACAGCAAAGATAAAAACACTGGAGTTTTGTATTAGTGCAGGGGTGATGTCATGGGATGAGGTATATAGTTGAGTGTCATCAGCATAAAGATGGTACTATTTAGAGGCTAACTGAGTATATTTATAAGTAAGCTTTCAGGAGTACTCGCTCCCTTCATCAGACATGGTGTGATACAAGAACTGAAAATTTACAGATTTTTATACACATGGTTTTCAAAGCATTTTAGAGTCCTTAAGTATAAAAATCTGTTAATTTTCAGTTCTTGTATCACACCATGTCTGATGAAGGGAGCGAGTACTCCTGAAAGCTTACTTATAAATATACTCAGTTAGCCTCTAAAAGGTATCACCTGATTTCTTCACTCTTCCACTACTTTCAATGGCTAACACGGTACAACATTATACTACTAAAGATGGTACTGGAAGCAAAATCTGGTGATGGTTTGTCCAATAGGGGCTGTGTAGAGAGAGAAGAGCAGGGGCCCTAGGACTGAACCCTGCGGGACCCCAACAGCAAGGGAAGGAGGGGATGAGACAGACTACCCAATGAACTCCCCTCACAGTCTCCCTCACCCTGACACAGTGCTGGTTATGCAACTACTGTAACCATCTCCCCTTCAGAATCACTGTTGTCCATCTGCCGGGTACTGTGCTGCCGCCATATGCTCTTCCAATCTCAGGGCTTACTCTTAGGGTTCTCTCGATGCCAGTGCTTAGTCTCTACTCAGTATGTCCTCCCAGCTTCTGAGCTGCAACCTGCTTATGGACTGTCTACTGACTGCTCTGTGGCAAAAGCCAAGCGAGGTAAGCCCCCCATGGATCTATCCCTCTTGGATTCCAGCCTAGTTGGAGCTGTAAATCCATCGTCGCCTTGCAACCAAGGAAGGTGCACTCCTCCCTATACAATGTGGATCCATAATATGTCCATGTGTATGATCCCTAAACATATTTTTGCCTTTATGCCCGTATATAATGCAATTTACAAAATCTAGTCTAATCTGCAAAAAAAGTATACAAGAACTGGTGCCAACTTTGATGTATCCCTCTCCCACTTTTCTTAATGACAATGGTGGGATAAACCATAATGCGTATAAATAAGCTTATAAAAACCCATTGTATTACTGCATTAAATTTACACATGTACTCTGAATATCTACATATGCAATGTAAAATAAAATTCAATTGCGTAGGTGAAGAGGCACGAATAATAATAAATTGCAAAATCTAATTGTTATGGATTCAGGGAAAAACATGAAGAAATTTTACGGCAGTTTGGAAAAAAATTAAGAAGTTCTCAATTGCTTCAGTGCAGAGGGGAAACTCCAGAATTACAGCCTTTGGTAGATAAAAGGGAGGCTAATGCAGAGCACTGTTAGAGCCATGATTCTTAGGTAATTAAAGAGCACAAGTGTCTGTCGCCCACTGTTCATTACGGATCATGTTATTCTGGTTTAAGGTAAAAAGGTGCAATCAATTAAGCAGATGATAATTTCCACAAGAGATATAAAGGGAGACAATCAGCATGTAAAGAGACTGAACATCACTGTCACTAAACATGATAATTACAAGTAATTACGTGAAAATGCTCCGAGCCTTTGAAGTCAGGGACTCCCACCGTTTATAGCATTTTAACATTGTTACATGCCAAGGCTGTAAAATACAACAGTCTCTGGATAAATACTTGAAGCCATTTAATTTAGAGATGTGAGGCTCCACAAAGTCGGCTGCGTTCTGAAATGGATCCTCCATGCTAATTATTACGAGCCTGTATTATTGGGTGGTGTCCCCTTAAAGGTTGCGTAGCTTTAAGAAATGAAGGCAAAAAAGTGACTTCGATGCTGTGTCTTATGACTTTAATAATGGATTGTTTATTCTTATAGATTGTAAGCCCTTGCGGGCAGGGCCCTCTATCCCACTGTGCCAGTAGGTCACTGTTTGTATTATCTGTTTTGTATATCTGGTGTACTGTATGTAAACCCTCAAATGTAAAGCACCATGGAATTAATGGTGCTATATAAATAAACAATAATAATAATAATATTCACATTATTGTCGTTTCTTTCCACATACAGCACAGACCAAAAGTTTGGACACACCTTCTCATTCCAAGAGTTTTCTGTATTTTCATGACTATAAAAATTGTAGATTCACACTGAAGGCATCAAAACTATGAATTAACACATGTGGAATTATATACTTAACAAAAAAGTGTGAAACAACTGAAAATATGTCTTATATTCTTGGTTCTTCAAAGTAGCCACCTTTTGCTTTGATTACTGCTTTGCACACTCTTGGCATTCTCTTGATGAGCTTCAAGAGGTAGACACCTGAAATGGTCTTCCAACAGTCTTGAAGGAGTTCCCAGAGATGCTTAGCACTTGTTGGCCCTTTTGCCTTCACTCTGCGCTCCAGCTCACCCCAAACCATCTGGATTGGGTTCAGGTCTGGTGACTGTGGAGGCCAGGTCATCTGGCGTAGCACCCCATCACTCTCCTTCTTGGTCAAATAGCCCTTACACAGTCTGGAGGTGTGCTTGGGGTCATTGTCCTGTTGAAAAATAAATGATGGTCCAACTAAACGCAAACCGGATGGAATAGCATGCCGCTGCAAGATGCTGTGGTAACCATGCTGGTTCAGTATTCCTTCAATTTTTAATAAATCCCCAACAGTGTCACCAGCAAAGCACCCCCACACCATCACACCTCCTCCTCCATGCTTCACGGTGGGAACCAGGCATGTAGAGTCCATTCGTTCACCTTTTCTGCATCGCACAAAGACACGGTGGTTGGAACCAAAGATCTCAAATTTGGACTCATCAGACCAAAGCACAGATTTCCACAGGTCTAATGTCCATTCCTTGTGTTCTTTAGCCCAAACAAGTCTCTTGTGCTTGTTGCCTGTCCTTAGCAGTGGTTTCCTAGCAGCTATTTTACCATGAAGGCCTGCTGCACACAGTCTCCTCTTAACAGTAGTTGTAGAGATGTGTCTGCTGCTAGAACTCTGTGTGGCATTGAGCTGGTCTCTAATCTGAGCTGCTGTTAACCTGCGATTTCTGAGGCTGGTGACTCGGATGAACTTATCCTCCGCAGCAGAGGTGACTCTTGGTCTTCCTTTCCTGGGGCGGTCCTCATGTGAGCCAGTTTCTTTGTAGCGCTTGATGGTTTTGGCCACTGCACTTGGGGACACTTTAAAAGTTTTCCCAATTTTTCGGACTGACTGACCTTCACTTCTTAAAGTAATGATGGCCACTCGTTTTTCTTTACTTAGCTGCTTTTTTCTTGCCATAATACAAATTCTAACACTCAATTCAGTAGGACTATCAGCTGTGTATCCACCTGACTTCTGAACAACACAACTGATGGTCCCAACCCCATTTCTAAGGCAAGAAATCCCACTTATTAAACCTGACAGGGCACACCTGTGAAGTGAAAACCATTTCAGGTGACTACCTCTTGAAGCTCATCAAGAGAATGCCAAGAGTGTGCAAAGCAGTAATCAAAGCAAAAGGTGGCTACTTTGAAGAACCTAGAATATAAGACATATTTTCAGTTGTTTCACACTTTTTTGTTAAGTATATAATTCCACACGTGTTAATTCATAGTTTTGATGCCTTCAGTGTGAATCTACAATTTTTATAGTCATGAAAATACAGAAAACTCTTGGAATGAGAAGGTGTGTCCAAACTTTTGGTCTGTACTGTAGGTAGAAATAAATGAAGGGACTGCTGAACTGGGGAATGACAACAATAGTAAGTATGCTTAAAAAAAGACATCAAGTTCAATCCCCTGTCCTTCAGGGTTGAACTACTAGTTTTAAGTTAAGCCCCCACATTGCTGAAACGGAGCAATTAGAAAAAGACACTTTTACCAGCCAAGTGAATGAGATTTCATTAATCTCATTCTCACATTGCGAAAAATCTGTGTTTTCAAAAATGTGCATGTTTTTGGAAAAATGCAGTATGTTAATTTTAGCTGCAGAATCCTAAGTGTTTTCTCTATATATTTAACAGAGAAAGGAAAAACAGCAAAAACAAAAAAAAACCACTGCAGTAAATAAAAGAACACAACAGATTTTTTTTTTTCGCAGCGAATTTTAGCTGCCTTTTGCTATGTGGGGCCTTAGCCTAAAGGAGTTTTTTGGTCCATTGCATACATTTCAACTGTCCTGGATTCAGCAGGACAGTCCCAGATTCTGAGTCCTGTCCCACTATCCCAGTCAGCGGGAGGTATGTCCTGGCTTCAACTCATCTGCGTCCTCTAGAGGACGCAGATGAGTTGAATACAATGGTGAAATGGGGAGCTGTCACTTACATCCTACCTTCTGCTCCCTGAAGGCTCCTCACCAGAGACTGAGAGAAGAGCAGCAGGGGAACCAGGAGAGGTGAGTATTAGTTTTTTTTTTTTTAATGTTTGTTTGGTACCAGGAGAGGGATATAAAATTGTGGGACCAACTGGAGGGGGCATAAAGCTGTAGGGGCAGTTGGAGGGGAATATTAAACTGTCATGGTAACTGGGGACAACTGGAGGGGGAAATTAACATGTGGGGAGAGCTGGAGCAAGACATTATACTGTGGGGGCCAATGGAGGGGGATAGTAAATTGTGGGTGCACCAGGAAAGAGACCTTATAGTGTGGGGGCAATTGAAAGGGGACAATTTGCTGTGAGAGCAACTAGTGGGGGACATTATTATGTGGGGCCATACCATGTCAGGGTGACTGTAGGGGCATTATACTGTGTGGGGGCACATATGTTAAGGAAAGGATAAGACATCAATATCTGATTGGAGAGAAGAAATCCAGCCCTACTCTGCTCCCATTGAAGTGAGTGGGAGATGAGCTGTAATACAACATACGTAGCCATCTTCTTTCAGCTCCATACACTGTATAGTACGGGTTCGGCAGTAGCCCTGAACAGCTGACTGGAGCGGGGGCTGGGTGTTGGCCTCCACAACCATATACTGATTGTACTTTGTATAAGATCTGAGTTGTATGGATCTGTAATACAGCACCTATAGAAACCTATAGATCTGAGGCTGAACACTAATTTGTTTGATAGCCATTCCTTCTGACACTCCCATGCAAATGCACGCTTGCAAAGAGATATTGAAGACACTTTTGCCACTAGCTTATCTCCTCTGAGAACAAGCTCCTTGAATTCCATCTGACTCATCCTTATTTTCCCCAACATCTGCTGTTGGGGGGGGGGGGACAAGAGGTCTGGGTACGCAATATATGGTTGGCTGATCCAGCTAAAATTGGTGGTTTCAGCCAAAATTAATCTAATGTATTTGTCCACCTTAAGTCTATTGCATTGGATGCTGTATTATATACTGTTTTCTTTCTCTTTAAAGACAGTTAACCATGCCTTTAAAGGTTCTTTGTCTAAAGATTCATGGGTTGTACTGTAGTCCAAACATTCCCTACGGTTCCATTCTATGGTGCATTTTTGAGGAACCATCCTTGGCACATGAATTTCCTACTGAAGAGGTAAAACAGTTGAAGCTTCTGGGTTCCAATATAATAGGTCCTCTGACCTACCTGGCTACTAGTGTATTATGTGGCACTTGGAATTGAGTACCTCAAGTGCCAAGGCTCGGTTACAACTCCTACTTCTGTACTCCTTATAGTTAGAACCCTGGAGTGAATAATCTATAGTAATAAATTGTAGGGACTATTTCAGCCACAGTACAGGTTATGCACACATGGTACTACCCTTAGGCAAAAAGACTTAGGCATGGCTCAAGTGACTTCAAAGGGAAAAAAACTTCCTCAGAAATTAGCATTTAAACAAGTGCCTTCTATAAATTGTAGGAAGTATTGTACTTGGTGAATAGAATTAGATTTGGGGTTTATGTGTTGACTTTAGAAGTAATAGAAGTAAAGGGCGAAGTAAAGAGAAATATTTAGTCACAAGGTTGCAGCCAACATTTGGTCCCCATTATATACTCATTTAGGTCCCTACTATGCTCTAATTTGGGTTCCCACTATACACTCATTTGGGTTCCAACTTTCCAAACACGTTGACAGAGATATTGACGTTCCATAAACCTTGTGCTAGTGTTTTACTGTGGCACCATTTACTTACATACACCTCAACAGATCACCATAAATTGGGCAAGATATAAGTCATCAAGCAATGGCCTAATCCCTATTTCTCAGTGCCCAGTTATAATGTTTTACTAATCCCTATTGATTGCTTCCCTTTGGTAATCCTAATAGGGTTACTCAGAGCTTATTATCCTCTTCCTTTTACTATGCATGATATGCCAAGTCAATTGTGCAAGTGTATGGGGAAATGGATTGCAATTGCTGTCAGTGACCTCCTTCAGCCAACATCTACTATATCTAGGGAATGACCACCTTTACATCAATAAAGGAATCAGTAATTGGTGAGATCTCTACTGAATTTGTCAAATAATTCCAAAAGTTGACACCATACCTGGATCACATGTGGTCTTCTGTTCCAGTTACCTACATTTGTTAAATTTTTCCCCATTTGCTGAACGTACATCCCAATCTCTATAGAGGCAGACATTGGTGGGCAATGGGCATATATCTCAGTGAGCCATGGCAAGAATGATACCAAATCACCAACAAGAGCAACACAGAAGCCAGGACTGAAGGCCGCTTTGGAAATGTGGATAAATGTTCCAAAAAATTGTAAAATTGACGTGGACAATTATTGAATAGTGTAAACCCATACAAGAACGGTTATTACTTCATTTGTCTTTTATGTTGACCTGAAACTCAGTGAATTCCACATGTGTAAACAGTATAAATGTGAATGCACACTCAATGTCAGATCACCCCCCTGGGTTTCAGATAAGCATTAATTTGTTGGGGCAGCAGGGGATCATATTGAATTTAGCAATTTGCTGGCATCTTATATGCTACAGACTACATGGCTCCAGATCTAATATAAATAATCCAATATAAACTGATTGGATTATTACCAGACAAACGCTGAGAGATGTGAATGCTCTCCGCCTGTGCAGACAGTCATATTCTGATTGTATTAACAGCCCCCTAGGGATCAGGCACTGAATTAAACCATGTGTGGTCAGCATAAGATTGGACCTATCAGGTCCTGGCAACGCTTGGTATAGAAATATGGTTGAGTAAAGTATTCATTTAATCGATCAATGGAAATCTTGGATGTTGCATAGTCATATCTGATTTTATTGTCTTTTTGTATTACATCTTTAGATAAAGATTATGGAACAGTCTCTTGAAGGAAGTGAGATCGTAAGTCACACACATGAATGTCAGCTACAGATGGTGACCTCCTGATTCTTGTCAATTGTAGATGATGCTAGGTTCATACCTGCTTTCGGGTTTCTGTTCGTTTGGTCCGTTTGTTATGCTCAGTAGGGATTGCCACTTCTGCAGCCCCTATATCCAGTGTCAGACTGGCCAACGAGTGTACCACATGCTTTGGTGGTCCCAGGCTCTAAAACAATAATGGTCTAGCAGACGACACCTAAATTTGAAGGTTACTATGGTCTATTTACTAGAGGTTGTTTTAAGGTGGACCCCCAGAATTATTTTATCAAGGAAGCTCAGTCCAACACTGCCTATAGCTGTGCCCCTGGTAGCACCTGCCTGTCTATGTGTCAGCCATTGCTTATGAAGACTACTCGCCCCCCATATAGAATGCACAATACTTTAGACTCCACTCCTTGGTTTAGTCTTGAGCCAAATCCATTAGTGTCCCAATGGGTCCACGTCTCTAGACTTATAAAGCTATTCTACCGCTTTCAATAAAATTGTACAAATTATACATGGTAATTATTGTAATTTTTTTGTAGAACTTTTTGAGTAATTATTAACAAGTAACAATGAAGGAACATTCATTATTAAATGGGAGTCTGTGGTTCTGCATTCCTGGTCACACTGTAAATCAGATTGGCGTGAATCGATCGGAGATAATACAGTAATTGTACCGTGCTCGCACTTCCCTCTCTTCTTCAGTGTGTTTACAGTGATTAAAGTATTTGCTAGGCAGCAAGCTGATCTGGATGATTTAAAGTCCTTTGGAATGGAAAGCCCACAGTCAGTCGTCCTCTAACAATCCCTTCTCTGCTGGGGTTGTCACAGCAACACCTTGAGCACTTGAAAGGCATTTGCTTCAATAATCCTCGCCTGTGATCTTTGACAGGCTTATAATTAAGCAACAGTTTGTTAATGCTGACATCAACATTCTGAAATCCTAGAAGTGTTATTACTCTGTGCCCAGGAGTCCACAATGCTGCGGCCTGGAGAGCCGTTCAGGCTTCACAGGAAATGAATATTCTCTAGTTCCCCCTAAAGCACTGTGTCCTGAGTCTTGTGTCCTGGCCATAGCGAAAAGCGAAGAGCAAGACCCATTTTTCTCATATAATCATGGAAAAAAATAGCAGAAATTTTTTATAATTTATGTGCCCCGCTAATATGTAGGATAGTCAGACTAAGGCCCTATGTAGCGAAGCACAGCAAAAAAAAAAAAAAAACGCTGCGAAAAAAAAATATGGGGACTTTCTGCAGACTTTCTGCCCCATTATACCTATACGGAATACACTAGAGTTTCCTCAGGTATAATTGATATGCTGCGATTTTCAAAAACGCGGGCTTTTTGAAAACGCAGATTTTCCGCTGCAGATTTTTTTCTGCAATGTGTGGATGGGATTAGCCAGAATCCCACCCACTTTGCAAAAACTGTAAAAGGTTTATTTTTTGCCGTAGCATTTCCGCCACGGCAAAAACAGTGCATTTTCAAAACATGGGGCTTCAGCTTCAAGGTTAGATATTTAGATACTTGCATTCAGTAGGACAAACGTTTAGTCATGGCTGAACCTGACCAAACTTATTTTGCAAATATTCGTGAGGCTCGATCAAAAGATTAGTAGTTTGATCCAAACCGGCGTTAAAGTTATAATACTCCGCGGTCTCTTCAGGCCCTAGAATTTTATAATTGAAGACCATTGAAGGTGCAAAAAAACCCCAAAAATTCTTATACTCACCTTTCCTGGGCTCGGCTGGGCTGTGTCCCCTGCTTTTTCCGACTTTCTCACAGACATCAGCAACCCTAAGTCATTGCTGAGGCTACATATTCTCTGGCTTCTGATTGTTAGACTCTTGGGTCTGGAGAAAACCCAATGGCTGAACCCAAAATTTTTGGGTTTCACCACTCACAAGCCACTATTATACTTTGGGATCTCTTCAAACCCAGCCCAGGGAAAGTGGGCAAATATAACAAACAGTCTTACTCAACTCTCCTGGGCTACATTGCTATATCCGGCACTCCCTTGTGTCTAAGTGTCATGACTTCAACATGCCCCACATTACCTCTGAGGCCCAACCACAGGCTTCAATGATCCCCTGTTGCCGGATGCCAAAACAAAGCCCAGGAGAAGTAAGGGTGGGGTCACACTTGAGCGGCACTCCGTCCACCGCGAATCCGACCTAAATGTCGGAAAACTGGATAGGAAAAGGTTTGCAACGCTTTTCTTAAAAACCCATTCACTTGAATAGGTATTTAAAGCAATGCTCGGGTGTGTGCTTACACCCTCTGCGCCACTAAACCAGTTTTTTTCCTCGGAAACAAAGTCGGACATACAGGACTTTATCCAGTCCCTATCCAGTTTTCCGACATTTAGGTCAGATTCTCAGTGGATAGAGTGCTGCCGCAAGTGTGAACCCACCCTGAGACTGTTTGCTATGTTTACTCACCTTCGATGGGCTTCCACTTGTTATACTCTGGGGCCAGATGAGACCCCTGAGTATAATAATAGCAGTTCTGGTTTGGACTGATGAAGTTCAGCCTGAACTAAATAGGCGGGCGAGCCCATGAATATGAATCTCAGCTTAACCCAAAATTGTGGGAAAATTCGTAACAAGCCTGGTTAGTTACAAACTTTTTAAGTCATCTCTTATTATTTTATCTCGAAGTACACAGTACTCCATTGTGAGATATATATGATTATTTTATCTGACACCATCATATTTTACACTATATCGTCTAAGGTAGATGATCAAGCTAACCATAGATGTCGCAATAATCTTTAAAGATGTTGTTTCCTTAGGAAACTCTTTGTCATGTAGGAATATTCACAATTTGGAGTAGAGTCCACCATTTGGCATTCCCCTCATTCAGCTATATGACTTGGCACAATTGTGGGTATAAGTCTGGTATAGTGACCACCTATAATGTGGAGTGTAACCATACCCCCAGAATTCCAGAGGGTGCTGGTCTTACCAATGTGGATGGCACTGCAAGTACCGGACAAAGTGAAGACTGTAAAGACAAAATGCAAAAAATTGGGATAGAATTGTGTTTTTTTTTCACACAGACCCCCAAAAACATTAATAAAAGTTAACCAATACATTATATGTACCCCATTATGGTGCAAAATGAAAGTACAACTCGGCACGCAAAGAATAAGCTCTCATTTAGCTTTTAGAAAAAAGTTATGAATTTTGGAAGGCGTGGAAGGAAAATATGAAAAAAGTCGCCGAGCATTAACATGCAAACTATCCTGTGTTCTTAAAGGGTTAATGCAGCCTGGCCTCAGAAATCCTGTCAGCCTATGGCCTCATGCACATGACCAAGGTGTGCAGATAGAGGGTCTTCTTGCTCCATGATAAGAGAACAGAATGGAACAGAGCCCCCTATTGAAGTCAATGGGCGACAGAAGGCACTTGGATGTTATCCAAGTGCATTCCACTATAAAATTACCCCCCACCCCCACAGACTGCACACTGGGTCATGAGCATGTAGCCTAATAGACAGCCTGAACAGAAACCATGGTGTTAAAGGGGTTGTCTAGGACTTTTTATGGCCTAGTTATTTGTAGTCAATAGAAGCAGAACTGCGGTAACGGTTCCCGTTTGGAGGTGCCTCTGGTCCCTGTACTATACAGAGCATGGAGGTGGAAAAAAGATCCATACACCGTACAGTGGCCTAGTGGAATTACTGCATGACAGCTCCCATTGCAGTCTCTAGGAGTAGCAGGGAGTGCCCTTGGGGACCCAACAGCATCACCTGAGTGTGACTTCCTCATCAGTGTGCCAGCCTAGGGACTGTAAGAGGAATTGGCCACCATCTAGAGCCTACTTCTGAATGTGCCTCAGGCTGCTGCACATATAGGGCCTTTATACCCCATGCACACAACTAAGTGTCTTTGGGCATCCAATGTGGGGCAGCGGAATGCAATAGGATTGCATTCTGTGATGCATTCATGTCTATGGGGGCTTCCAATCCGTTTCAATGACATGGAGCAGGATAGGACCTACTCTATAATCATCTGTTTCGAAATGGGTCTGAAGACGCCCCCATAGACTTGGATGAAACCCAGATATCACTCAGTGTCATCTGACTTCATTCCACTGCAAACCCAGCCCCACATCAGATGTCGGTCGTGTGCGTGGGGGTCTCAGTCCCTGTACTAGGCATCAAATGGAGTATTCCTTTAACTGTAGCAATACAAATTTCCTGTATACCAGAATAACCCATATATGTCAGACATTGAATCATTGATCAAATGATGACATTTTTATTGAATGTATCATGATCGTATCCATATTGTAAACCTATTGAAATATATTATTACAAAGGCTATTGCCTGGCTTGAGAAACCCAGACACAATTCAGACTCGTATACGCTTGTGCATAATATTACAATTACAGGGTGTCAAAGTTTCTTTTCCAGTGCATCATATTTCAGAAATCATTTCGAGGGAGCACAACAAACAATTGTAAGGCAATCTTCCAGCTCAAAACACTGAAGCCCCTCGGCGGGCCTTGATCTACAGACTTCAGGGAGGCCGGAGCATTTGTTAAGAAGCAGGGGCTATCGCTCTCCGGGTAATTTTCTGGTAGCTTGTGTGTGCTAACTGTCCTCAGGGGTGAAATTCATCATGCAGCCTGTTACATTATATCAAGCCGAGCTCAGGGAAAGGGTCAAGTGGTCCGTCGCCGTGCTGTTTGAGCCCATCAGAGACATATTTAATTTAATTAAGGTTGTCAGCACTATTGATTTTGGTAGTTTCAATTACCGTAGTCTTATGGCTTCTGGATCTAGTGATCTGTGAGGACTCCTATCAGCACAGCCACACATTGAAGCAAGGCCTCTTTGTCTCTTTTAAAGCCTGACATCTCCTGCCATAGGCCATAACTTATTACTCTTATCCAGCCCGGCTCCTCTTCTGTTTCCCATAATTAATTTCTCATTAGACAGCTCTTTATTGTTTAATTTGTGCAGTTTATAATCAAATTGGGCACATTAATTGTGGCGGGATTTAAGGCTAATGAAAAATAAAAAGCCTTTCACCAAGTTACTCTTCAATTATTCCAGACAAGATAAAATAAAGGACCCCGGGAAAGTTGTCAGCTCCTTAAATTATAAATGAACCCGCTTAAAGAGCAGGAACATTTAGGAAGCAGTTATCTGGTATTTAGTAATTATAAATCCTGTGCCGCCATATAATCGCCCCGATGTATTTATGCTTCATATAATATGCCCATTGTTTGTTCTTGCGTGCTAAGAAAAATATGAACATAATTATAAAGCAATAGCCATAGTGGCGGTAAATAGGAAGCCGGGATGTGTTATTCCGATAAATCATTTCTCTGGCGCCGTAATTGATTCCCTCTAAGAAGGCGAGCCTTAGGTAGGGATTATACTATGTGTGTCGTGCAGGTCGTTTATATTTATGGTGTTTTTACTTGATTTTGGGTATAGTACATATTCTACGCAATTATATCATTTGCTTTTATTTATATCCATGGTTGTAAATTATTTAGAATTTTTTTTCTGTTATACTATAGTATGTGTTGTGTGTATAATATATGTACTATAGACTGTATATACTGTACTGTAGCATATCGACCCATCATGTATTCCTTCTGAAGCCTCTGGTAGTTAATGGTAGGTTCACACCTGCGCTCCGATTTCCATTCTTCGGGTCCGCTTGGAGATTCAAAAAACAGAAACCCAATCTGTTAAAAAAGCAATTACCTGCGGAAACAGATTATACAGTAGACTATATTATAGTCTATACAGTATATATAGATGACTATAACGGGGTCCACCGGCGGGTTTCCGTCCTAAAAATGCAGAGAGAAAAGTCCTGCTTGTTTTCTCTCCGCATTTTTCAAGCAGAATGGGGGACGGAATCCCCGAACGGGCAACGAGTGCAGGTGTGAATTCAGCCTAACCAGTATTCCAGGATCTTCTGTTCTTGTTCCTTTTGGTCAAAGAATTTTAAGATCAAGGACTTCTTATATATTAAAGGGAGTCTGTCACCAGCATATCAACCCAGCCCCGCAGATAGATAGGTTACCCTATATTCACATGACATCACATGGACGCATTAATTTCATTGTATGTGAATGGGGGCTACAGACCGTCAAAATAGAGATCATGTTCTATTTTTGTCCATTTCCATGGATCCCTCTATACACTGCAATGTATGAGGGAGCCTCATGTGCAAAACACTGTGAAAAATGAATGTTTTGCAGCACAGATGTGTGACTGTATCCTTACCCTTTGTTCACACATCACACGGCCGCATTCACATGGGAGCTATTCACATAAGCGATATTTTGACGGTCCATGATCACAGGCCGTCAGAATATAGGTTATCCTCTATTTTGTCTATTTTCACTGATACCTTCATAGACTGCAATGTATGAGGGATCCGTGAAATGGACCCTTAGCCTACATTAACATGACCGTGGGTGAATGGCCGTGTGAATATAAGCTAAGTGTCACATGAATCAACAGGTGCTCACCATTGGTAACTTGGTGGCTCGGTTACAGAAATATTGCCATTTTGTCAGTATGCAAATTCGCTCTTTGGAGCAATGAGGGCATTGCTATTGCTCCAAAGAGGTAAGTGTCAACGCATTTGTTGCTCCAAAGAGCTCAGCATATTGACAAAAACAGCGATATCTGAGCAACAGAAGTACTGATCACAAGGAATACAGTGATTCAGGTGATATATGTGTGCAACTAAAACCAGGGGCACCATGTCACAGTCCAAGTGACCCATTATAAGGCAAACGATCCTCCTGCACCGTTGGTATCAGTCATGTATCAGATCTGGCAAAGCTAACAATTTCATTGTTCTGTTATCTATAAATGTGCAGAACAACAGAATTGACCAACTCAGATGTGAACAGAGCCTGAATAGTTTATTACCATTTGTGTCAACAGCAGAAGCACAACAGCTTATATATTTAAAGGGAGTCTGTCAGGTCCAAAATTCCTCCCAAATCAGTAATAGGGTTGTATAGGGGCCTTTAACATGAGCAGAATCACACCTGTGACCACATACCGGGCATGGAATGCAGAGATAATCATCGTTTTACGGATATGCAAATCAACCTGCAAGTACACTGGGGGCAGAGCCTGATTTGCCAGATTTGACTACAGACAGTTACAAACACTCTGCTCTCCTCTGGAATGAGTGCCCAATGTCTTCCATTTAGCTATGATTGACATTTCGAGCCTCTGTCAGTATCAGTTGTCAAATTGATTTGCATAGCCATAAAAAAAAAATATCTCTGCAGATTTGTTTCATTGTTTTGTGATATGTTTTTGCTCCTGTTAAAGGTCCCTACAAGACGCTAATGGTTTGGGAGGCATTGGGAGGAATCCTTCGAATCACAGCTATCTTGCCCAACTCCCCAATACAGATGCACACTAGCCTTGGCTACCAAGCTAGAGAAGAACTCAAAAATTGTTTTTAAGGACCAAGGTATTTAATGGGTGCATGTAAAACTGCTGGCAGAACTAGGTAGGGGCAGGTGACAGGAGGAGAAATGTACCTTTGATCCTTTGATCCAGTTCAGCATTGGGGGCTGGTCCTCATGCTGAACTACTATCTGGGACTGTGCATTGAATTTCAAAGATTTTATCTAACCATCTTAGTGGTAACAGTCCATTGTCTTCATCTGTTACCTATGGATACGACCATGAATGCAGGAACTCTCTATAGTCTAAGACTTGTCAGAAACCTAGCAATGATGTCCTTATTGTGGCCAGGTTATCTTCTCATACATGTAGTGTCCCTACCTAATATTCTGTCCACAATAAGGATATCACGGCTGAGTTTATGACAAGTCCCGGACTATAGAAAGTTCCAGCATTCATGTCATATCCATTGGCAACCGATCAAGAGAACAGACTGTCACCACTAAGATGGTTAGAGAAAATCTTTAAAACTCTGCAAATTTTTTCAATATTTATATTTGCAAAAATGTTCAACTTTGTCTACAAAAAAAAAAATTGTCTACAAATTTAAATATGGTTATGTTCATGGGAAAACCCCTTTAGGCTGAAGCCCCGTGAAGTGAGCCACATCATTTTCACAGAAAGTCTGCAGAGTTTTCCTCTGCGGACTTTCTGTCTCTATTACACTATACCTATACAGAAAATGGCATCATTTCCTTAGATATAATTGACATGCTGCGATTTCCAAAAACTGGAGTGTTTTTGAAATTGCAGCATTTCAGCTGTGGAGTTTTTTCTGCGATGTGTAGATGGGATTAGCCAGAATCCCATCCACTTTGCAGGTACTGTAAAATGCAACATTTTTTGCTGTGGAATTTCCGCAGTGTGGGGCCCCTGCCTTAAAGTTACATTTTGACATGCAAAAGGATGTTAGGGAGACTTTTTTGTTCAGCTATTCAATATTACTTTAGAAAAGAAAAAGAAGAATATCTTTTATAAAAGTGTATCATGGATTAGTTTCCTCTGGTGCAGAATATTCAGTTATACATGATGACGGTTCTAATGGGTCCAAAGGAGCCCAATATATAAATCTACCATTTGCTTCCTGATTACCCTTGGAGATTACAGACGAGAAGCAGAAATAGGAGCTTTCTTGCCTACCAATTGCATATATAGCCACCATATACCACAATGTCAGACAAAGAATTCCGCTTGGTTCATTTAACCTGCAGATCGAGCCCCACCAAAGATAATTGAAGGCATTTTCTTGACTAGACTGACTTTAAATTGGCTACTAAAAGAGCTTGATGTTTGTATTTCATTTCTGTGTTGATTCTAAAAAGAGCCATGTGTTTACCTTTAAGATTGACTCGTGTACGGAGCAAAATATACATTTCTTCCACTGTATTATGTTGCCTAAACTGCAGCAAAAATCCCAGTTGACGTCTGATGAAAAGATTTCTGTAGTTATTACTCTTCATAAATAAGTTGGCTTTAATGACTTTGAAACATGTTTAGTCTCCTGGTGTTCTTGGTGCGAGACCTTATCAGTAGGTTTGGAATCCCAAAAACAAAGCCAAACTTTATTATATGAATATAGGGGCAAAATGCCGTAGATATGCTGTATAGAATACTATATACTGTATAGGGAAAAGCTTGCACCCATGTGATCCTGAAGTGGTTGTCTGCTAGAGAGGCCAACCATAATATTTTTGCATCCTGGGACACACTGTCGATTTCAATAAGCAGAATGCATTGCTTATTGTCTCCTGTGGTGGCACTGCAGGGGAACTGGACACTTGCTGTAGGGTTTCACAGCAAACTATGGCTGATGGCTGGGTCTAAGCACTGGAAAACATTTTGTTTAGCGGATTTTCAGGGGACCCTTTGCTCAAAATAGATCATTGACTTTTATGATTTCTTCCAGCAGGCCCATAGACTTCAGCTCTTGAAAAGGCTTAGCATGCATGTTTATTTCTATGAGAAGAAGGGGATTGTAGCATTGGCAGCTGGTGGGACCTGCGGCCCCATCTCACCTCTCAGCTTTTATTCAGCCAGTGGTTATATTTAGTAACCTTCCAATTAAAATGGATTGGCTGAGCATTCGTGTTTATTTCAGTGGCAAAAAGGAAATACGTTTCCTTTATCTATCAAAACTGGTTAGGCTAATGTATGCACTAGAATAATTCTTCATTCAAATTTTGGTGCGTCCTGCTGACATTCCCATAAGTATGGGGACCTCCATATTGTCCTCTTCAGACCCCAGAGTATAATAGGTATAGACCCAGGGGAGGTGAAAAAAATTTTATACTCATCTTCTGTTACCTTGTTTGGGCATTTTGGGTATCCTGGTCATGTCATGTGCCCAGGGTCACTGCTGAGGCCTGTGATTGGGCTACAGACCTCAGTGGTGACCCCAGGAAGTCATGGAGGATACTGAGAGAGAGCGCAAGGAGGCCAAAAAGAGGTGAGGGAAGTATAATTTTTTCAATTTTTTATACCTCCCCTGGGTCTCTGAAGAGACCCCAGAGTATAATAATTTCACTTCTGGTTCTATCCGAACTTGTTCGACCCAAAATGAATCAGGGACCAGAGCCACCCGAACCCGAAACTAAACAAATCTTGGGAGGTTCGCCCATCTCTATTAAGAAAGAATGTATCTTATGTTTATGGACAGATTTTGATTCTGGACAGTGTCAGGACTGTAAAAGTTTAATAAAGTTCTTTGCTTCCTGGACCATTGTTTCTCCTGCTTCATAGATATTCTTGAATACTCCAAAAAGTTCATATTTTTAGCTTTTAACACCCCTTTCATGGAAAGCAATGTGATGAACATATGATTATAGACAATGGACACACTCCACATTGCTTCAGTTTGTCTAATACATTAATATCGTATTAGGACTACGCAGACCACAAGCTATTGACTATGCATGACCAGTTTCAGTTCAAAGGGCTTAAAACAAAGTAGTTACTACTTAAAGAATCTGACATTGCTGGTTATCAGATAGTTGCATAAAGTAGCATTTCTTTGCTTTGGTCACAGTATGTTATTAACTTATCACACCCTACAAAATGCTCTAAAAACTCTGCTTGCAGCCATATTAGATACAGAAGCGTAGAGGTCACGATAATCTATAATTGACTAATAATACAGGCATTGTAAGAGGCTTATGTGGTGTAAATATGTGTACAAATAAGTTTTATAGTGTAGATCCTGTGGCCGCACCACTTGTACCCCCCAAACTGTATCTTCTACTACCCTGTTTCCCCGAAAATAAGACAGCGTCTTATATTAATTTTTGCTCCCAAAGATGTGCTGTGTCTTATTTTCAGGGGATGTCTTATTTTTTTTCAATGAAGAAGAATTCACATTTATTGCTGAACAAAAAAATGAACATTTATTATATACGGTACTGTACGGTAATGTAGTTGTCATCACAAACCAGCATAACCAGACAAACTGTGAATCCTATCAAGAATTTCTTACTACCGTACCATTATTTCCATGTACAACAATTAACAGTATGGTACATTTACCAATATTTACGGTACGAATAGAAAGTAAAATTTATTCAATGACAGTTATGTCATCATCTTCTAGGACATCATCATAACAATCCAAACCATTAATTTCCCTGCACACAGTATCATGCCCCATAGTGGCCCCTGCACACAGTATCATGTCCCATAGTGGCCTCTGCACACAGTATTATATCCCATAGTGGCCCCTGCACACAGTATCATGTCCCATAGTGGCCCCTGCACACAGTATCATGTCCCATAGTGGCCCCTGCACACAGTATCATGTCCCATAGTGGCCCCTGCACACAGTATCATGTCCCATAGTGGCCTCTGCACACAGTATCATATCCCATAGTGGCCCCTGCACACAGTATCATGTCCCATAGTGGCCCCTGCACACAGTAGTTTGCCCCATAGTGGACCACCCATGAACAATTATTATACTGTGGGGTCTTTTCAGATCCCAGAGTATAATGATCGGAGACCCAGGGGAGGATAGAAACATAAAAAAACAACGTTGCTTACCTGTTCCTCGCTCCGGTGCATGCCCGTGCGCTACTCCGGCCTTCTTCATTGTTAGACCAGGCCGCGTCACATGATCCGGCCGGCGTCGCGACGCAAAATGACGTCCGCTGACGTCTGCGACGTCACCAAACAGGCCCGAAGCCTGGAGAAGCGTAGGACAGGTAAGCACATAGTTTTTTATGTTCGCTCACCTCCCCTGGGCCGCCGATTATTATACTCCGGGGTCTGAAAAGACCCCGGAGTATAATGATAGCAGAGATTGTGGGGTTCTCCCGCGGCCTCACATATCGTATATACCGTATGTTCTGTTCAGGAACATGCGCCTTACTTTCGGGGGGATGCCTTATATTAGGCAATTCTCCGAAACCTCTCCTATGCCTTACTTTCGGGGGTTTCTTATTTTCGGGGAAACACGGTAGCTCCCATTTCAATTCTTTAGAAAAAAAAAAACACCAAAAGAGAATTAAATTAACATAATTTCTTATTTGTAGTGGCCCACCAGCATTAGACAGGGCTCCTCAGAAGCACGAAAGGAAATAATTCGGAGAGTCCACCCTCTATCTAGACAGTACAAGTGTTTGACACTTGCATAATTTCGTCACAATCTTTGTTACATTCATCAATAGCATCTAATACATTTCCCAAGTGATAAGCGAATGAATCCAAAGTTAAACAGGGTTGTCTTTTGTTGGACCTTTGGAGCCATGTTGTATTTAAAGTGTAAGTAAACTTTCATTTATTTTTTTAAAAAACAATAGGGCAGGTGAAAAGAACAAACTTCACTAAAAAAAAAGTGCCTGCGTTTTTAAGTATTTCTCCTGTGTTTACTTCTTATCTGAGTGATTTCAGTCTGTACTCTGTACACAAAAAGTGGCAGTTTACAATGGAGTCTATGGAGAGGGCAGGGTGGGGAGGAGAAGGAGATTGACCGAGATAAGAGGACATCTACAGCATTAAATGAGTCAATTCTGTCAGGAGAAAGCTGAATAGTAGTGTTCGGGTTCGACGCGTTCCGCCGAACTTTGTTCAAAAGTTCGGTTTGGGTACCTGAACTTGACCCGAACCCGAACCCCATTGAAATCAATGGGGACCTGAACTTTGTGACCCAAAAAAAGCTTTAATATTTTTTTTTTTAGACTTTTTAGTGATGTCCAACTATGGGACCTGAACCAGCAATACATTGATCGCTGGTTCAGCACTATAGACTGCAATTCACGTGTATTGCAGTCTATAGAGGAAGCTGAGCTCCCATCGGGGGTTAGCTCGATAACACCCACTCTTGATACCGCCCACGGCATTGACTTTCATTGAGAAACCCCTAAGATGCCGCGGTCGCTTTGACCACGGCATCTTAAGGGTTAAGCAGCGGGGATCGGTGTTACAGCTGGGCTTCAACAGTGATCGCACGGGCTCTGCTTTTGAGCCAGCTCGATCACCATCACGTACGTGAAGGGGTTAAAGGGGTGAAGGGGTTGAGCCGAACCCAGACCCAAACTTCAGCGCTGACATTCGGGGTCAGGTACCTGAACGTACCCAGTTCGGCACGGACCCGAACTGTGCAGTTTGGGTTCGCCCAACACTACTGGATAGTTATTCCTGATAACCCAGCTATGTTGGGAAAGAAAACTGTCTCTCTATAGTACAGAGGTTTCTCTACTTTTGATGAGCTCTCCTCCTCTTCTTCCCCTCTCCATAGACTTCTATTGTTCAGATTTGATCATATATATTGCAAAGTTTATCTTCACCTGTATGGTGAAGGATGATTTATGAAAAAATAAATAAAAGTATACGTAGACTTTAAGGTACATTTTTTATGTCAGAGCTTGGGTCCATCTGAAAATTGTCTAAGTTTAGACAATCTAAGTTTAGAAAGCTAAATGCCAAGTTTATTTAGTCTATTAGTCTTGGTTATCTTTTTGGCAAATATACCCTTAAAGCTAGCTATGGACAAGGTTTACATTGACGTTGCCCACTATTTAAACAGAATCTCAGGATAAAAGGGACTGCCCCCTCTCATTTCCCCTGGGGTGGTAAAAAGTAGTCAACCAGTCTACTATTTGTTCCATCTTTTGTTTTGTTATGAAATGACTGGGCAGCATGGTGGCTCAGTGATAAAGCACTGCAGCCTTGCAGCGCTGGAGCCCTGGGTTCGAACCCTGCCAAGGACAACATCTGCAAGGAGTTTTGTATGTTCTCCCCGTGTTTGCATGGGTTTCCTCCCACACTCCAAAGACATACTGATAGGGAATGTAGATTGTGAGCCCTATATGGGACAGTGACTGACAATGTCTGTAAAGTGCTGTGGGATATGATGGAGCTATATAAGTAAGCATAATAAAAGACTGTGCTGTAAGTATTCCGTCTTATTTCCTTTGTAGAAATAAAACACCCATCAGGCCAAGCCATAGCAAAGTGGACAGAGTCATTGGTGAAAATCTGATCACTAGCTATCATTGTTCTATGGTCAGTTATGACTCTCCATTCTTCTTCTGCTTTGTGAGGTTACAGATTTTCCTATCTGAAACAAATGCTGTGTTTTCAGAAGTTTTAGATTATTTAATACTGAGTACTTATAAAAGAACACTTACATAAGGGAGGAACAGAGCACCCACGCATACAGCTGTCAGCTGAGGATGGAATATAATAAGTAAATGCACTGGCTTCCCTCTGTCCTTATCTGACACCCATTGAATTGAATATTTAGCTATTTTACATTATCCCTATGGCACCAATGTATTCCATAATTGTACAAAAACTGTCAATAATCTGTCCAGGATTGTCCGTTCCAATCACTGGACTCATTCTGGTGGACCCCCGCATTTATAGACCAGTCTATAGAATCATTCTTCAGTATAGTTTAGACCAGGGGTCCCCAAACTTTTTACACAGGGGGCCAGTTCACTGTCCCTCAGACCGTTGGAGGGCCGGACTATAAGAAAAACTATGAAAATCCCTATGCACACTACACGTATCTCATTTTAAAGTAAAACAAAAAGGGAACAAATACAACATTCAAAATAAAGAAATAGTAAATTTAAGTCAACAAACTCACCATTATTTCAATGTGAAGTATGGGCCTGCTTTTGGCTAATGAGATGGTCAATGTCCGGTTCCATATTTGTCACTGCTAGCCGTAACAAGTGATGCAAGTGCACATCGGTTAGTCTAGATCTGGTTGGAGATTTCAGATGTTTCATTCTGGAAAAAGTCTGTTCACAAACATAAGTGCTGCCAAAGATTGTTGCCATTTTCCCCCATATAGGGCCAGCTCTTTCCCCCATATAGGTCCCATGCAGTCTCCCCCATATAGGTCCCATGCAGTCTCCCCCATATGGGTCCCATGCAGTCTCCCTCATATAGGGCCAGCTCTTTCCCCCATATAGGTCCCATGCCCCCCCATATAGGTCCCATGCCCCCCATATAGGTCCCATGCCCCCCCATATAGGTCCCATGCCCCCCCCCCCATATAGGTCCCATGCAGTCTCCCTCATATAGGGCCAGCTCTCTCCCCCATATAGGTCCAGGTCTCTCCCCCATATATGTCCAGCTCTCCCCCATATAGGTCCCATCAATCCCCCATATAGGTCCCATCAATCCCCCATATAGATCCAGCTCTCTGATCCCCCTCCATGCCCAGTAAAAAAAAAAGTGAAAATATACTTTACCTAGCACTGCAGCCGCTCCCGAGCTGTGGTCCCGGCTCCTCTGTCTTTGGCTGTAAGGCCTAGATGAGCACGCCGAGCGTCTACACAAGAACGAGACTTCCCGTGTAGCGCTCGGCGGGTTATTTCAATTGTAAGCGCCGCCTGTGCGCTCACAATTGAAATAACACAAGGAAATTGCGACGCGGGCCGGGTAAATGGCCTCTGGCGGGCCGTAGTTTGGGGACCCCTGGTTTAGACTGTAAAAGGGGTAAATAAGGATTGCTTCTACCGAGCAGGAACACCCAATAGTCCAGGAAACTGGAAATTCTAGGTTTTCTGTTTCTTTCTTTAATTATGATATTGACTTTATTATACTGGTTGTTATTCAGCAATAACAAATTATATATATATATATATATATATATATATATATATATATATATACACAGTGGGTACGGAAAGTATTCAGACCCCTTTAAATTTTTTACTCTTTGTTTCATTGCAGCCATTTACTAGAAGCAAAAAAGTTCATTTTATTTCTCATTAATGTACACGCAGCACCCCATCTTGACAGAAAAAAACAGAAATGTAGATATTTTTGCAAATTTATTAAAAAAGAAAAACTGAAATATCACATGGTCATAAGTATTCAGACCCTTTGCTGTGACACTCATATTTAACTCACAAGCTGTCCATTTCCTTCTGATCCTCCTTGAGATGGTTCTACTCCTTCATTGGCGTCCAGCTGTGTTTAATTAAACTGATTGGACTTGATTAGGAAAGGCGCACACCTGTCTATATAAGACCTCACAGCTCACAGTGCATGTCAGAGCAAATGAGAATCATGAGGTCAAAGGAACTGCCCAAGGAGCTCAGAGACAGAATTGTGGCAAGGCACAGATCTGGCCAAGGTTACAAAAGAATTTCTGCAGCACTCAAGGTTCCTAAGAGCACAGTGGCCTCCATAATCCTTAAATGGAAGAAGTTTTGGACAACCAGAACTCTTCCTAGACCTGGCCGTCCAGCCAAACTGAGCAATCGTGGGAGAAGAGCCTTGGTGAGAGCGGTAAAGAAGAACCCAAAGAGCACTGTGGCTGAGCTTCAGAGATGCAGTAGGGAGATGGGAGAAAGTTCCACAAAGTCAGCTATCACTGCAGCCCTCCACCAGTCGGGGCTTTATGGCAGAGTGGCCCAAAGGAAGCCTCTCCTCAGTGCAAGACATATGAAAGCCCACATAGAGTTTGCCAAAAGGACTCCCAGACTATGAGAAATAAGATTCTCTGGTCTGATGAGCCGAAGATTGAACTTTTTGGCGTTAATTCTAAGCGGTATGTGTGGAGAAAACCAGGCACTGCTCATCACCTGCCCAATACAATCCCAACAGTGAAACATGGTGGTGGCAGCATCATGCTATAGGGGACAGGACGACTGGTTACAATTGAAGGAAAGATGAATGCGGCCAAGTACAGAGATATCCTGGAAGAAAATCTGTTCCAGAGTGCTCTGGACCTCAGACTGGGCTGAAGGTTCACCTTTCAACAAGACAATGACCCTAAGCACACAGCTAAAATAACAAAGGAGTGGCTTCGGAACGACTCTGTGACCACTCTTGACTGGCCCAGGCAGAGCCCTGACCTCAACCCAATTGAGCACCTCTGGAGAAACCTGAAAATGGCTCCACCAACATTCACCATCCAACCTGACGGAACTGGAGAGGTCAAAAGGAAGGGGCTTCTACTCAATACTGAGCAAAGGGTCTGAATACTTATGACCATGTGATATTTCAGTTTTTCTTTTTTAATAAATTTGCAAAAATATCTACAATTCTGTTTTTTTATGTCAAGATGGGGTGCTGAGTGTACATTAATGAGAAATAAAATGAACTTTTTTGCTTTTAGTAAATGGCTGCAATGAAACAAAGAGTGAAAAATTTAAAGGGGTCTGAATACTTTCCATACCCACTGTATATATACATCCAAGTTACAGATTCCAAATTACAGGCTGACCTAAAACAGTCCTTTCCATTCAAAGGTTTACAGGGGTTTTCTGGGACTATGATATAATAATAATAAAATAATTTTTATTTATATAGCGCCAACATATTCCGCAGCACTGTACAATTTGTAGGGTTCAAGTACTGACAAAAAAGATACATTACAAAGAAATATTCAATTCACAGACTGGGACTGAGGGCCCTGCTCGCAAGAGCTTACAATCTATGAGGTAGAGGGGGTGACACAGGAGGTAGCAGGGGCGGCATCGGAGGTAGCATTGCTTATACAATGGTCAGACAATTCTGTAATAGAGGTTACTGTCATTAAACATATATAAAGCTGTGTGAGCCGTCACCAGTCGTGTCCTTTAACGTGCAGATGGTGCCTGGACATGTAAAGTTAGTCTGATACGGCATCATATCCTGTGAGGTAATGCGGGAGTGTGAACAGAGGGTACGTTTTAGGGATTCTAACTACGGAAGGGTTTACATTAGGAGTTGTGATAGGCCTGTCTGAAAAGATATGTCTTTAGTTTACGCTTGAAGCTGTGGAAATTGGGGATTAATCTAATAGCCCGGGATAGAGCATTCCAGAGAAGTGGTGCAACTCGGGAGAAGTCTTGTATATGAGTGTGGGAGGTTCTGATAATAGAGGATGTTAGTTTTAGGTCACTGAGTGAACGGAGAGTACGGGTTGGGCGATAGACAGAGATGAGGGAGGAAATGTAGGGAGGTGCAGCATTATGGAGAGCTTTGTGAATGAGGGTGATAAGTTTATATTGTATTCTGTATTGAATAGGCAGCCAATGTAGTGACCGGCACAGACCGGAGGCATCGGTGTAGCGTCTAGACTGATAGATGAGCCTGGCCGCCACATTCAGAATAGATTGTAGAGGGGAGAGTTTAGTAAGGGGAAGACCGATTAGTAAGGAGTTACAGTAGTCAAGGCGAGAGTGAATCAGGGCAACAATAAGTGTCTTTAGTGTATCTGTGGTAAGGAAAGGGCGGATTCTGGAGATGTTTTTGAGGTGGAGATGACATGAGCGTGCGAGTGATTGGATATGGGGGGTGAAGGAAAGGTCTGAGTCAAACAAAACCCCGAGGCAGCGGGCATACTGCCTAGGAGTTATGGTAAGGCCAGAGACTGCAATGGAGATTTCAGGGATGATATTGATTCATTACTTATCAAACACAGCGCCATGCATTGTTTAGTGGTTGTGCTTGTTATTGCAGCTCAGCCCCATTTATTCAAATAGTACTGAGCTGCAGCATGGACATGTGACCAATGGATGAATGTGACGTCACTAGACTGAGAACATAGAACAGAAAGTTTTTAATGTTGTTTTATTATAGTACTGCTCCTATGAAAATAGCAAAAACAATATATTAAGATGCATAGTCCTCTGTCCTGATTTTATATGAGTAATGTAATTTGCAGCAAGATTTGTGAAAACATTTAATTTTTTTTTACTTTTTATTCTTTTTCTACAAGCTTTTAATGTTGTTCTTTATGCTTAATGTTAACATGTCAACATAATTACAAGGAAAAACTTTTAAGCCATTGTGCTTTTCCAATAAATACATTAGTCATCCTGGCTTTCATAATGAGTCATTTAGAACACCAGCCCATTGCCATAGGCTAGAAAACATTTACTGCCATCAGTCATGGCCCCAGATTTAACAGGCCTGATTACAAATACTGGCAGTCACTCAGACATCTTATACTTACATATACCTTAAAAAATGCATTTCCACTGTTTACCCCTTTGATCCTGCATGTCTTTAAATAGGTTCCTTGTAAATGTGCATCTTGTTGATTCTTAGAAAAGAAGTGGCCAGATAAGAGATCCTTTGTATGGCTCCCTGTCATTATTGAGGGGACGTGTGGATGAATGTGTCTCCTTCTTAGTCCACTACTTCATTTTCTCTATTGCTCCTTACTAAGAATTTCCTCTTGTAGACGCACGCTTCTATTTTTATATTATATCAGTATTGATACCCTTCCAAATACGTCCTATCTGTTTTGTGTCCCACTGCAAGGTCATGGCCACAATTTAGCAAAATTCAGAAGCTGTCATCCAGAATTGTGCTCTTAGGCCAGGATCAGGGCATGCTCATTTGATGCACAAGGCACCCCCATCTTTGCTCCAAGGTTCAGTATGATAGCTATCTGATGGACAATCATTCATTTCACTGCAATGCAGGACTCTTATGGAGAACCAGAACCTACAGCAATATAGTTCCAATTGGTTATACTAAATAATTTACCCTCTCCCTCTTCCCTGTGGTGCCTTAGGTGGCAGCCTACTCCAATTATCCCTTACCAAAGTCTTCCTATTTCCCACAAACATACCCTTATATGACATGGCGTGTACCACTAGCTACAAAACCTCTACGTGCCTCTGAATAAATTCTATGGGCACAGTATGGCACCATATAGGTCCATAATATATCTATGAGCATGGGTTCTAACCAAGCTCACACAGGCCAACAGGAGACCAGGAAAATCCTTAGCATTAAGCTAGGGTGGATACCCCAGCCAAAGTGGCCCCCAGGATACCACTCATTACATGAGGCCAACCAGTATCCTCCCTTTTTGGGTCCCTCCTTCTGAATGTTGCTTTGGGGTCCCCAATCACCAATCATCTTGCAGTTTGTTGCCACTGGGTGAACATATATTCCCAGCTCACAGATCTAATAGGGCTCTAGTTTAATGTAAACTCCAGCCAGCAGGATAGTGACAAGGACCCCAGGTCAGGAACAGTCCAAACGAAGTTCTTAAAGGCAAGCTACTACTAAAATGAAGGTGTGTCAACACAGTTTTAGGGATTTGTGAATTAGACAATATTTGCAAGTAACCAAACAGTGAGTCCCTAGAATGAACAAGCACCCAATTGAATGAATAGGCACCCAGTCCAATGTTGGTTCTTACTGGGCACGATTTGCACTATAAGTGAGCGTAGATTATACAATATAATAGTGACCTATAACAGTGTGGTCCCAGATGTAGAAGCTAGAAGTTATTATAGTATACCATAGAACTCTTATTTTAATGATTGATCCAAGGCTAGCAACAAGACCATGTGTGCCCTATTACTCCATATCCTGAGTGCGATCTCATGCAACATGACTATTGAAGCTAGAAGTTAAGCATTATTAAAGAGGCTGCCCTAAATAAAATATACTAACTTCCATACACATACTTACATAGACTTCCCTATAAGAAAAAATGTCTGAAAAAGTGCCTGTCAAAAATTTTTGAACAAAAAATTACACCAAAAATGCTTGTAAACGCATGAAATTCATGAATTACCTTGATGTGTAGGTCATTGGCAGTTGTGACATCAAAAGTCTAGATTTAAAGAAAAAAAAACTTCCATTTTGTGTCTACAGCTTCTATGCTGACCTTTGTGTTTCCATGGTTACAGACTACAAACAAATCCTTTGTAGTCTTAACTACAGTCATGGACTCTTCCACTCACTCAGCTCTATTTTCTACTGTCTGAAGGTGATAATCTCTTCATTATTATGCATTAAGACTCCTAATATATAGTGTAAGGATCTTGTGACACCGGATTAGGTACAAAATAGATGTCCTGTTGAATTATGAACTTAACATGTAAAGGTGTTATACAATTTGTATAGAATAAAATCCAGTGTGACAGCAGCAGTAGTATCTGTCTATCTGCATGATGTTTTTCTCTGGGGTAGAAGCTAATAGATAGATGATGATGATGGATGAAGAACGCTTTGCTGAAGGCTTATCTGACTTTTTGATATTTCCCTTGTTCTGTACTGTAGACCTAAGGCTATAGCATGTCTATTAGTTATATTGTACAGTAGTTTGTTCTTTACATGTTATTAAAGTTGTGTAATGTGCTGATAAAATAATGGTAATTCATTTAGAAGCTATTTGTACCATCAGGGAGGTTTCATGTATAATATGTACACTGGGGAAGACCAGATTTTTTATTTTCTAGATAGTAGACTCATTTTCAATACATGAAAACTATAAAATAAAAACTATGAAATCAGTAGTAAAGTATATTTTAGATTCTTCAAAGTAGCCTCCTTTTGATGACAGCTTTGCACACTCTTGGTATTCTCTCAATCAGCTTTACGAGGTAGTCACCTGGAATGGTTTTCAATTAGCAGGTGCACCATTTTGAGAGTTAATTTGTGGAATTTCTTGCTTTGAGACCACCAGTTGTGTTATACAGAGGTAGGATTGGTGTTTAGATAGATAGATAGATAGATAGATAGATAGACCAATTATCTAAAATGTATAAGAGCATCCAGACTCTGTACAGATGTTGTGGAGAATAAACACTTTGTTCTCTGGAGTGATAAACTACCACCGGGGAAGTCTGTCAGCAGATTTCAAGTCCAACATGAATGTGTATCAGGTGAGATTATGTTAGTCAATCGATTCTTTGGCTAACAGTTATCTCATGTGCATGGCCAGCATTAGGCTATGCTCACATCTGCTTAGAAGGCTCCATTAAATCATACTTGGCAAATTTCTTGCTCTGACTTCCAGGAGGTACTTTGCAAGCAGAAAATGGGGAAAGCAGCACAAGGTGTGTCATGCTCTGTTTTGGGCGTGACTTGCCCCATTTTGTGAAGTGAGCAATGGTGGGAAAAGTTCCGCTCCCATTCATTTTTTTGTGATATGACAGATACACAAAGTGCCCGTGTTATGTATAATATGACTGGGAGCCTTCTGTAATGCTCATGAGATTTGCCAAGACTTTTTACAGAAGCTTCTGGGACATTTCGGGAGAGTTGGAGGAACCACTGGTTGAGCCTCAGTGATCATATGGGGCACAATGACATTATAACATTTGTGTTAAAGCATCATGATGTTGACATGCCCGATGTGAGCACTAATACCCAATCAGCCCTCCACCAGGGCGTGTGATGTCAGCCACGAGGTCAGAAGAGGATCCCAAGGGAGCATCAAATACCATGAGGGAATCCAGGAGAAGTGAGGTAAGAAGAGTATAAGTGTTTATTATGTTCCAACACCTCCCCTGGGCTTCCACTTATTATACTCCGGGGTCTGAATACTTGAAGTTGGATTAACAGAGGAATGGCACAACACAAAGTTATTAGGAAAGATTGATTTGTCAGTGAATATGTTGCTCTGGTTGTGTAACCTCATAACTAGCACGTAATATCCTCCTTAATATCTCCCACATTACAGATATTTAACAAGTCAGTTCCTGCCTTTTATCGCCTCTTTTAAGAGGATAAAAATGTTCCAATAATCTGAATAAACTGTGATTACATCTTTATTCGCTAGTAATGAGATTACCACGCCGATAAAAGACTAAAACTCAAGTCAATATCAAATTGGTGTATATTGCTCGCAAGGGTCAGGAAAATCCTCTCTGTTGCTTAATTCCAAGGCCTCATGGTTTGAAGCTGTCCCGAAGCAAAATATTTGAATAGAAAAGAGCCATCTGACCATTCCCTGCTGAGCGTCTCCTCTGTGTCTCTGTGCATGTGTGCAATGAACCAGGAAATATAATTAAACAGATCTAAGAGGAAGGTTAGGGGCTTTTTATCCCACGATGGCTCATAATGGTTTGGGAAAAAAATAAGTGGTTTCATATCAGGATGATAACCCATCATAAATTTAGCTCGACCTGCAAGGTTTATTTAGCATGAAAGTTACGTTGCAGAAAACATTCGGAGCAATAACTCAGTCGATGTTATTAATGGGGTAGATCTAATGACACGTAGCACAATTCCTAGCCAGCAGAGCAATACCTAAACCTAAGTATTGCCAAGCTCTACCACACAAGCCGCAGCTACATTTCATCAATGGTTGACGGTGCCTGACTACCCCAATCTCACATAGACATAGACTCATGACGTCTCCACTTTAAAATGTTATCGTATCCTCCAATTGAAGAAAAATCATAGATCAAAGAGCAAAATCATCCTCCAAAGTGCATATTCTTTAAGCTGAAACAGATGGTGAGAGGTATAAATAGGTGGAAATTATGGTGTCCATATTCCTTCATATGGCTAGCTCTAGATTTGTGTGAGTCCTTGGGAGACATAGCCTCAGTAGGCCCCTTTGCAGTACAAATACTGTGGTGCCAGTGCATTCCTCTAAAAGCTGCTGCAGCAAAAAACACCCAAAGTTGCTGGATTGAGCCTCAGCGGGGACCTGAGCACACCAAGCTCCATGACGTCATGTCCCATGATGGTCGGCATGCCCATGTGACCACTGGTGGCCAAATCACAGGCCTCAGCAGTGACCCCCCCAGGCCAATTAAGTCACAGAAGAGTGCGGGACGTCACCAGGAGAACGACGGACGCCACAAGTAGGTCCAAAAGAGGAAATGGAAGGTGAGTATGTATGTTTTTTTACATTTTTTACACTTCCCCTGGACCTCCACATATTATACTCTGGGTTCTGAAAAGACCCCAGAGAATAATAATGGCACTTTCACATTGACATAACTTCGACGGTATTTATCTTAGAGAGCTTGAAATTGGATAGATAGGTTCCTAATAGTGTTCTACACTATGTTTTATTGATAGTTTCCTAGGAGCCCTGACAGTGTTCTACACTATGTTTTATAGATAGGTTCCTAGAAGCCCTGACAGTGTTCTACACTATGTTTTATAGATAAATTCCTAGAAGCCCTAAGAGTATTCTACATTATGTTTTATAGATAAGTTCCTAGAAGCCATAAGAGTATTCTACACTATGTTTTATAGATAGGTTCCTATGATCCCTGACAGTGTTCTACACTATGTTTTATAGATGGGTTCCTAGGAGCCCTGACAGTGTTCTACACTATGTTTTATAGATAGGTTCCTATGATCCCTGACAGTGTTCTACACTATGTTTTATAGATGGGTTCCTAGGAGCCCTGAGAGTGATCTACACTATGTTTTATAGATAGATACCTAGGAACCTAGGAGCCCTAAGGCTGTTCTATACCATGTTTTATAGATAGGTTCCTAGGAGCCCTGAGAGTGTTCTACAATATGTTAGAAGCCAATTTAAGATGTGGTTTGTACCAAATTTGTTAAACCTGAAACAAATCAGGGAAGCTGAACTCGAATACAAATCTTGAGAGGTTGAGAAATTTTTTTTATTTTTATGTTTTAGATGATTGTAAAAATTCCTAGAAATCTGATTGAAAATGAACATACTGTATATACAGTATATGCCCTAAAACTATTTCTAACTACAATTTGTTCTGCAAAAAGACTTTAAATAAAAAAAATAAGACAGTTATGACTGCTAAAATGCTGCGAGAAAAAAATAAAGACATTTACCAAAATTTTCTGTCTTCAAAGGGGTGTTTTGGCCAGAAGGATTTAATCCCTATCCACTGAAAGAGGTTTCACTGTATGGCAGTTTGCAATAAGGATATGAAGGAGTAACCTAATACTAGAATTACCCAAATTTTCAAACATTGGAGGTTAGAGAAACATTCCCATGACAATCCGTCAGGTAAGATTTGAAAATGAATCTGCTTCAAAATCAAAGCCAAATTCCATCACGTATCTGTCTTCCATCGTATTCAATCGGTGGCAGAGACTGATACAGGAAGCTGAGAAAATAAGCGTCCTGCTTGATCTAGCCATGGAATCCATGGCTGATTCAGCCGCAGATCCCACGGTGCGAGACTACTGCTAATTAGGTACATTCATCTAAGACTAATCAGTGAGTGAAAGCCGTGGTGGAAAGCCAGAGGGACAGAAAATTTAGAGGAATTTGAGGCGGAAGCCCCCCTCACAGTCCCCATCACTTTCTGTCATGTGAACATACCTTCAATGCATCTAATTTAGGAGCTATAGGACCTTACCAGTTACGTCCTTAATACCCAAATAGTCAGTTCACCTTTGTTCCTAGTCTAGGTCAAAAACTTAAGCCATCTTTCGAAATGTCCTCAAGTAAGTACAGTATTGGAATACTCATAACAAGAATAAAGTGTCACTGGTGACATATTGTAAAAATCACGTCCTATTATAGTCAGAATTAAACTATTGTATTATGTTCTTCTGTCTTCTTGGCCATGCTGTCATTATTATCTTCTTTGAAGAAGCTTTCAACTCACCATCTGTAAGTGTCTTGGACATATAAAGAGAGACAATGCGTCTTTTCTTTTCCCAGGTTCCACTTTATTGTAGATATAAATAATCCTCCATGCTGGTGATGTGTCTTCAGCTTTATCTGTGGACAAGAACATCATTTAATCCTTTTGAAGTAAATAAGATTAATACCATTTGAAAGAAGATCATTACTTTACTATTTTGGTGCCACCGACAATTTCGGAAGGTCTGTACTTAGTGAAGCTTCAAGCACCTTAAGGTTGTCAATGAGATGGTAGAGCCACTCATTACTCACCTTTGCAATGGTTCCTTTGCTCCTTGAAGATGTTTGGCTGGTGTCCTAGACAAGTCTGGTCTATCTTGCTATTTAAAGAGCTCTGATGGCCAAAAATAAAACATAAAAAGAATAGGCGCCACATCAAGACAGGATATAAAGTCCAAATTAACAAGTTGTTACTACATGTAATATATAACTACGTATAACATGTAACTATATATGACTATATAATATACAAAAATAAAAAAAAACTTAAGAGGCCCGAAATGCAAAATATTCAGCCTCTAAAATAATAATATTATAATATTCACTCGTGCATATGACTGTATAATGGATCCGTGTGGTATGGATCTCTATTACAGCTTTATGGCCCATTCTGTTAAGCAGGACATACACATTAGATAACTGTTGGCAGAATGTTTGGCCACCAGCTATCCCTTCTATGCTGTGTACACATGTATGCTTAGCTGAGTCTGCATGTGTTTTGAAAAAGGAGAGAGGTAAAGCTGCTAGCAGACATCTCTGGAGGTGGCTTGTCTCCCTTGAGATTAAAAGGATTGGACATGTAGAAATCTAATAGCCCACTAATTTCCCCGATACATGCCACCAGGGGAAATCCAGGAGACCTGCAAACACTTTAGTCAAAATTGGTAGGTTCAGCTATTACACTAATGTATATGGCCCACTTAGGTCTTTGATGTTATATGGTGGCATAAAGAAGAATACTTAAAGCGGTTTTCTGGCCTAAAACTATTGATGATCAATCTAAGGATTGGTCATCAATATCAGATAGGTGGGGGTTCATGACCCAGAACACCTCCACCCAAGACAGCTCCATTCTCTGTGAAGTGGCTAAACTGACTACTGAGTACTCAGTATGGGACTAAGTACTAATCTTCAGTACCTGGTCTGGCCATTCCACATAGAACAGTATTGTTTGCTTCCTGTTCCGTTATCTGTATATCAGCTGCAGATAACAGCTGACTGGCTGGTGTCCTGGGAGTCAGACCTTGCTCGGATATTGATGACCTATCCTTAGGATTGATCATCAATATTTTTAGCTCAGTTAACCCCTTTAAGAAGCAATGTTCTGGGGGGCGTGGCCTGGACGCGCATGGAGTAGCACGCGCGCAGGTCCTTCTCCGCTCCTCCGCTCGCTACTGAGACCCGTGGACCCCTCAGCAGGCGCAGTATGGGCAAGCGTTTACCGAGGAAGGTGGCCCCGGGCACCCCAGCGCCCGTGGAGAGGTCTGGGGGGGCCACCCTGGACGCCTTTGTGGCCCAGCGGCCTTCTCTACCGGGCCAGGCTGCTGCGGGGCGGCCATCTTGGATTTCCTCCGCTCTCCAGGCACAGGGGTCGCAGCGCAGCTTCTCTCCTCCCGAGCTCCCCCTGTCAGCCAGCGGAGCGCCGCTTCAACAGAGATCCCTGTCGGCGCCTGGGCAACCCAGAGTTTCCCCAGCACGAGTACTCCCACAGTCTCCTCACCCTGGGATGTCCCAGCAACTACATTCTGCTTCACCAGCACTCCTGGCAGAGCGGCATGAGAGGACCCCGGATGTTTCCAGCTTCTCAAGGAGTTCTGAGGTCAGTGGCTCTGCTCCCTCCTACACCGCTGATGAGTTGCAGCCTGTGGCCACAGAGCTGGTCTCTGTGGCCCCCCATCTACTATCTTCCCCCATCGCCCCTCCCCTCCATAGCTCAGGGGGGGATGGCGCGGTGGAAGGCGCTGGCGTAGGGGCTCCTCCGCCCCGCACTCCCAAGGATTATGGCTCCCCCCCCTCCAGTCCTGTACCCCCAGAGCTGCATTCCAGGCCCATCTTCAGCACCATCATCCATGGCGGACCTTCTTCCTCAACTTACTTCTAAACAAGACCTTAAAAGTATGGTTGCGGAAATCACAGCATCCTTCCGATCTGAAATTGCTACCCTCCGCACTGATTTACACTCCATTGCTAACCGAATGGACACGCTGGAGAATGACCATGACACTACCAGGGACTATGTTACCTCACTGCATGATACTACCACTGAACAGGGTTCAGCTATACGGGACATGCAACGCCACTTGGAGGATCTTGACAACAGGGGCCGGCGCAACAATATACGCATCAAGGGACTCCCAGAGGCTGACCAATCTGAGGATCTGCCTGTTCTGCTGGAGGCTGTCTTCAACACTATACTGCAGGAGCCCCCGTCCCACAAAATTAAGTTTGATAGGGCACATCGAGCCCTTCGACCCAGAGGATCTTCCGCCACACCCCGTGATGTCATCTGCTGCCTCCACGACTTCACCCTTAAAGAGGCTATAATGAGCAAAGTGCGCAAACTCAAAGACTTCGAGTTTCAGGGAGCTCCACTACAATTCTATCAGGATCTGTCGCTAATCACCCTCCAGAAACGCCGCCATCTCCGACCCCTCCTCCAGATTCTTCAGGAGCACCAAATTCCTTACCGGTGGGGATTTCCGTTTGCTCTCATTGCTCGTAGGGATGGTCGCTCCGCTACGCTTCGCTCCTTTGCGGATTTGCCTCTCTTCTGTGACCTATTGGATGTTCCCCTGCCGGATTTAACAGACTGGGAGCTATTCTCTCCACCCCCTCCCCCACCACCGGTTTGGCAACGATTGGAGCCCAGACGACGTCATGCATCCTCCGCGGTGGTGACCACTCGGAGGCCCCGGCTGGAGACTGATCCCTGAGGAGGCTGCCCCCCCTTGAGACGTTCTCCCTTTTCTCGGTGGTGCTTTGGAATCTGCATGCCTTAATGTTATGTTTGCTTCTCTTTTTTTCTTTTTTAGGTCTACGGGTCTCATCTATTATGCTTATTGTTGGATTGTTTTAGCGGAGTGGGGGCGGGGTGGGGTTCCGGTGACTCCCCTTCCTTCCTTCTTTTTACTGGTGGTTGGGGATCCACCGCCTCCCCTCCGACCTCCTGTCCACGCTCTCCCCCCTAAGGGGATACTTGGACTGTGCGGCCATTGATCCTGATTGGACCTCTGGCTGCCCTCATTGGTCCCCAGGCGAGTGACTTAGCCTCGCCCACAAAGTATTGTTTAACTGTTTTTATTTTTACTTTGTCATTTATGATGTCTTTTGCCTCCCTCCCTCCCTCTCTTTCCCCCCCCCTCCCTGATCTAGAGACCCTGCCTCGACTTTGGGTTCCTGTTTGTGGATTGCCCTTTTGCCTCTCCGAGGGAAACTTTCCAGCGTCATGTGAGATGGGTGAGCTTATTGCAGTCCGCCACTGTCCTCCAATCCTGGGTCCCAATGGTTAGGTGCGTGACAATTAATGTCAAGGGCCTGGGTTCCAACATTAAAAGGCGCCATGTCCTTAGAGAACTCCGCTCCTTACGAGCGGATGTGGCGTTTCTTCAGGAGACTCATTTTGACCGCGCTGGTACTTTTGCCTTCGCTAAGCATTATTTTCCCGTAGCTTTTTCAGCCTTCCACAATCGACGCAGAGCTGGGGTGGCTATCCTTCTTTCTCGATCCTGCCCAATTACAGTGACGACTTCCCACATAGACCCAGGTGGCCGGTTTGTTATCTTGGAGGGGCTCCTTTATGGTGCCCCGATTGTTTTATGCAATGTCTATGCCCCCAATTCAGCACAGATCCCGTTCTTGCGCCGGGTATTCTCCCGTCTGCGTGCTCTCCCACCATCAGCTTGGCTGGTGGGGGGAGACTTTAACATGGTCTTCTCTGAACGGGCGGATCGTCTGGCGTTACCCCAGGGCCCAACCCCCCATAGGTTGGCCCAACTTGCAAGGGAGTTCCGCAGGCTGATCCGCGCCCACTCTTTGTATGACCTTTGGCGAGTGGACAATCCTACGGCGCGCTCCTACACCTTCTTTTCTCACCCTCATAACACTCACACCCGCATTGACTACTTCTTTGGAAATGCTCCCGCTCTTCGTTTGCTTAGGGACACGAACATTGGCCCTCTCACCTGGTCTGATCATGCCCCAGTCGTGGTTACCTTATCTATGACTCCAGTGCCTACTCGCCAATGTCATTGGCGTCTTAACGAAACACTGCTCAATTCGCCGACCTCCCTCGAGACCCTGCGCACACACTTGATAGATTATTTTAGGGACAACTTAGGCTCGGTAGACTCTCTTGCCATTCTCTGGGAAGCCCATAAGGCGGTCATGAGAGGATGCTGTATCGCATTGGCTTCTAGGCTTAAAAGGGACAGACAGGCCCAGGAACAGCTCCTCCAAGCCCGTATTCGGTCCCTTACGACGACTTTGGCAACGCATCCATCCCTGGGGGTTCTTCGCCGTTTGGTCCTGGCCCGGGCGGACCTCCGTGATTTGGAGACCCGCCATGTGGAACGACTTCTCCTTTATACCCGTCAGCGGTTTTTTGAACGAGGTAATAAATCTCATACCCTCCTGGCAGGAACCCTCAGGGATCATCGGGCCTCTTCCACACCACACTCTGTCCTTGACCCCGCGGGTACTCTTCAACATCACCCTGATGCTGTGGCGCTGGCGTTCCACTCTTACTACTCTAAGCTGTATGACTTACCCCCCCCCACGAGCACTACTCCCTGGGGATGACTCAACACTACTGGAAGACTATTTAAAGGATTGTTGTCTCCCACGCCTTCCTCCTGAGGCCCTAACCTCCCTGAACACCCCCATCACCAGGGAGGAACTAGAAGGGGTCCTGAGGGACCTCCCAAATGGGAAAGCCCCAGGCCCAGATGGGTTCACTTACAATTATTATAAGGTTTTCCAGGGTGAACTCTCTGCTCATCTATTGTCCCTCTTCAATTCCTTCCTTTCAGGTTCCCCTATACCCCCGACTATGCTCTCTTCACTACTCACATTGGTCCCTAAACCGGGTAAGGACTTGCAGGATTGTGCTAACTACCGACCGATTGCTTTGCTGAACACGGACCTGAAACTTTTCACCAAACTCTTAGCCAATAGACTGAATGCTTGGCTCCCTCTGCTTGTCCATAAGGACCAGGTGGGATTCATCCCCTGTCGTCAGGGTGGTGACAACACCAGGAGGACTGTGGATTTGGTGGAGGTGGCCAATCATTATTCTACCCCGGCCCTTCTCTTGAGCCTGGACGCTGAAAAGGCTTTTGACCGCATAAATTGGTCGTTTATGCATACTACACTTAAGGCGTTCGGGCTTACGGGACCGTTTCTCACAGCTATCCAGGCCCTTTACTCCTCACCCTCAGCAGCAATTAAGCTTCCCCATGCATCTTCGCCCTTCTTCCCTATTCGAAATGGCACTAGGCAGGGTTGCCCCCTGTCACCCATCATATTTGCCCTCTGCATTGAACCGCTAGCGGCCAAGATTAGGCGAGACCCTAATATCAAGGGCATCATGGTCCAAGATAAGGAATTTAAGATATCTCTCTTTGCGGACGATGTACTCCTCACTCTCACCTCCCCTCATACTACCCTTCCAAACTTGCTGCGCTCGCTAGAGACCTATGGTGATCTCTCAGGGTATAAGGTGAACCCCGCCAAGACTGAGGCACTCCCACTTAACATCCCACGGGACCTTCTCCTTCTCCTCCGCAGTAATTACGATTTCCAGTGGCGGGAGTCCTCTATCCGCTACCTGGGAGTCCATATATCCACCTCCTATGCGACCCTCTACTCGGCAAACTACCCGCGGTTGTTTTGTGAGCTAAGAGCCCTATTGGACAAATGGCAACCCTTGCCTATCTCCCTTTTGGGGAGAATTGCTGCGGTCAAGATGACTCTCCTCCCGAAGCTACTGTATTTTTTCGAGACGCTCCCAGTCGCGATACCTCGGGGAGAATTACGGAACCTACAGAAAGCTATCTTCCAGTTTATCTGGAAAGCAAAACGACACCGAGTACCTAGATCTGTTATGCTGGCGGATAGGGGGTCTGGGGGTATGGCTGTCCCACATCTGTTACATTATTACTGGGCGGCCCACTTACGCCATATCCCATTCTGGGCGGCTATGCCAGCATACACCAGATGGGTGCAGATAGAGAAGCTATGGCTGGCACCCATGCATCCTAACGCGCTTCTGTGGGTCAGCTCCCCCCCCACCCCCCTGCCTCGTACCTGTTGGGCCCCATTCGGTTTACTAGATCTATCTGGTCTACCTGTTGTGCTAGATTCTCCCTGATGTCCCCGCGCTCATCTATGGTCTCCATACTATACAACCCCCTTCTCCCAGAGAGCCTGACTTCTGCCATGACTAAAGTGTGGTCTGAAGCTGGCCTTTACCGGATTGCTGACATGGTTGACCCTGGAACCTTGGAACTCAGGTCCTTTGCTTATCTTACAGCTAATCAAAACCTGCCAAGTACTGAATGGTTCCATTACTTGCAGGTGGTTCACTTTGTCCGCTCCCTCCATGGGTCTCTTAAGGTGTCACTCCCCACCGCTTTTGAAAAGATTTGCCGTGCAGGCACGTCCACTAGGGGCTTTATATCCTCTATTTACCAACTTCTTAACTCACAAACTACAGGCTCTCCTGTTAATCATCGCTATATGCTTAAATGGGAGGAGGCGGTGGGTAAACCCATCTCCCAGGAACAGTGGCGGATTGTATGGTCTCGGGCCCAGAAATCATCTCAGTGCATTACGTTTAGGGAAACGCAGTATAAGCTGTTGATGCATTGGTATCATACCCCGGCTCTCCTTCATACTTTAAACCCATTAGTTCCCCCATGGTGCTGGCGCTGTGGAGCTGCGGTGGGTACCCTGCACCATATCTTTTGGACGTGCCCTCTCATCCTCGGTTTTTGGAGGGAGGTCAGGACTCTGACGACTGCTCTCTTTTTGCAAGAGGTTCCTCTTGACCCTCTTCTTTATCTCCTGAACCTTCCCCCCAGACACCTGAGCAATAAGTCATCCAGGCTTTTCTTGCATCTTTGTACTGCAGCTAAAACTCTCATAGCTAGAAACTGGAAGAAGGTGAGTCCCCCATCTAGTCTTGAGCTTGTGGCTAGAATGAAGGATGTGAGGAGTCTTGAATACCTGACTGCTGGCCTACATAATTCACGGGAAGCCTTTGGGGCTATTTGGGCACCCTGGGACATGTATTGTACATTACAGGGTCTCTGATCTCTAGTCCTCTCCTTCCCTCCCCCCCCTTCCCTTTGGTCCTACCCTTGTCTTCTTAACCCCTCCATTCCCCCCTCCCTTGTTCACTGCTTAATTTAAATGCATATTGCTTAAGGGGGAGGAGGCAGATAGCCTCTATTTACCTCAATGCTTCCTGTTTGTTTGATTATTATTGTTTTTTTGTTTTTTCTTTATTCCTTGTTAATGAAAAATTTTTCAATAAAATTACAGTTATATAAAAAAAAGAAGCAATGTTCTTCTAGGGGAGAATATAGAATTATGATGAGTGTCTAGAATACATTGTGAGCAGGGAGAACATACAGACGTGGACAAAATTGTTGGTACCCCTCGTTTAATGAAAGAAAAACCCACAATGGTCACAGAAATAACTTGAATCTGACAAAAGTAATAATATATAAAAATTCTATGAAAATGAACAAATGAAAGTCAGACATTGCTTTTCAACCATGCTTCAACAGAATTTTTAAAAAAAGAAAACTTATGAAACAGGCCTGGACAGAAATGATGGTGCCCTTAATCACTGCAATCAAACGATTCCTGTAACTGTCAATGAGACTTCTGCACCTCTCAACAGGTATTTTGGCCACTCCTCATGAGTAAACTGCTCCAGTTGTCTCGGGTATGAAGGGTGCCTTTTCCAGACGGCATGTTTCAGCTCCTTCCAAAGATGCTCAATAGGATTTAGGTCAGGGCTTAGGGCTGCCTATGTAATGCAGAATGTCAGGGCTGCCTATGTAATGCAGAACTGGACAGGTCCTCCAGAGCAAGAGATACTCCATATAACCACTCTCTACTCTGATCAAGAGATGAGGATCCTAAGCAGAGGAAAGTCTTTCCCCTAAGAAAGTGGGAAGAAGTGGGCACCATAATGAGGGTTTATTTTAATGTTTGTTATGGGCTCCTTTTCTGTGTGCACCGCTTGTGCTGACTGCTGAACCAGAACATTGCCTATATACGTACTCTAAATACAAATGAATGGTTACCCAAACACTTGGATACATTATGATGTTCTACAGCAGATTTTCCATTTAAGGTCAGATGAGACGCCACCATTCAGATGCCATATTTAAACATAGCAATGTATAGCATGCAAAATTCTAGTATTTGGCCTGGAACGCAGCTGATCGACTTCCTTGTGCTGTAAAACTGAACAAAATCCATTAAGACGTAACAAATGCCTCGGGTATTAAAAATGATAAGCTTAAAATCTAGAAAACACATCCATCCATTTCTAACTGGCATTTAATGAAACCCTTGCGGAAGTTTAATGAGGGTATAATACGTCTTCCTTATGGGAGCAATGTCTTAGATATTGGGATTACTGTTACCTTGAGATTGCTGTTTAGTGGCTAAAATCTGCATCTTGCTCGGAGCTTCCATTACATGAGACTCCAGAAAAGGGTCATTGTTGTTGCCTTTTTGGCTTCTCGACTAAAAACGGTAACGTATCTTTGTTTCATTCTTTTCTTGATAAAAGGAGATTATCTACAGTACAGTCCCTATTATTTTACCCTTTCAGGCATTCTGAGTACTGTTTTGATACTTGTCCTTTTTTTATGGGGTGGCGGTAGCATGTACTAAATACTGACCTTTTACTTTGTTGCTGAGGAAAGACTAAACCATTCTTCAGCTTCAAAGAATATGCCAAGACTTCATTGGGCTTATCAACCTTTTTTCAAGTCCAACAGATCTTATTTTTTAACTGAAAAGTCCTTTGTGCACTAGTTGTGCAATGTTATATTGTGCACTGATATATTCCACAGCGGTGAATATTGGTCCCTGCTCACATCAGTCCTAGTGTCCAATAGGGGTCACAATCCAATGCCTCTTATATGTGTATTAAGACCAATTTACTTGCCTTTATGGTTTTTGGAGTGCAGGAATGTGACACATGTATGTAGTATACGTTTAACCACCACTATTAAAAAATAAAGCTGGTTCTAGAATCTACTAGAAAGCATGTACCCAAAGACAACGCAAACACTGAGCCCTCTTCAGGGGTGTTTGACCTACATTGCAAGTGGCGCATCAACTGCGCCGCTGAAGGGGGCTCCACTTGGCACCTGATGACACCCACCAATCACTGACTTTTGGTTTTCAATTTTGCCCCAAAGGCAGTCCATTTCAGTATACTTAGTTGTGGTTTACCTTAGCTATTGGACTCCACAGCTCTTGATGGGTAGATATGCTTCCCATTGGGTAGATTGTGTGTCGTAGTGGGTCATGATGGCCCGCAGCTTCTCACACAAAGAGTTGATATATTGATAGGTTTCACTCCATTTATCTAGCTACAGGTGTATCTCAATAAATTAGAATATCTGTGAAACGTTCATTCATTTCAGTGATTCAGTAATACAATCCATAATCAGCGTCTTCCATGATTGTGTGTCCTACTGAACCAGACTGAGGGACCATTTAAAGGCTTAGGAAACCTTGGCAGGTGACACTGAATTTACAATACTGAACTTTTTTACAATATTCTAATTTTCTTAGATTTGGGTTTTCATTACCTGTAATCCATAATCAACACTTACAGAAATAAAACACTTGAAATAGAACATTCTGTGTGTAAAGAATCTAGAAAATATAGGAGGTCACTTTTTTAATTCAATTACTGAAAGAAATAAACGTTTCAAAGATATTCTAATTTATTGAGATGCACCTGTACATGTAAACCCCTAGAGCTACTTATCTAAGAACAGAGGTAACAGTTTTGGCAGCAGTTTTTTGACTATAGCTCTGCTACTCACCATAGCCATTCAATTGTGGCAAGATAAAACTGATGCAGTCCACCAACAAAAACTGAGATATCTGGGGGAATTTATCCCCCTATCTATGCAAGTTTTATGACGTAGATGGGTCTTAATGTGATGCATCTTTGGCGGAAAGCCCTTTCCTCGTTCTGCATCTTGCTCTCTGTTTTCCGTGAATGTGGGTGGAGAGGGGAAGAGAACAAGGTGGCCCAGGGTGAGTATTGCCCGACATAACTCATGCCAGTTACACAGGAAATCTATGCCAATTCCCGACTGACTTAGATTTCCATTCTGGTGCATGGACATGATAATTCAAGTGCACCTTGCGCCAGTCAGGTCCTTTATAAAGACTGGTGTATGAAATCTGCCCCACTGAGTCTACAGAAGATTGAGTCCACTTTTCTTGGCTCGTAGGAAGGGTTACTTTTTCGTGTTGTTCCCACCAGGAATACATTTCCTTTCTATGTGAGAAGATCTGTTTATTCATCAGGGTCCAAGACTGATTGCAATCAGACTACTTTCATGTCCTTAAAATGTGGTACATAAAAAGAACAGTCATTTGGGGATTGGCAGGCACAGAAAGAAGTGTTGGGTTGCAGTTGCTTAAGCGGCCAGAGGAGTTTAAGTTCATTAATATGTGAAGACATAAAAGAAATTAAATATAACAAACCAGTTTGTTAATAAGATTCTACCGCCTAAATATAATCTAAAAAATAGAATTCATATAATTTACATGAAATTTGTTTTTGCTGTACAGTTACACTTTCACTTAAAGGGTTTATCCAGGATTAGGAAACATGGCTGTTTTCTTCTTCTCAGGAAGTGACATCACATTCATTCATCACTTGGCCATGCTACAGCTCAGTCCCATTCAATTAAATCAGACTGCTTCGGTATGGCTATGTGACCTACGGACGTGATGTCACTTCCTGAGAAGAAAGCAGCCATGTTTTCTAATCCTGGATAACCCCTTTAAAAGTCTCTAAGGGTATGTTCACACTGTGAAATTTTCCGCAGATTTGGGGGAAGAGTCTGCCCCTGAATCTGTGGCAGATTCTGCCTGGAATCTGCCTCCCATTGTTTTCAATGTAAGGCAGAGATTGCAGCAGGATGTGGAAAAAATAAGTGTCCCGCTCGATCTTGCCACAGATACCGTGGATGATTCAGCTGCGGAGTACGTGGCTCAAGACTCCCTGATGATTAGACCCATTCATCTGGGCCTAATCAGCAGTGGAATGCCACAACAGAATGCCGATTCCCTGCATTGGCATCCCGTTGAGGCTACACTGCGGCCGAATATATGCCGGTGGAAAATTTTCCACCGTGTGAACGTACCCTTACCATGGCAGTCAACTCTTGACTATTTACAATCAGAGAACTTCAAGTATGAGCAAAATGTTGAATTATTATTTGACTTTCTACTCCGGTTAGATAGCCTATGTAACTTTTTATAACACTTCAAGCATATTCAGGTAATAATTAGGAAGTTACAGGAGAGGATAAGTTGTGAAACTGTATTAAAGGAAGACTAAACCTAAAAATGTATAGTAAAAGTAACACAAAATATGGTTACTTCTACTATTTGTCAGTTTGCAGCATTTTCTGCATGACCATGAAACCATCAGTCTTGTAGAAATCCTGCAGAGAAAACAGGGATTGATGTCAGTTCCATTTTCAGCTAAGGAATTGAGAGTCCTGGGCTTATCCAGACAGGAAAGGGGGGAGGTTCCTGCTGCAGTCAGTTGTCTTACAGCCAAAAACAGAACCTGGAGTCTGCTGCTGTTGCTCTATGGTGCCCTTTTTCCAGTGGAGCACATGGACACACTGACCCTCTATGAGATGAATGAATAGGCCTCTATCAGCTTATTTGAGGCTGCAGCTTGGCAGTCATTTGTAACAGAAGAGAATGTGCCCGCATTGGCCTTTCCCAAAGCCCGGTAGAGCATATTTTAATACTGGGTTTTATAGATATATTTCTATGATAAATTGAATTTTGGAAAATTTAGCTATAGGCCACTGTGGTGAGGACAAGGTACTATTGTGTTCTGGCTGGTGAGATCCCAGTAGTAAAACTTTGAGAATAGCTAGGATTATATATGGGTACAAATGCAAGGCTTGTAAAATGTGCATGTGATCTTAATGGGAAAAGAGAAATAAGCCACAACCACATAGCTCTGGTAGTGGTTTGTCTCCCTCAAAGGAATTTCTAAGAATTTTTAATTTACAGCCTATCCTTATTCAACAGCCGGCCTATGCACAGATCAGCTGTTCAGGGGTACGTCTGCTCCATGTACAATCCAATCCAAGGAGCCATATGCAGATGGCTCCATGCTATGCATAGTGACCTGGTTCTGTTACTGCAGCCTAGCTCCAATTGACCTCAATAGATGCTGACCTTCAGTAATTGTGCCCGGCCATTATACAGGAAATTGAGCCATATGTCTACAGCTCATTATAGTAGGTACATGAATTGGGAATAGCCCTGAACAGGTGAACCATGCAGGAGCTGGCTGTTGGAACTCCACCAATCAGATCTTTATGTTCTATCCAAGGAATAAGCCATAAATCAAAAATTCCTGGACAACCCTTTTAAGAGATGTTAGATTTTAACATGCCTGGCCCTTCCTTATCCTGACACCTGCTATATGGTGAGTTCAGTCAATGCTGGTCTTTCCGGTGGATTTACATGCTTGAACTGATCTTACCTAAGAAAATTTCCAATCACAATTTCAACTTAAACTTATTTACTGGTGGTCATTACACACTAAGACTACAGGTCCGTTCACAGGGCCCGAAGATTGGGCGAATAAGTATTCCTATGAACGCTCCTTCCTGACTACTAGCCCATGTAGATAGGGCAAATGTGCATTTGTTGCTTCATGAAGACTCTTTAACACTAAGTTCATATCTGTGGGGTATCAGAACGATGCAGACCCGTCTCCAATCTCAGACAAAAAGTCCTGCAAGTCTGACTTTTTCATCCAGTGATTTCAGGGAAAAAACGGACACCCGATTGGCACCTAACATACCCAATTTTACTCAATGGTGTTCCTCAAGATCCATTCATGTCCAACATTAGACGGGCTATTTTTCCATTCTTCTGGTCCTGCTACGGATCAATTTTTTAATATATCTAATATATCAACTTAATATCCAAAATATAAAAGGACCCTAACATTTTTGAAATTGGTCAAATCATAGACATCATCGTATAAAGAGGTTTTGCTCACTGTTACTCTACTGGTCTTAGGATTCCAGTACCAAGTGATTATATAAGCTGATCTATTTATCAATTTAATAATTTGATAAAATATTTTCCATCCAAATATAAAAAAATAAAACTAAAAGATTAGTTAATATTACATATGCATGTTAGTTGAATTAAATAATTAATTAAATAATTATAAAAAAAAAATTATTATTAAATTCAGTCTATAATCATCCAATATAACGGAACTTAAAATCAAATAAAGAGAATAATAAGAGACATAAAAAATATCAATGATAAAAACAATATACACAGAACCTTAAATTATTGATTCGTGTTGGTTTTTCCTCCGACATTGAATATAAATAAACCAAATGAAGTAACTGGTAATTAACATAACATTGTCGTTCGGTCCTTGAATTAATAACCATATTAATATATTAATTCCATGGCGGCAGCTGATGACCGGCGAATAATTTACAGACAGACGATGCCTGTTAATTGGTAATTACCACAAATGAATACGTAAATTGGATTCTCTATATGAAGCTGTGACCGGTGACAATGACCAGCACATACGGAGCTGATAGCTGGGCCGGTGACAGGGAAATGATTACTCCCATTCTCCCGAACAAGCCTTTAAACAGCTGGCTCTTAGCAAGATTTCTATCAGGGCCAATAGAGCCGTGTTATCATACATGCAGTAAATTATTTTCCACCTAGTGCACCAACCCAATGAGAGATTTCAAGAAGTCATTGAACTGGGCAGAAGAGTAAATTTGATGAGATAGCCTCCCTCCCACCATCCCACCCTCTGATGAGGGTCATGCATTGAGTAGGGGGAAGCCTTATCTGTCTGCTGTCTGCCAAGTCTGAGAAGCTGATACCCTAACTTGCAATTCCAAATGAAGATGTGTCTCATGCATAGATGTAATTACAAGGCCTTATCTCCTCTTACACAAAACAGGGATGGATGTGGAATTGAAAGGAACCTATGAAACAGGGCAGTGATAAAGTACATGAAACAGCACATGATCCTCGGATTGACAAGATGCAGGAGGAGAAGACTTTGAAGCTATGATCATAAATATGACCACAGCCTAAGGAACTGGAGAGCAAACAAGGGTCAAGGGCCATAACATTACCAGATGACTTTTTGAGTGACCAAAGTAGGACATTTATGGTGATCTACTAATTTTGTATTTCTATATACTTGTACATTTTTAATGTATACATTGATAAAATAATAATTGGAATATAAAATATTAAACATTGTCTTTTCACCGCCCCATTCCATGACATAGGGTGCAAAGCCACAACTCATACTGTGCCACCCCCCCAATAGTTGCCCTCATGCCCAACGAGTACTGAATGCATATTAACCTAGCCTATAGTAAGCACAGTATATAACCCATACCCATCACCAACATGCATTGTAATCACAAGGCACGATGGCACTTGGGAGCATAAAAATGGCCTCCAGGTCTCTGAACTATGGCCAGAGGCAGCATCTAATAGGCTCTCTGTCAGTGTACGAGCATCTTCACGCTAACAATTTTTATGCCCATGTCCATGAAAAAAACGGACAGCACTTGGACAGCACCTGAACCCATTAAAGCCAATGGAGCCATTTACACATTCATTTTTTTCACAGACCGAGAGAAAAAAATCGTGGCATGCAATATATTTTTCTCTTTTCTCTACTCATAATTCTCTACTCATCATGATGTCAGTGTGCTCCATGTGACTGATGAGGTCCAATCAATGGCCTCAACGGTGACCCTAGGGAGCATGATTTCGACCGGAGTAGGATGTCAGAGGACCGCAATAAAGGTGAGTATAACTGTTTTTTATGTTAACTCACCTCTCCTGAACAGGGCCACTTTTACCAACTTGCACGGGGCCCTATGGTTGCGAGAAGCCAATTGGGACAGCGGAGCAGTCTTGCAGGACAGTCCTTCGGGTGCAGATGAGTTGCTCCCAGTGTCTTGGGGAAGTTGGTGAGATGTAGAGACGTCACTTACACTGACAAGCAAAAGTAACAATATTTAGAACTTTTGACTTTCAGGCTCCATATCCACCATCCACTAGCGAGATTAGCGGAGAAATGATTCAATGACAATGAAGAAGAGGTGCTGGATTGGCCCCCACAGTCCCCAGACCTCAACTCAATCCAACACTTGTGGGTAGAGTCGAAGAAAAAGCTGTATTCATACCCAAGTGAGTCGCCCAGTATGCACCAACATTGAGACCTGGGATCAGATATCGGTTAAGACATGCTTGCATCTGATTGAGAGCATGCCCAGAAGGATTCAGGCTGTGTTGAAAGCCAAAGGTGGATTTACAAAATATTAACAAAATAATAAAAATTTAAATTTAGATTTTGAGGAGTAAAACAGTAACAATGCAATTACATGACAATAATCTGCATAACTAATAATATGCTAAATAGTTGCAAGTCAAATTTTGCATGCGATAGCCAAGATGGTTGTCTATAAAATGATGGTAGTCTCACATTTGGAGCTGTAGTGGATGGTGAGATATGGAGCCTGAAAGTAACAAGTTCTATACATTGTTACCCTTTTGCTCATCAGTGTACCTCATGGTTTGTGCTCCCTGAAAACTTTGGGACCAGAGAAAGAAAAGAACAGGGGAATGGGGAAAAATGAGTAATAAGGTTTTTTTTTTCTTTGATATATACAGAGGGGGCAACTGAAGGGGGGTATGAAATTGTGGGGGCAACCCAGGATAGGGGGACATGAAACTGTGGAGGCAACTTATGGGGAGACATAATATTATGGGGGAAACCTGGGGGGGGGGGGCATGAAACTATGAGGGAAACCTTGAAGGGGACATGAAACTGTGGTGTCAACCTGGAGGGGGACATGAAACTGTGGGGGCAACCTGGCGGGAGACATAAAACTATGGGGGCAACCTAAGGGGACATGAAACTATTGGGGCAACCTGGAGGGGGAACATGAAAATGTGGAGGCAACTGGAAGGGGACATGAAAATGTGGAGGCAACTGGAAGGGGACATGAAAATGTGGGGGGGTATCTGGCGGAGAACATTATAATATAACATTATAATGTTTTGTATGAGGGACCACTGGGGTGGGACAGATTAACGTCTGAGGGGCCACAGGGTGGCAAGTTAATATGTGATGCATGCAGGGGGGTGTTTGACTGTGTGATGGGCCACTGAGGGGCATTATATTGTATGAGGCCATTAGAGAGGCATTGTACTGTGTGAGGGCCACTAATGGCAATATATTATGTGGGAGCCAGTGAGGGGGCATTATAATTTGTGTGGGTCAGGTATTTCTAATTTATGGTGATGGGTGGGGCCCATTTATGAGTTAAAACGGCCCTGCTCCTGGGCGCTAGGTTTGTAACCAACATAAAAATGACCGTAACGGAGAGGAAAAACTATTTAAAAATTTTTTTTAGTAGCATATTGTGCTAAAAATGTGAAAAACAGACACATTTCCACACCTATTTTGTTTTCACTTTCCTGGATGTGATATTAAAAAGAAAATATATGCAAAAATTAAAATGACTTAAAAATAAAGCCCTATATATCACCGAAAAAAAGACGCAAGAATTTTTCAAATTACCCAAATGAAAAAAAAAATGCACGAAAAATCCCAAAAATGTGTCCAGCCCTGAAGTGGTTATAGAAACAAAATATTGTTCATGGATAAAAATTCACTTTAAGGTACTGATGGTATCACCAGTAGTTTAAGAGTTAAATGCACCATATTTGTAGCCCCCTTTAAATATAAAACTACAAAAAAAGGGTCAACAAATTAACCAGGAACATGACCTGCTTTCCTGCATTTCCAGTCTTCATGCTATAGCACTCCTAATGAAAGCTGATCAGACAATACTTGGTTGTAGTCCAGCCGGTGATTTTGGGGTAATTAGCCTCGGAACTGATACTGAACACTCAACCTGCCCTTTATATCAGGTACCAGGCAGGTTATGTTACACACTTACCAGCCCCTCCAAGTCTCTGGTTTACCTTAATCCCTCTAATTCAAGGTACAAAGATTTTCCCTTAATGCTTGACTTCACTTTATGCCTGTTAGAATAGCTTTTTACATGGTGAATGGGATTCTTCACATTTCTATTGTAGAGCTGCACAGCGTCTCGCTGCTGCTCTGCTTCATATTTGCACCATTTACTTTAACTATACGGACGTGAACACTTTACTCAACAAAATATCCAATATAAAGATGTACTTTAAGTGACAAAGGACTGGCTCTCGCTATGTGTTCTGCTGGATACACAATTAGGATATCAAGTGTTCATGGGAGCAAGAAGTCGCGAAGCAGGAATAGGTACAAAATATACGAGTTATGGCCAGTCTTCCAAAAATATCTCGCAAACAGGGCTTCCCATATCAAACGCCAGCATTTCTTAATAGGATTGGTGTAGCAGAGTCATCTAAAGGCCCACAATGTGGCATGGATAATGTCCGTTTAATAAATTTAATTTGGAGATGTCCCAAATGGCTTAGGGGTTCATAAAAATTTTTGGACTACAGTTGGGCAGTGATCAAAATTATTATATTTTAGGTGGGGTCAAAAAATTAGGATTACAAAAATATAAAAGATTGGCACTGACCCAGCTGGATATTATTCCAGGACGTGCTAATGATCATTAGAAAATTGAAAGCAATTGGTCCTCCTATATTGGAAGAGTGGATAAGAGCTGTGGACACCAAAATTTTGGAAAAAAACTGATATATTAAAGTAAAGGTCATAAATATCTATACCTTAATATTTGGAAACCCAGGGTAAAGGGAGATTGAAAGGGACAAAGAGAGATTTTTATTTATTTATTTATTTAAAGAGGACCTTTCACTACCTCCACCAACTTAAGGTCTTTTCACCTTTAAAAGGCGCTACTCCAATGATTCTGGCACAGTTGGAATTTTTTACTTAGCTCCCCAGTGGAGCGGAGTTGGTGAAGGTGGGGAAATCTCATAAAATTATTCCTTTTACTTAGTTATTGTTTCCTTTCTACTTCCTCCTCCTCTCCATGGGGTGGGTGGGGATTGTTGGGTTATTACCCAACAATTGTATTATCTGAATTTATTGTATTTGTTTTGTTTTTGTTACCTTATCTGGAGGAAAATGGTGGATACCTTGTTTGTATATTGAAAATAGGAAATAAAGATCAAAAGGAAAAAATCTGTGGTCCTAAATTTTCACATATCTCATATTCTGTTGGCTTTAATACCAGCCATGGAATACTTCCAACTCTTGGGATGTTGCTAGGGATGTGATATGGTCTGGTAATGGCACCCAGAGAAGGACTGACTCGATTTTTAACAAGGTATTGAGGCGACTCCAATAGAGAGGAATACAATGTACTGTAGAGAAATACATTAAAGGGATTATATGGAAATAGAAAACTTTTCACAGTACATACACTGCATTAGATAACCATGCTTACTTTATAGATGAGAGGCCCCTGGCACCCGATTACTAGATTTGCAGAGCACAGTGGAGTCTCTGTGCTCAGCCTCCACTGCCATTGCTTCGGCTCTCTGTGATGTCACCGACTTTGCTCTACTCCAGTTGCTTTCACATGGAGTAGAGCAGAGCTGATCATGTGACCAAGAGATGGAGTATCAGCAGGGGAGACAGAGGAATGAGACTTTAACCCCCACTTGTACTCTGCATATCTAATAAAGTAGGTGCCTGGGGACCCTTATCTATGTTAATATGGATGTTTATCAAGGGCAGTGAATGCAGTGTGAAGAGTTTTCTATCCCTACATAACTCATTCATGGCCTCTACAGTAACTGCAACAACTCAGTCCCTTTTGTACAACAACAGCTCAGCCTCTGTATATTTTCTGTCAGTCATACTGTCGGTAATCTAGGTGTTCTTTACTGCTCACCCAATCTCTTGCCAGATGCCTCCTTTGAATCCTTCTACAGTATAGTTTTGCTTCAGTACCTGTGGTTTGGAGCAGAATCCACCACTTCTATGGTCACTTACTTTGTGTATCGGTTTGTGTCAGACCTAAGGATTCTTGGGCCCACCAGATAAAATGATTATGGGGCACACCATCCTACTACCCCTAGCAAATAAAGCATAGTACCCTTCAAATTTGGGTGTTTTTGGCTGGACCATTATTTTATTGGACCTTGGGCCAAACAGAGAATTTTTTGGTACTCAGATGGGCCAGTCTGACACTGCAACCATGACTCTGTGCTGCACTGCATTCCCTTCCTACTCAGCTCTCAGCTTCATTGGGATCAGTCTCAGATCATAAAGTGATGGAATATCCTAGTGATTTAATAAATGGAAATTCCCCATTTCAAAGGGTTGTGTAGGGTTAGAAAAACATGGCTCCATTGTCATGAATGGCAATGAGCAACAATACCACACATAACTTGTAGATATGAGGTTCAGGAAGAAAGCAGCCATGGTTTTATTACCTTGGACATTTCCTAAGGTGATATTCACACTAGTGATTTGCATTTATTACTTACAATGGTATCCATCAGGTTCTGTTGTCTTGACAACAAAATTATTGCTATATACCATTGTTCCCATGAAATCTGATGGAAGTTGTGAACTATATTACTAGATTGAGATGATCTTGAAAGAGTTTACAGTCCTCTGGTGGGGCAGGTCATGATTTTGGCCCCTGGCTATCCCTTGCTTTGACAATAGATGGGATGGTCTTGCCTATGTTTGCAGAGATTGAAACAACCACTTCCCCTAAAAGGGAAAAAGCAAATAACTCCTTGGAGTCTGCCTGAAGGCTATCTCCTAATTATGGCTCTTCACCCTTAATCTTCTCCAACAAATTGTTCTGCCATTATTGATCAAACACCACATATGAGATAAGATGTGAAAGAGCAATTGACGTTTTTGTTGAGCAGTTTAGAAAGTATCTTATCTGCGGACAGATAACGGGAATATGTTAGAGTCTTCAAAGCCCCTTGTTTCTTTGGAGACATTGACTTTAAAACAAACATTTAGAAATGTTTATGTGTTTGTATCAGCTTGAATAGCATTATTGATACCAGTTCCCATCTCTTATCATCTACTGAAACACACCATCCAGATTTCCCAGTACTGTTCCTACAGAAGGCCACGGCGAGGTGATGGAAATTTGCTGATGTCAGAGTATTCTGTCATAAACAACAAAAAACATAGACACAACAGCACCCTGAGGGTATTAAGATGTCTGCAAGCTTTGAATTTTCTAGTGACAGTACTGTATAAAAGTTTTAGGCAGGTGTGGAAAAAATGGTGAAAAGTAAGAGTGTCAATTAACGGAGCGAAGTGAATGACGAAAAGAGAAATCTCAATCCTCTCAATATTTGGTGTGCCCTTTGCCCTTCCAGGAGTCCTGGAAGTGATGACATGGTTCCCACAGGGCCCTGATCTCAACATCATACAGTCTGTCTGGGATTACATGAAGAGGCAGAAGGATTGGAACAACCTCCCTGCCGAGTTCCTTCAAAAACTGTGTACATGTGTACCGAGAAGAATTAATGGAAGGCAAAGGGCCAAAAACCTTTGTACAATCCTGTATATCACTGGGTGTTCCCACAAGAGCAATTTATAGTTTGTAGATTGGCAGAGATCCTGCTGCGACTCCTCACACCATGGCCTGAACAGAGAGGTGCACTGCTGTTCCATTTATTGACTGACAACCTGTGTCCATGTGTTACCAAAAGGCAGAGAAAGCGACGATCCTGTCCCTAGTATGTCGTGGTATGGAGCTAGTAATCCCTTAAACCTCAACCAGGAGTTGCTGCCCTAAACAACAACCTTGACTATAACTTGGCCCTGCTTAGGATGCCTTAATATGCCCCTTTCTATTTTGACTCTCCCTACATGACTTCTTTATGTCCCTGTTACGCTAGCAAAATCCAGCAAAAATTCCAGATGAAAAAGTCTTGCAAGACAATTTTTTTGTCTGTCTATATCTTTGACAAAATATTAGATATCTGATGGACCGCATTATACTCAGGATCCATTGCTATCCGTCATCACAGATGTGAACTCAGTGTTATAGAACACAAGGGAGTAGTTAAATTGTAGCAACTCAGCTGGTGGTGCTGAGCAAAGGATAAGAGGCTGACCAGAAATTTCTCCAACAAATCTGCCATGTCAATTCCACTTCCCAATAGGAATTGTCCATATACAATCTGACAGTGGCAGCGGTCATTGGATTGTATCAAAATATTAAGAAAGGAATTGTCCAGGAATAAAAAAGTAAGAGCACGGCTGCTTTAGAAATGGATACAGCAGTAGAGATGCAAACATGGCAGAAGTATCCCGCATCCACATGGGAACTAGGAACAGAAGGACCAAGCGTCTACATGGAAATAATCAACAGAAGGACAGCGTGTCCACACAGAAACAGATGCACATGCATGGCAGAAGCTAAGAGGCCAATCATACAGAATAGAAAGATAAATGTCCAAACATGATAGAGAGGACATAGTTCAGACAAGGCAGGCAAAACAACTTGAATCCAAACAGGGCAGACAGCAGCTAGGACATAGTTCTGAAGTGTCAGGCAGAGACTCCGGCATCAACAATTCATCAGCATGCATTATTAGGTGCAAACAGATCATAGTTGTAGCTAGAGAAACAGACTTAAATACATACAGGCAGACAGGGATTGGCAGAAGGAAGTTTTGCAGGTGAAAACACTAATCCCTAAAGAGAGGAAGTAGCCAAACAACTAGGGGTGCTGGGAAAGTCAGTACATAGACCAGCTCAGAGATCTAGCATTACAAGAACTGACTCGGCACTACACAGTGTATGGAGCTGTATTCATCTGGATCCATACACTATGCAGATATCAGCCGATCAGAGGGGTAGCAGGTGTCAGACTCCCACCAATTTCATAATGATGACCTATACTAAGGTCAACCCCATTAATATATTCATACATATTAAGGGGCAATTGGTCAAAACTTCCAGTTTCAGCAGTATTGTTTAACTATCTAATGTACATTAGGGTGTCCCAACTCTCATCTGAAGGCAGAAGTTAGGGGAAAGGAGGACTGAACATGTTGAATTTCAAGCCTCTGCTAGAGATGAGCTGAACCAATGTGCATATGTATGAGGGAGTCTGGAAGAGCATATGGTTATTAAAGGTGTCACTTTAGGGTTATAAATACTGTAAGTTTATAGTAATGATCACTAGCAACACAGCAATATGAATAGATGACTGCAGTTGTATGACCAGTATACCAGTGTATACCAGTGGGGCTACAGTTACTTTCTAGATCTAATCTAAAACCCATCTGATGTCGTTCACAGGTTTATTACTGCATCAACACTCATTTTGCTACAAAGAGTGTAGATCCAGGCCCCATGCTTTGATGTAAGAGACCACACAGAACTGGCAAGAAAACCCTTTAATGATGATTCCAGACAGAGCAGTCCTGAAGAAGACCCCCCCCCAGGCTCTCCAGATAAGGTCACCACCACTGATAGCAGTAGCATCACCCTCACAATAACAGGCAACAAGCCTTTCATTTGTACTTGCTTACTTACACACAAAGACATAAAAGACTGCTATGGCAACTTTCCCCTGGGACCCTAACAATTACACTCAATGACAAAAAACTAACGTACCCATACAGAAATGTCAGCTATAACTGCAATGCATTATATCATAGGCACATATGTAAATTAATACAGGTGTGGTCTGATTAAACACCAGGTCTACACCACATGAGGGCATAAAAGTGCCCTATAAAAAGGCTCTCAGAGGCTACTTTTGTTTAGTGTACCTCTTGGTTAGAGATTTTGACTGCTAACCATGTCTCTATGACACACTGAAAGACATTTTGTCCAGTTGAAAGTCTTTGAGAGGGAGCACATCATTGGACTGAGAGAAGCAGGATGGTTGTTTCCCTTGAATTGCTCGCCATCTAGGCCATTCTGACCTAGCTGCCAGAAGGTGTTGGGAGCAGTGGCTATGTGAAGGCATGCACGCAAGATGAACAGGTGCATGGCCCAGACAAACCATTAGTCCATCTGGACTCCTACAGACTGGAACCATATTGTCTTTAGTGATAATTCCCGGTTCTGTTTGGGATCCAATGACGGTCGAGTTAGAGTATGGAGGCCTTGTGCTGAGCGCTTCAATCCTGCCTTTGCTGTGTAGCGACACACTGTCTGAACTACTGGTGTGATGATCTAGGGAGCCATCTCATACGATAGTCAGTCACCCCTAGTAGTGATACAAAGGACACTAGCAGCTCAGTGATATGTGCAGGACATCCTGCAGCCACATGTGTTACCTCTCCTGGCAGGATTTCCCAGGAATGTCTCAAAGTCAGAATGCAACAGATTTGTCAGTCGGGCATTCTTGTGACCAGCTGGGATGACAGTTTCAGCAACCTACAGGCAACATCTGTAGGCAAATATGCTGTAGGATATCATACTGAACCTGTAAGCCTCCATGTCCTACAGTCTCTCATCTTGATTTCAGGCTAGTGGTGGCCATCAAGGTACTAAAGTCTCTGCTCAATTGTCCAGTTTTCTCCAATGAACTTCTCCTTTCTCTCGACTATTGTAATTGTAATATATATAAACAAAAAAGTGTAGCAGCACTCTGACACAGCACAAGGGTATATAGAGAACAGAGATAGCATTACTGCTATTATTGGCACATATAAATTAATATGGTGTATAAACTAAAATTTTGAGGTTCTTAGTTATACATATTTGATCAAACAGTAGGAAGCCCACCTGCCCCGACAAGGCGACCTCATTAAGGTGGGACCCTATACTAATGCCTCTATTAAACCCAAAATAAATCTACAATGTGAACACAGGGCAATAACATACCTCTCTTGGACCCAGAACAGGTCTACAATATGAACACAGGGCAAATAGGATCTAGAGGACCCAAAACAGGTCTACAATGTGAACACAGGGCAAATAGGATCCAGAGCATACTCAACTTAAAATAGCCTAGGGGCAAATGGGGAACTGAAAAATATCCTCTATTGCACTTATATAAACCCGTGGTTCCCTCTAATTGGACTTGCACTCCCATTAAATTGCACGGGTTTAGTCGTAATAGTAATGTCATCCAGGGGCGGACACAGTGGTTAAGTACAGGGTCATTGGTGCCCTTAAAGTGTACTGTGTCTGCTAGAATTGCAAGCCAGAGCGTGCCGCCCCTTTATTGCTGTCTGGCCAGGTGCTGTATGTCAGACAGCCGGGGATCTCACAGTATTCGTGAATCCCAATGGTCTAGCACTTCACCTGACTCCTTCTGTGATTATTTTAGTTCTGTGATTTAAATAAAGCTGTGGCCTTTTTGACACCCAAAATAAAGTATTTTGTGCGTTTATTCCAAAGTAAATGTTTACTGTAGTTTGGTTGGTTTTAGGAAGGAGTGAGGGTCCATCCCATTTCCAAAAGTCAAGTTTCATCATTCCATTCCAACAACTCCTTCTTGGTGCGTTATTATATTTATCAAATAATATATAATCAGTAGTTTTCATGTTTTTTTTTCTAGAGATATGAGCGGGAAGAAAAATTAGTTGGTATAGCTATATGTATACCGCTGTGACCTCCAATGTATCTAATATAAATAGTGAAACATTTTTGGAAATATTTTTCATTAAAAATATCCATCTGCTTCTCTTCTACTGTGTTTAGGTAAGCAAGGAAAGGAGGCAAGCAGAGAAGAAAGCTGCCATACACTTTAAGTAACTGTTGGTCATTCTACAGACAGCTATTCCTTTTGACCCCATCAAACACATCAGATGAGTGGGGAGTAAACTGTTGTCAGACACCTTTGGGAACAGATTATTTCCACAACAACAAAAAAATATAATCAACATGTTGAAATCCAAAAGCACCAAACTATAAAGTAAGCCAAAGATCTCAAATATGTGAAAACTAGTGTTGAGCGAATCCATTGAATTTCGGTTTCGATGCGTTCAACCAAACTTTCCCCAAAAGTTCGGTTCGGTTACCCCAACTTGCCCCGAACCTGAACCCGAACCACATTGAAATCAATGGGAACCCGAACTTGGTGACCCAAAAATGGCTGTAAAATGGGGATAGTAAGGGGTAGAGGGCTTCATAATGGGGGTAATAACAGGACAAGTGCCCTGCAAAAAATGGAGAAGGGAAAGTACTTAAAATAATAACATAAAATAAAAAAATAAAATAAATAAATTACATTTAAAAAAAATAAAAATAAAATAAAATAATTTTGAAACAGATGGTAGAGGTACAGGGGGAGAAGGAGGAGGTGGAGGTGGATGTGGTGGTGTAAGTGGAAGAGGCGGAGGAGGAGATAGCCAACATTTTAACCACTCACTCAAGCACTGGCACTGCCAAGTCCTGTGGAATCCATTAATGAACATAAGTATGTCCACGTTGGCTGTAGATAAGCGGATCCTCTACTCGGTGATGACACCCCCAGTGGTGCTGAACACACATTCTGATAGGACACTTGCCGCAGGGTAGACCAGCACCTCCAAGGCATAGAGGGAAAGCTCTGGCCACATGTCCAATTTACCAACCCAGAAATTGAACGGTGAGGAGCCATTGCTCAGTACCAGGAGATGTGTCAACAGATACTCATCCACCATGTGAGTCAAAGTATGTGCTAGGAGACAGTATAGGTAGACACACAGTTATTATTACTGCACTAGGAGACGGTATGGATACACACACAGTTATTGTTACTGCGCTAGGAGACGGTATGGGTACACATGCAGTTATTGCTACTGTGCTAGAAGACGATATGGGTACACACGCAGTTATTATTACTGCGCTAGAAGACGGTATGGGTACACACACAGTTATTGTTACTGTGCTAGGAGACGGTATGGGTACACACACAGTTATTACTGTGCTAGGAGACAGTATGGGTACACACACAGTTACTGTTACTGCACTAGGAGACGGTATGGGTACCCACACAGTTATTGTTACTGCGCTAGGAGACGGAATGGGTACACACACAGTTATTGTTACTGTGCTAGGAGACGGTATGGGTACACACACAGTTATTATTACTGTGCTAGGAGATGGCATGGGTACACACGTAGTTATTGTTACTGCGCTAGGAGACGGTATAGATACACACACAGTTATTGTTACTGCGCTAGGAGACGGTATGGGTATACACGCAGTTATTATTACTGCGCTAGAAGACGGTATGGGTACACATGCAGTTATTGTTACTGTGCTAGGAGACGGTATGGGTACACACACAGTTATTGTTACTGTGCTAGGAGACGGTATGGGTATACACGCAGTTATTATTACTGCGCTAGAAGACGGTATGGGTACACACGCAGTTATTGTTACTGTGCTAGAAGACGGTATGGGTACACACACAGTTATTGTTACTGCGCTAGGAGACGGTATGGGTATACACGCAGTTATTATTACTGCGCTAGAAGATGGTATGGGTATACACAAAGTTATTGTTACTGCACTAGAAGACGGTATGGGTACACATGCAGTTATTGTTACTGTGCTAGGAGATGGTATGGGTACACACACAGTTATTATTACTGCGCTAGAAGATGGTATGGGTACTGTGAGAGTGTGAACCCAGAGGGCGCTAGTGAGCAACCCAAAACCAGGATTGAAAAGCTCCTCAGCCACACCCATAGGTGGGGGCACCAACTCCAGACGGAGTGTCTGCAGCAGGAGAGAGCGCTGTGAAGACCTGCAGGAAGCAGGGAGACGGGGAACCAGTCGGAGATGGACAGGCGGTCTGTCCCAAGAGGACTGGGGTCCTGAAAGGACTAAATGAGCCAGGCTGTTTGTTGTTTTTTGTTCCATTTGTAAGCTGAATAAAAGCCATTTTACTTTGGATTAGCACCATCTGAAAGCTGCTTCTCCGGCGCCCAGTACCACCTACACCGCTGTCGAGCCCAGGAGGCTGCCACCTTTGAGGCTAAATCCCCCCAAATTGCCACAGTACACACACAGTTATTGTTACTGTGCTAGGAGACGGTATGGGTACTGTGAAGGATGTCGTCCTACAAGAACTCGCTTCTGGCACACCTGAGATCGCTTCGATTACCTCACACCCACTTTCCGTGAGTGCTGGTCCAACAGAGGATAATACGCCAGACAAGCCTTCTAAATTTTATATATTTATTAACCCCTAAACGGGTCGGCACTAGACACTTAACACATACATAGAATACATGTAGCGATTAGCAAGCAGATACAAGTGAAAAACAGCATAACACGGTACATAAAATAAAAATGGGAATAACAGAAAGAAAAGAATATATATTACCAACACCAGCTTGTGATGGTTTCTCTGGCCTCCAGGTGATGAGCCAGGGCACTTATCTTATGGACGTCCAGTAGCAGATGATCCTAGCAGAGCAAAGGCCAGAACTCCTTCCGGAACAAGTAGTTAGTCCATTTCTCTGAGCCCATGTGGCAGGCTCAGGGCACAGTCTTGGGCAAATCATGTGTTGCTTACATGCAGTTACCCCTCGTTCAGGTTCACAACAGGGCCTCAAGCCTCGCTGCTTAGGCCGCATGTCAACCACATGGTCGTCACATGGTTGCCTTCCCCCACACCTCGCCTCTAGGAATTGCACATCACTAAGGTCACCAGACAAAAGAGACTGGTTCAGCCTAGGCGGAGCCCTTTTGTTTCCCCTGGTCTCCTCCCTGAGTGAGGTCACCAGGGGGAGGAGCCCTGCCCCCTCTCTACATCTCTTAGAATTAATTTCCGGTATAATTATTTGACGGATGTTTATAGAGTCGGGCTCGTAGTATAATGGGGTTCCTGGCGAGATCCACAATACATAGACTCCAAGATCGACACTCCATCTCCCTTTGGGTAAGGAGATCAGTGCCTGGACCTTTCCCGGTCTTTGAACTGTGACATGTGTATATTCTGAGCGTGCGCCTTGAACTGACGCATCTGGGGGAATTTATCGGGGCAACTGTAAGATGTTCCCCAGGCCAGATATTGTCATAAAACCATAATACCCTTTGAAGTGACAATGGCACCAGTGTGTCTATCAGTGATATGCGGATCGTTAATACAACACATCCTGTCTAAATGAACCCCCGCTGGGTTAATGAGGGTTGCAGCCTTATGCAGATGAAGGCTTTTGACCAAATGGCTGATTGCTTCAGGGACAGGACAATAGGCCTGCACTAGAGAGTAGTCTGACCACATTCCATTTGCCCCACTAGGCTTGATCTCAGGCACCAACCCCCACTGTGCAGTGATATAGACCAATATTGATATCATAAGACCATACCTGAACCTAATATCATGACAGGTACACACAGAGTTATTGTTACTGTGCTAGGAGACGGTATGGGTATACACAGTTATTGTTACTGCGCTAGGAGACAGTATGGGTACACACAAAGTTATTGTTACTGCACTAGGAGACGGTATGGGTACACACAAAGTTATTGTTACTGCACTAGGAGACACTATGGGCACATACACAGTTATTGTTACTGCGCTAGGAGACAGTATGGGTACACACTCAGTTATTGTTACTGCACTAGGAGACGGTATGGGTACACACACAGTTATTGTTACTGTGCTAGGAGACGGTATGGGTACACACGCAGTTATTGTTACTTCTCTAGGAGACGGTATGGGTACACACACAGCTATTGTTACTGTGCTAGGAGACGGTATGGGTACACACAGTTATTGTTACTGTGCTAGGAGACGGTATGGTACACACGCAGTTATTGTTACTTCGCTAGGAGATGGTATGGGTACACACACAGCTATTGTTACTGTGCTAGGAAACAGTATGGGTACACACGCAGTTATTGTTACTGCGCTAAGAGATGGTATGGGTACACACGTAGTTATTGTTACTTCGCTAGGAAACGGTATGGGTACACACGTAGTTACTGTTACTGTGCTAGGAGACAGTATGGGTACACACAAAGTTATTGTTACTGTGCTAAGAGATGGTATGGGTACTCACGCAGTTATTGTTACTTCTCTAGGAGACGGTATGGGTACACACACAGTTATTGTTACTGTGCTAGGAGACAGTATGGGTACACACGCAGTTATTGTTACTGCGCTAGGAGACGGTATGGGTACACACAAAGTTATTGTTACTGTGCTAGGAGACGGTATGGGTACAAACACAGTTATTGTTACTGCACTAGGAGATGGTATGGGTACACATGTAGTTATTGTTACTTCGCTAGGAGACGGTATGGGTACACACACAGCTATTGTTACTGTGCTAGGAGACGGTATGGGTACACACGCAGTTATTGTTACTGCGCTAAGAGATGGTATGGGTACACATGTAGTTATTGCTACTTCGCTAGGAGACGGTATGGGTACACACGTAGTTATTGTTACTGTGCTAGGAGACAGTATGGGTACACACAAAGTTATTGTTACTGCACTAGGAGATGGTATGGGTACACATGCAGTTATTGTTACTGCACTAGGAGACGGTATGGGTACACACGCAGTTTACTGTGTAAGCTTTGTAAAAACAAATAAAATAAAATAATTTTGAAACAGATGGTAGAGGTACAGGGGGAGAGGGAGGTGGTGAATGTGGTGGTGTAAGTGGAAGAGGCGGAGTAGGAGGTAGCCAACACTTTAATCACTCACTCAAGCGCTGACACAGCCAAGTCCTGTGGGATCCATTAATGAACGTAAGTATGTCCATGTTGGCTGTGGATAGGCGGATCCTCTTGTCGGTGATGACACCCCCAGCGGTGCTGAACACACATTCTGATAGGACACTTGACGCAGGGCAGACCAGCACCTCCAAGGCATAGAGGGAAATCTCTGGCCATGTGTCCAATTTACCAACCCAGAAATTGAACGGTGAGGAGCCATTGCTCAGTACCAGGAGATGTGTCAACAGATACTTATCCACCATGTGAGTCAAAGTATGCGCTAGGAGACAGTATACTGTAGGTACACATACAGTTTTTGTTACTGCGCTAATAGACGGTATGGGTACAAACGCAGTTATTGTTACTGCGCTAGGAGATGGTATGGGTACACACACAGTTATTGTTACTGCACTAGGAGGCAGTATGGGTACACACAAAGTTATTGTTACTGTGCTAGATGGTATGGGAACACATGTAGTTATTGTTACTGCACTAGGAGACAGTATGGGTACACACAAAGTTATTGTTACTGCACTAGGAGACGGTATGGGTACACACGCAATTATTGTTACTGCGCTAGGAGACAGTATGGGTACACACAAAGTTATTGTTACTGTGCTAGGAGATGGTATGGATACACACGCAGTTATTGTTACTGTGCTAGGAGACAGTATGGGTACACACACAGTTATTGTTACTGTTCTAGTAGACGGTATGGGTACACACGCAGTTATTGTTACTGTGCTAGGAGACGGTATGGTACACACGCAGTTATTGTTACTTCGCTAGGAGACGGTATGGGTACACACACAGCTATTGTTACTGTGCTAGGAGACAGTATGGGTACACACGCAGTTATTGTTACTGCGCTAAGAGATGGTATGGGTACACACGCAGTTATTGTTACTTCGCTAGGAGACGGTATGGGTACACACGTAGTTATTGCTACTGTGCTAGGAGACAGTAGGGGTACACACAAAGTTATTGTTACTGTGCTAAGAGATGGTATGGGTACACTCATTCTGATAGGACACTTGACGCAGGGCAGACCAGCACCTCCAAGGCATAGAGGGAAAGCTCTGGCCACGTGTCCAATTTACCAACCCAGAAATTGAACAGTGAGGAGCCATTGCTCAGTACCAGGAGATGTGTCAACAGATACTTATCCACCATGTGAGTCAAAGTATGCGCTAGGAGACAGTATACTGTAGGTACACATACAGTTTTTGTTACTGCGCTAGTAGACGGTATGGGTACACACGCAGTTATTGTTACTGCGCTAGGAGATGGTATGGGTACACACACAGTTATTGTTACTGCACTAAGAGACGGTATGGGTACACACAAAGTTATTGTTACTGTGCTAGGAGATGGTATAGATACACACGCAGTTATTGTTACTGCACTAGGATACGGTATGGGAACACACAAAGTTATTGTTACTGTGCTAGGAGACGGTATGGGTACACACAGTTATTGTTACTGTGCTAGGAGACGGTATGGTACACACGCTGTTATTGTTACTTCGCTAGGAGACGGTATGGGTACACACACAGCTATTGTTTCTGTGCTAGGAAACAGTATGGGTACACACGCAGTTATTGTTACTGCGCTAAGAGATGGTATGGGTACACACGCAGTTATTGTTACTTCGCTAGGAGACAGTATGGGTACACACGTAGTTATTGCTACTGTGCTAGGAGACAGTAGGGGTACACACAAAGTTATTGTTACTGTGCTAAGAGATGGTATGTGTACTCACGCAGTTATTGTTACTGCGCTAGGAGATGGTATGGGCACACACACAGTTATTGTTACTGCGCTAGGAGACAGTATGGGTACACACGCAGTTATTGTTATTGCACTAGGAGACGGTATGGGTACACACAAAGTTATTGTTACTGTGCTAGGAGACGGTATGGGTACACACGCAGTTATTGTTACTGCACTAGGAGACGGTATGGGTACACACAAAGTTATTGTTACTGTGCTAGGAGACGGTACGGGTACACACACAGTTATTGTTACTGCACTAGGAGATGGTATGGGTACACACGTAGTTATTGTTACTTCACTAGGAGACGATATGGGTACACACGCAGTTATTGTTACTGCGCTAGGAGACGCTATGGGTACACACGTAGTTATTGTTACTGTGCTAGGAGATGGTATGGGTACACACGTAGTTATTGTTACTGTGCTAGGAGATGGTATGGGAACACACAGAGTTATTGTTACTGTGCTAGAAGACAGTATGGGTACACACACAGTTATTGTTACTGCGCTAGGAGATGGTATGGGTACACACGTAGTTTACTGTGTAAACTTTGTAAAAACAAATAAAATAAAACAAAACAATTTTGAAACTGATGGTAGAGATACAGGGGGAGAAGGAGGAAGTGGATGTGGTGGTGTAAGTGGAAGAGGCGGAGGAGGAGGTAGCCAACACTTTAATCACTCACTCAAGCGCTGGCACAGCCAAGTCCTGTGGGATCCATTAATGAACGTAAGTATGTCCATGTTGGCTGTGGATAGGCGGATCCTCTTGTCAGTGATGACACCCCCAGCGGTGCTGAACACACATTCTGATAGGACACTTGACACAAGGCAGACCAGCACCTCCAAGGCATAGAGGGCAAGCTCTGGCCACGTGTTCAATTTACCAACCCAGAAATTGAACGGTGAGGAGCCATTGCTCAGTACCAGGAGATGTGTCAACAGATACTCATCCACCATGTGAGTCAAAGTATGTGCTAGGAGACAGTATAGGTAGACACACAGTTATTATTACTGCACTAGGAGACGGTATGGATACACACACAGTTATTGTTACTGCACTAGGAGACGGTATGGGTACACATGCACTTATTGTTACTGCACTAGGAGACGGTATGGGTACACACACAGTTATTGTTACTGCACTAGGAGATGGTATGGGTACACACGTAGTTATTGTTACTTCGCTAGGAGACGGTATGGGTACACACGCAGTTATTGTTACTGCGCTAGGAGACGCTATGGGTACACACGTAGTTATTGTTACTGTGCTAAGAGATGGTATGGGTACTCACGCAGTTATTGTTACTGCGCTAGGAGACGGTATGGGTACACACGTAGTTATTGTTTCTGTGCTAGGAGATGGTATGGGTACACACGCAGTTATTGTTACTGTGCTAAGAGATGGTATGGGTACTCACGTAGTTATTGTTACTGCGCTAAGAGATGGTATGGGTACACACGCAGTTATTGTTACTGTGCTAAGAGATGGTATGGGTACTCACACAGTTATTGTTACTGCACTAGGACACGGTATGGGTACACACGTATTTATTGTTACTGTGCTAGGAGACAGTATGGGTACACACAAAGTTATTGTTACTGTGCTAGGAGACGGTATGGGTACACACACAGTTATTGTTACTGCACTAGGAGATGGTACGGGTACACATGTAGTTATTGTTACTTCGCGAGGAGATGGTATGGGTACACACACAGCTATTGTTACTGTGCTAGGAGACAGTATGGGTAGACACGCAGTTATTGTTACTGCGCTAAGAGATGGTATGGGTACACATGTACTTATTGTTACTTCGCTAGGAGACGGTATGGGTACACACGTAGTTATTGTTACTGTGCTAGGAGACAGTATGGGTACACACACAGTTATTGTTACTGCGCTAGGAGACGGTATGGGTACACACGTAGTTATTGTTACTGCGCTAGGAGACAGTATGGGAACACACGCAGTTTACTGTGTAAGCTTTGTAAAAACAAATAAAATAAAATAATTTTGAAACAGATGGTAGAGGTACAGGGGGAGAGGGAGGTGGTGAATGTGGTGGTGTAAGTGGAAGAGGCGGAGGAGGAGGTAGCCAACACTTTAATCACTCACTCAAGCGCTGGCATAGCCAAGTCCTGTGGGATCCATTAATGAACGTAAGTATGTCCATGTTGGCTGTGGATAGGCGGATCCTCTTGTCGGTGATGACACCCCCAGCGGTGCTGAACACACATTCTGATAGGACACTTGACGCAGGGCAGACCAGCACCTCAAAGGCATAGAGGGAAATCTCTGGCCATGTGTCCAATTTACCAACCCAGAAATTGAACGGTGAGGAGCCATTGCTCAGTACCAGGAGATGTGTCAACAGATACTTATCCACCATGTGAGTCAAAGTATGCGCTAGGAGACAGTATACTGTAGGTACACATACAGTTTTTGTTACTGCGCTAGTAGACGGTATGGGTACACACGTAGTTATTGTTACTGCACTAGGAGACAGTATGGGTACACACAAAGTTATTGTTACTGCACTAGGAGACGGTATGGGTACACACAAAGTTATTGTTACTGCACTAGGAGACGGTATGGGTACACACAAAGTTATTGTTACTGTGCTAGGAGATGGTATGGATACACACGCAGTTATTGTTACTGTGCTAGGAGACAGTATGGGTACACACACAGTTATTGTTACTGTTCTAGTAGACGATATGGGTACACACGCAGTTATTGTTATTGCACTAGGATACGGTATGGGTACACACAAAGTTATTGTTACTGTGCTAGGAGACGGTATGGTACACACGCAGTTATTGTTACTTCGCTAGGAGACGGTATGGGTACACACACAGCTATTGTTTCTGTGCTAGGAGACAGTATGGGTACACACGCAGTTATTGTTACTGCGCTAAGAGATGGTATGGGTACACACGCAGTTATTGTTACTTCGCTAGGAGACGGTATGGGTACACACGTAGTTATTGCTACTGTGCTAGCAGACAGTAGGGGTACACACAAAGTTAGTGTTACTGTGCTAAGAGATGGTATGGGTACTCACGCAGTTATTGTTACTGTGCTAGGAGACGGTATGGGTACACACGTAGTTTACTGTGTAAACTTTGTAAAAACAAATAAAATAAAACAATTTTGAAACTGATGGTAGAGATACAGGGGGAGAAGGAGGAAGTGGATGTGGTGGTGTAAGTGAAAGAGGCGGAGGAGGAGGTAGCCAACACTTTAATCACTCACTCAAGCGCTGGCACAGCCAAGTCCTGTGGGATCCATTAATGAACGTAAGTATGTCCATGTTGGCTGTGGATAGGCGGATCCTCTTGTCGGTGATGACACCCCCAACGGTGTTGAACACACATTCTGATAGGACACTTGACGCAAGGCAGACCAGCACCTCCAAGGCATAGAGGGCAAGCTCTGGCCACGTGTTCAATTTACCAACCCAGAAATTGAACGGTGAGGAGCCATTACTCAGTACCAGGAGATGTGTCAACAGATACTCATCCACCATGTGAGTCAAAGTATGTGCTAGGAGACAGTATAGGTAGACACACAGTTATTATTACTGCACTAGGAGACGGTATGGATACACACACAGTTATTGTTACTGCACTAGGAGACGGTATGGGTACACACAAAGTTATTGTTACTGTGCTAGGAGACGGTATGGGTACACACACAGTTATTGTTACTGCACTAGGAGATGGTATGGGTACACACGTAGTTATTGTTACTTCACTAGGAGACGGTATGGGTACACACGCAGTTATTGTTACTGCGCTAGGAGACGCTATGGGTACACACGTAGTTATTGTTACTGTGCTAGGAGACAGTATGGGTACACACACAGTTATTGTTACTGTGCTAAGAGATGGTATGGGTACTCACGCAGTTATTGTTACTGTGCTAGGAGACAGTATGGGTACACAAAAAGTTATTGTTACTGTGCTAAGAGATGGTATGGGTACTCACGCAGTTATTGTTACTGCGCTAGGAGACGGTATGGGTACACACGTAGTTATTGTTACTGTGCTAGGAGACGGTATGGATACACACACAGTTATTGTTACTGTGCTAAGAGATGGTATGGGTACTCACGCAGTTATTGTTACTGTGCTAGGAGACAGTATGGGTACACAAAAAGTTATTGTTACTGTGCTAAGAGATGGTATGGGTACTCACGTAGTTATTGTTACTGCGCTAAGAGATGGTATGGGTACTCACACAGTTATTGTTACTGCACTAGGAGACGGTATGGGTACACACGTATTTATTGTTACTGTGCTAGGAGACAGTATGGGTACACACAAAGTTATTGTTACTGTGCTAAGAGATGGTATGGGTACTCACGCAGTTATTGTTACTGCGCTAGGAGACGGTATGGGTACACACTTAGTTATTGTTACTGTGCTAGGAGACAGTATGGGTACACACAAAGTTATTGTTACTGTGCTAAGAGATGGTATGGGTACTCACGCAGTTATTGTTACTGCGCTAGGAGACGGTATGGGCACACACACAGTTATTGTTACTGCACTAGGAGACAGTATGGGTACACACGCAGTTATTGTTATTGCACTAGGAGACGGTACGGGTACACACAAAGTTATTGTTACTGTGCTAGGAGACGGTATGGGTACACACGCAGTTATTGTTACTGCACTAGGAGACGGTATGGGTACACACACAGTTATTGTTACTGCACTAGGAGGCAGTATGGGTACACACAAAGTTATTGTTACTGTGCTAGATGGTATGGGTACACTCATTCTGATAGGACACTTGACGCAGGGCAGACCAGCACCTCCAAGGCATAGAGGGAAAGCTCTGGCCACGTGTTCAATTTACCAACCCAGAAATTGAACGGTGAGGAGCCATTGCTCAGTACCAGGAGATGTGTCAACAGATACTCATCCACCATGTGAGTCAAAGTATGTGCTAGGAGACAGTATAGGTAGACATACATTTATTATTACTGCACTAGGAGACAGTATGGATACACACACAGTTATTGTTACTGCACTAGGAGACGGTATGGGTACACACAAAGTTATTGTTACTGTGCTAGGAGACGGTATGGGTACACACACAGTTATTGTTACTGCACTAGGAGATGGTATGGGTACACACGTAGTTATTGTTACTTCGCTAGGAGACGGTATGGGTACACACGCAGTTATTGTTACTGCGCTAGGAGACGCTATGGGTACACACGTAGTTATTGTTACTGTGCTAGGAGACAGTATGGGTACACACAAAGTTATTGTTACTGTGCTAAGAGATGGTATGGGTACTCACGCAGTTATTGTTACTGCGCTAGCAGACGGTATGGGTACACACGTAGTTATTGTTACTGTGCTAGGAGACGGTATGGGTACACACACAGTTATTGTTACTGTGCTAAGAGATGGTATGGGTACTCACGTAGTTATTGTTACTGCGCTAAGAGACAGTATGGGTACACACGCAGTTATTGTTACTGTGCTAAGAGATGGTATGGGTACTCACACAGTTATTGTTACTGCACTAGGAGACGGTATGGGTACACACTTAGTTATTGTTACTGTGCTAGGAGACAGTATGGGTACACACAAAGTTATTGTTACTGTGCTAAGACGTGGTATGGGTACTCACGCAGTTATTGTTACTGTGCTAGGAGACGGTATGGGCACACACACAGTTATTGTTACTGCGCTAGGAGACAGTATGGGTACACACGCAGTTATTGTTACTGCACTAGGAGACGGTATGGGTACACACACAGTTATTGTTACTGTGCTAGGAGACGGTATGGGTACACACACAGTTATTGTTACTGCACTAGGAGACGGTATGGGTACACACGCAGTTATTGTTACTGTGCTAGGAGACAGTATGGGTACACACAAAGTAATTGTTACTGTGCTAGGAGACGGTATGGGTACACACGCAGTTATTGTTACTGTGCTAGGAGACGGTATGGGTACACACAAAGTTATTGCTACTGTGCTAGGAGACGGTATGGGTACACACACAGTTATTGTTACTGTGCTAGGAGACAGTCTGGGTACACACAAAGTTATTGTTACTGCACTAGGAGACGGTATGGGTACACACACAGTTATTGTTACTGTGCTAGAAGACGGTATGGGTACACACACAGTTATTGTTACTGTGCTAGGAGATGGTATGGGTACACACACAGTTATTATTACTGTGCTAGAAGACAGTATGGGTACACACAAAGTTATTGTTACTGTGCTAAGAGACGGTATGGGTACACACACAGTTATTGTTACTGTGCTAGGAGATGGTATGGGTACACACGCAGTTATTATTACTGCGCTAGGAGACAGTATGGGTACACACAAAGTTATTGTTACTTCGCTAGGAGACGGTATGGGTACACACGCAGTTATTGTTACTGCGCTAGGAGACGCTATGGGTACACACGTAGTTATTGTTACTGTGCTAGGAGACGGTATGGGTACACACAAAGTTATTGTTACTGTGCTAAGAGATGGTATGGGTACTCACGCAGTTATTGTTACTGCGCTAGGAGACGGTATGGGTACACACGTAGTTATTGTTACTGTGCTAGGAGACGGTATGGGTACACACACAGTTGTTGTTACTGTGCTAAGAGATGGTATGGGTACTCACGCAGTTATTGTTACTGTGCTAGGAGACAGTATGGGTACACACAAAGTTATTGTTACTGTGCTAAGAGATTGTATGGGTACTCACGTAGTTATTGTTACTGCGCTAAGAGATGGTATGGGTACTCACACAGTTATTGTTACTGCACTAGGAGACGGTATGGGTACACACGTATTTATTGTTACTGTGCTAGGAGACAGTATGGGTACGCACAAAGTTATTGTTACTGTGCTAAGAGATGGTATGGGTACTCACGCAGTTATTGTTACTGCGCTAGGAGACGGTATGGGCACACACACAGTTATTGTTACTGCGCTAGGAGACAGTATGGGTACACACGCAGTTATTGTTATTGCACTAGGAGACGGTATGGGTACACACAAAGTTATTGTTACTGTGCTAGGAGACGGTATGGGTACACACGCAGTTATTGTTACTGCACTAGGAGACGGTATGGGTACACACACAGTTATTGTTACTGCACTAGGAGGCAGTATGGGTACACACAAAGTTATTGTTACTGTGCTAGATGGTATGGGTACACTCATTCTGATAGGACACTTGACGCAGGGCAGACCAGCACCTCCAAGGCATAGAGGGAAAGCTCTAGCCACGTGTTCAATTTACCAACCCAGAAATTGAACGGTGAGGAGCCATTGCTCAGTACCAGGAGATGTGTCAACAGATACTCATCCACCATGTGAGTCAAAGTATGTGCTAGGAGACAGTATAGGTAGACACACAGTTATTATTACTGCACTAGGAGACAGTATGGATACACACACAGTTATTGTTACTGCACTAGGAGACGGTATGGGTACACACAAAGTTATTGTTACTGTGCTAGGAGACGGTATGGGTACACACACAGTTATTGTTACTGCACTAGGAGATGGTATGGGTACACACGTAGTTATTGTTACTTCGCTAGGAGACGGTATGGGTACACACGCAGTTATTGTTACTGCGCTAGGAGACGCTATGGGTACACACGTAGTTATTGTTACTGTGCTAGGAGACAGTATGGGTACACACAAAGTTATTGTTACTGTGCTAAGAGATGGTATGGGTACTCACGCAGTTATTGTTACTGCGCTAGGAGACGGTATGGGTACACACGTAGTTATTGTTACTGTGCTAGGAGACGGTATGGGTATACACACAGTTATTGTTACTGTGCTAAGAGATGGTATGGGTACTCACGCAGTTATTGTTACTGTGCTAGGAGACAGTATGGGTACACACAAAGTTATTGTTACTGTGCTAAGAGATGGTATGGGTACTCACGTAGTTATTGTTACTGCGCTAAGAGACAGTATGGGTACACACGCAGTTATTGTTACTGTGCTAAGAGATGGTATGGGTACTCACACAGTTATTGTTACTGCACTAGGAGACAGTATGGGTACACACTTAGTTATTGTTACTGTGCTAGAAGACGGTATGGGTACACACACAGTTATTGTTACTGTGCTAGGAGACGGTATGGGTACACACACAGTTATTATTACTGCGCTAGGAGACGGTATGGGTACACACACAGTTATTGTTACTGCGCTAGGAGATGGTATGGGTACACACGCTGTTATTGTTACTGTGCTAGGAGACGGTATGGGTACACACACAGTTTACTGTTACTATTCTTATTTCTAGGCTATCTGTCCCTCACAGTATCCGACTCCTCTCCTTACCTCGTTGCACTGCCCTGACTAGGACAATTATTACATTTAGCTAAGGCCCTGACTGTCCCTATCTCCAGCTGCACCCTCACCCTACCTAGCTAGAATGGTAACGGGACCTGTGACCCCCGCCTCTTATACAGAGGGGTCACATGTCCCACCTGGCCAATCACTGGGCATGTCTGTGATATCTGTGGGCTTAAAGCTGGTTGATTGGCTGCTCAGTAGTCAATCAACCAGCTTTAGGGATGAGCCGAACCCAAACTTCAGCGCTGGAATTCCGTTTCGGGTTCGGCTACCCGAAACCACGAAGTTCGGCACGGACCCGAATTTTGTGGTTTGGGTTCGCTCATCACTAGTGAAAACCACTACTTGAACAACCTGATATTGGAGACCACTGAATTAGATGGTGAAAGGCATGCAGTTTAAAGCTGAGGCCACATGGTACAGAAAGGCTGCAATTTTTGTTGCTAATTTTGATGTTTTTTTTTTTTTTTTTAAGTCGAAACCGAAAAACGCCAAAATCTACAACAAAAATGCAACATGTGGACTAAAGCTGTATTCCTACATTTGGGCTAAAGCCACACGTAGCGAAAAGCAGCTTTAAAAAATGTGTTTTTTTTTCTGCAGTGTTTTTCATTGAGTCTTTGCTGTGTTTCAATTTGCTGGTACTTGTCTACTGCATTTCCACAGCAGGCAAAAAAGCTGCATTTCTGCAACGTGGGGCCTTAGCCTTAGGAATTTATAGCAGGAAATATGACAGAATATGTCATAAATATCTGACAGATGTGAGTCCCACCTCTGTGAGCCACACCTATCACAAGAATGGGGTCTCACAGCTACCTCCTGGCAAAGCAGAGGTTAACCTCCACATCCAGGCAGAGAGATGGCCACGCTTGTCTGTGGCTCTCTTGATTTTCTTGTAGCCGAGTTACAGAAACAGCACAGCACACTTACTTGTTTTACCGTGCCCATACCTTCGATAGCTGCTGACCAACCTTCTTCAGCCAAGAGCTGTTCCTCCCAACCACATCATACACATGCATGTCCAGTTTGACTAAGTATGCTTGTATTGTCAATGGTGGAAGGGGAATAAACCGCTATCAAATTTCTACTAAATTCCTCTGATAATAGTTTTATAATAAAAGGATTGGACATTGAAATTAAAGGGGATTTCTAGACTAGACACCTCACACCACCACCAAACAGCTGATCTACCAAATCATTAATTTGCATAAGACCTAAGCTGCAGTGACTCAGTTCAGCCACTACACAAAGAACAGCACTGTCTGCTTCCTGCTCCATTCTCAGTGCATCAGCTCCTGAAAACAGCTAATCCATGGGGATGGTGGGTGTCAGACCCCCCCTTCCCCATCAGATCTGATATTAGTGACCTAATATTTCAAGCCTGGAAAACTCTTTTAACAACTTCATGACCAGGACATTTTCCCTTACTGATGGCCTGACACATTTACATGCAGTTTTGAGATTTATAACTTTTTTAATAGGTGTTAATCAAATAATTTTTGCATCTTTTTGGTGACACATAAGGCTTTATTTTTATGTCATTTGTAGCAAAAAGGAGGGGAAACGTGTCTCTTTTCCACATGTTTAGTTTTTTTTTTTTAAATAGCACAAAGGTCTTCTGAAAAAACTTTAAGGCTGAGGCCCCACATTGCAAATAAGCAGCGTTTTACAGTACCTGCAAAGGAGATGGGATTCTGGTTAATCCCATCCACACATTGCAGAAAAATATCCTCAGCGGACATGATGCGATTTCAAAAACCGTTGTGTTTTTTTGTAAATCACAGTATGTCAATTATACGTACGGAAATGCTGGCATTTTCCATATATAGGTGTGATAGAGGCAGAAAAGGAAAACTCTGCGGACTTTCTGGGAAAAGCTCTGTCATAAAAATGTGATACGTTTCCGCCACAGTCTTTTCCGCAGCACTTTTTGGATGCGGCTTACTACGTGGGACCTTAGCCTTAAATTGTTTTCCTTCTCTGTTTCAGTCATTTTTATGCAGGTGACATAGTTTTGCATGGGGGGCGGGGCTAAAACCTGTGATGTGGGCTTGTTTTTGTATGTTTATTTATTTATTATGTTTAATATTTATTTATTTATTTTGCAAATTTTTTTTTGCTTGCTTTCCCCCTGTAACTGGAGCTGATACATTAGTCCCAGTTACAGGAGGAATACAACCTCCTTGCACTTACTAGAGCTTATCTGGGTCCTCTAGGACCCAGCAGCTTCTCCACTTCCCAGCTTCCAGTCAAGGGGAAGCTCCCATAGCTGTACACATGGTACTCATAGAGCATTGTGCATACAGTGATTGGGAAGGCAGATACAGTAATATACCACCCTGCCTTCTCTCTGGGCTATCCTACTTCTTGCTCCTGCAGCTGCACAGTCTTGCAGAGTTAGGCTAGATTCACAAGACTGAATTTCACACAATCCATTATAGTACAGGACAGTATGTTTCTGGGAAGCAGAGACTGCTTGCATCATAGATAACTATGATATTAGGAGTCCAACTCCCGGCATGAAGGTCAGGCCGGTAAATCGGGTGAAACTTGGTCGTGTGAATCTAGAGTTAGATGTCAACCCCTCTGGTTGTATATAGTCAATGGGTGGTCAGCATCTGGTTAAACATGTCTGATTCTGCTTTCCATTGACATCATCTGTTGGGGAAGTATCAGAAAGGTCTCAGACACATAAGATAATCAGCTAGTCCCAACAAACTGATTCAGTTGACTTTTCTCCTATGTGTATGGAAGCCTTTAGAACAGGGGTCAGCAACCTTCGACACTCCAGCTGTTGTAAAACTACAACTCCCAGCATGCATACTTGCTCTGCTGTTCTTTGGAATTCCCATGGATATGAATGGGGCATGTTGGGAGTTGTAGTTTCACAGCAGCTGGAGTGCCGAAGGTTGCTGACCCCTGCTTTAAAATAACGTTAGGTTCACACCTGCGTTAGAGTTTTCCCCAAGCGGATCCCACAAATGGAAACCTAAGCCGCTTAAAAAAGCGGTTACTCGCAGAAACCCGTGGACCCCATAGACTATAATGGGGTCCGCTGGGTTTCTGCCCGAAAAAATGCGGAAAATTGCGGAATGGGGAATGGAATCTCCAAGCGGAGATCAGGTGCAGGTGTGAACCTAGCCTAAACCATTACATTTGATCAGTGGTGCAGTACCAGTCACAGCCACAACAACACTGTGACTGGGTAAACAATGAAGAAGCTATATCCCTCTCTTAGACTCAGCCCTCGCACCAATCAACTTATATATTTCTGTGGATAAATATAACTACAACAAAGATTTACTCCTCGACTAGACCTCGGCTCTGTTCTTTACGCTACAGGGTGACTTTGGGGTATTTCCTACCATGCAATCCTAGACCTAAAAGGTCAGGGGTTTTATTTGTTTCTATATAAATTATATTTAAGGTGGAATATTATAGGACTTACAATATGGAAAGAACAGAGCATGGAGCGACGAATCATCTAAATTGCAATCTAACAAGTGAAAACAGGTTGGATAGAATGAGAACAGATGGAATGTAGACTGAAAGTCTGCTCTCACAGTTTCTAGACCCTGAGCGCTGCATAAGACCAAACTGGCTGGATCATCAAACAACAAATAACTCAGCCTTCACAAGTCCTTTTCAATACCGATAGTGATTGATGGCATCTCCTCATGAGACAAAAGCAGAAAACAGAAGAACATTGACTTATTAGATCTGATCATAATCATCTAAGACCAACTAACCTGGGACCATTTATGGGTACTGCACCCTATTATCAGAATGTAACCCTAATCTGTGCTCTACACTGGCCAAAAATACACAGATTAACACCCGAAGAACGTTCCAATATTTTTCACCATGGGAACCTTTGCTCTTATACATATAGATTTATAGCTTAGATGCTTTTTCATGTTCAAGGCCAAAAGCAGGAGGATACCTCACTGGAGTTGCCTTGCATGGAACATTGTCCGCTAACAGCCAAGAAAAAAATGAGTGGATCAAAAATGATAGCCTGCCAAAAAATACAATGTGATAAGTGCCCCAACTGATCCATGAGCCTGCACTGGTCTTATTAGATCTTTGTGACCATTAGAGATGAGCAAAGTATTAAAAAATTCGATTCGGCAACTTCGCCGAATTTCGCGATATGATTCTATTCGATCTGAATTAAATCGCGGCGAATCGTGTACCGAAAACAGCTATTTTTTGGCTGCAGAGAGCCAGGGTGGGCGGCAAAATGGCAGAAAACCTTGGATTCCGCGGTCAAACATTTAACAAATTGTTAAAACCCCGGATCTCTTATGGAGCAGGGTGTTACCTGTCAGTTACAGCTAACACCCTGCTCCATAACCGATCGGGGGGATTTAATACCTTGGATGCAGCAGTCAAACATGCCGTGTGCGTTTGCGAAGGGGTTAAAGGGATGTGACATCACAGGGCTGGCTGCTGATTGGCTGATCACATGGCATTGTGGGTAATCCTGCGTTCCCAGAGTTCCTTGCCTCATGTAGAGCAGCCATTTTGAACTAAATGCGAATCGTTACCACGAAGCGTGAGGAAATTCGGATTTGATGCGAATCGAATATTTCCTGAAAATCGGATCGAATTCCACTTCTGCAGCTTCGATTTGCTCATCTCTAGTGACCATTAATATGTCTTATACTGTAGTCAGCCGAGGCTCTTCCAACTTGTCTTCCGATTTGTTCCGATATTTATAGAGCATGTTCTATGAAATATCAGAAAGGAGCAGAGTATCGGAAGAGCCTCGGGCTGCACACTCAGTCATGTGCATGAGACCTATGGCTATATTCACATGACTAAAATAACACAACAAAATCAGATTAAACGGTTTATTTTTCATGGCAGCTTTGCATCCACGGGGGGCACCCATTTTCATGGATTCTTCATGGATTTGAGTCTATGAGGGATCCATTAAATCAACCAGAAATAGGAAATGTCTTATTTTTTGACAGTCCCCACGTTTTACAGTTCGTGCAAAGTGAATCCCATCCACACATTGCAGAAAAATACCCACAGCGGAAATGCTGTGATTTCCAAAATCGTCAGTTTTGGAAATGGCAGCATGTCAATTATACCTACAGCCCTAATGTGCTTTAAAAATGGCCATGTGACTACTGTTACAAAAACTACCATAACATGGCCATTTTTGACTTTCATGTGAATAAGGCATCTCAGACCTGGCCCTTTCCTGGATCTCCTCATACCTCAGCAACTGCACATTCAGCGTCTCCCACTCGCACACCACCTCCCTACCACACCCTCTTTCTGTAGGTGTCCCCCAAGGCTCCGTCCTAGGACCCCTCCTGTTCTCCATCTACACCCTCGGCCTTGGCCAACTCATAGAATCCCATGTTTTCCATTACCATTGCTATGCTGACGACACCCAAATATATCTCTCTGGACTGGACATTACCTTTCTGTTGTCCAGAGTCCCAGAATATCTAGCAGTCGTAGCCTCCTTTCTCTCCTCCCACTTTCTCAAACTCAATATGGAGAAAATGGAGTTCATAATCTTCACCCCTCCTTGCACGGCCCCCCTACCTGATCCATCCATCAAAATTAATGGAACCACTCTCACCCCTGTCCCACGGGCCCGCTGCCTTGGGATAACCTTAGACTCTGACCTATCCTTCAAGCCGCATATTCAAACCCTCAACACCTTCTGCCGCCTCCAACTCAAGAACATCCATCAAATCCGCTCCTTCCTCACCCCTGAAACTACAAAGATGCCAGTTCATGCCCTCATAATCTCCCGCCTAGACTACTGTAACACCCTTCTCCATGGTCTCCCAGCTAACACTCTCGCCCCCCCTCCAGTCTACCTTAAACTGTGCTATTCGCTTAATACCCATTGCCCAGCGAATAGAGTTCAAATTACTAATGCTGACATACAAAGCCATCCACAACCTGTCCCCCCCCCATATATCTCCGACCTAATCTCCCGCTACGTGCCCGCACGTAACTTCTGATCCTCCAAAGACCTCCTACTCCGCTCTGCTCTTATCCGCTCTTCACACAATCATCTCCAAGACTTCTCCCATGCATCCCCCATACTCTGGAACTCATTACCAAGACACATCAGACTGACCCCCACAATCACAAGCTTCAAGAAGGCCCTGAAGACTCACCTATTCAGGAAGGCCTACAACCTCCAATAACACTACTGTCACCACACCACCATCTGTACAGCCTCTACCCCCACCTTCTGTCTCTATCCCTCTGCCCTCATAGATTGTAAGCCCTTGCGGGCAGGGCCCTCTATCCCACTGTGCCAGTGATCACTGTTAGTATTATCTGTTTTGTACATCTTGTGTACCGTATGTAAACCCTCAAATGTAAAGCACCATGGAATTAATGGTGCTATATAAATAAACAATAATAATAATAATAATAATAAGGCCTAAGGGTGCTGTAGGCTAGGTGTTTCATGAATGTCCTGTGCTGACTGGAGAGGGTGGATGACTGGCTAAAGAGAGCTAGCTTCTGTTCTAACACCCAGGAGTAACCTCAGAAAATCCCCAATATAGACTGGTCACTAAGGAGTTAACCCGGCTACAGTGCTGACTATGGTGCCAGATTTCATATTATTAACCAATTCCATATTAGTTTTTCAAATTCACGGATGTCAGTACCAGAAGAAGGAATACCCATTCCAGTGGGGTCAAGCACCTAAGGCGGCTCATCTCAACTGGCAGATTTCTACCAGAAATAGTGCTACACCTGTCCATGGGTTGACTGCTTAACTCTATTGAAGTGAATGGTGTTGCAACCTGTCAGCACTAATCCTGGACAATATTTTCAAGATGATGATCTTTATGATAGAATGGCATGGTGATAAAGCAGCTGGACCAGGATGGAGCACAGAATCATCAAAACTTTTATAGGTACTGGACTGACTTTGTGTGGAGGTCATGATGGACTGGGGCCTTATTCCAAACTTTACCTTGGGACCTCATGGATACTTACTGTGGAGGGTTTGACCATGCACAAATGAGAGTGATGTGTGCATTAACATGTCCAATTTTTGACGGACAGAAAAAACAGTACATTAAAAAATGGATATTTTCTATATTTCATTTTTCAAGTTAAAAAAACTGAAACAGTCATGTGAATACGGCCTTATAGCTGCATAATGAGAACTACTATGCAGCTAGTATTCACACACTAACCAGCTGTTTGAAGTATTCCTGAGAATTTTATGGAGAAATTTCCCCCTTAGTTACAAACATGCAAATCTGGGATGGATTGGTGGGTAAATACCAGATTCCATATTTGGCCCTATTATATCCCATATTGCCATCCCATAATGTTAGTGAGTTCTGAAAAAAATTGACAATTGCTCTTAATAATGTGGGCGCAGAAAACGTTCACATATTACAGGGTAAGTTATTCTGCATATTGCTGCCAGAAACTACAGACAAGCTGGACTATAGGAAAAGGAACATAGGTGTCTAAATGCTGGGGATATGAAGAAATATATAATTCCTTCCATTGTACTGCCTAGCATATCAACCCAGAACCGCAGATAGATAAGTTAGGGTCACCTGAAAAAATTGGTGTTTTCCCCTTGCGAATTGGTGCCTCCATTGCCAAAATATTGCTGTTTTCATCAATATATAAATGGAGCAATGAGGGGGTAGCCATTGCTCCAAAGAGGTAGGCAGAAATGTCTTTATTCCTCCAAAGATCTCATTTGCATATTGAAAAAACAGTGATATCTTGGCAACAGAGGCAACGATTCTCAAGGGAACACACCATTTGATTCAGGTGACCTAAACTATCTATCAAAGGGCTGGGTTGATATGCTGGGTCCTGATGTGTCCCTTAAAGATGGCATCAGGGGCTCACAACTGAAGAATATAGCATTTTGGTTAGTAGTGGGAGGGGGCTACATCTCCCTAGATAAAATAGCGAGCACCTTTCCACAATGGATCCCATATCCAAGAGCCTATAGACATCAGTATTGATTCATTCATTTATTCATTGTAAGCCAGTTGTACATCCAGATGTCTACTGTATCATTCCTAGAAGATCACCCCATAAAACATGTTTAGGACATTATTTGTAATAGAGTAAATTGAATTCCTTGCATTTTCAAGTCCTCAAGCCCCAAGTGATCTAGCTATATCATAAAAAACATGAATTTGATTAAAAATGAGTGAATGTCAAAGCTCCGTCTATTCCCCCATATAGTAAATCAGACCTATTTACAGACATGCTAAGTTATCGGTGAATGAAAAATTCCTTCTCTAGTCATTCGTCAAGATGGAAATTAATTAAATTCACTGCAAGTCTCAAACCTGGCAAACTATTGTCTTCCTTTTTAGAGCAAGGCCAAGATATCCTTAAATTGGCAATACGTTCCAGATACCTGTCAACTGACGGCTCATTTGCTCAACATGTATTTCTCCAAAACCCTCCATATACATATATGCTTAGCTTAGCTGAGTGTACATGTTTTCTGAATGGGAAGAGTGGAGTAAGCCGCTGTCAGACACCCTCGGTAGTCTCTTATCTTCGATGAGAATAACATGATCAAGCATGTTGAAATATTGCTGCCTGATCCTTCTTTCTAGTAACATCTGCCATCATGGGAGAGTTAGGACACCCAATACATGAGTACTTGCAATGGCATAACTCCAGAATCTTGACCAAATCCTCGAACTCTCCTGCTGGGCTGGTGCAGTGCTTATGGAGCCTGCAGGGTACCTGATGGTGGTGGCAGAGTCTCCCCTGGAGCACATCCTAATTGTTGTAAACCTCCCTGAGCCTAATGGTGTTTGGAGTGTCCATGATGGTCATTCAGGAATAAGACTCAGGAGACAAGAGGTTTGAAGAACAGAGTAGCTCACAGTCTTTACCTGAAGTAGAAGAAGGTTAAACAGCATCCAGTTCTTATGGAGTTTCCACTGGAGTCTGTGGCTGAGCTGATAGCACACCCGTCGACAGTCTGTGTCTTCCTTGTTAGGGCAGTCTTAACTCTAAGTAATGTGTTATAATCTCTCACAAAGTCTCTACAATTTCCCACTGTGGGGTGTAGATTACCAAGGTTGCCCTGTTTATCCTGAGGAACAGACAGGGTCCTAGCTATGAGGCCAATATAACACCCTCTTATCTACAAGGTGAGCAGGGATCATTCCAATCTCCTTACTGCAGAATAACATAGGACTGTTCTAGCTGGACTTTCTCCAGTCTAGCTTAGGTTCTGGCTCAGTCTCTCTTCACACGTCCACTTCCTAAACCAAACTCAGAGAGGAGGAAAAGACTTGCTGTCCCCTCCTCTTTCCAGAATTCCTTTTGTCTGGGTCATACTAAACACTCAGCACCTTTTCTGAAATGATTTAGTCTGTTAAAGGAAAAGTTATACAGGTCAAAAACATACAACAGTGCAAATATGTATTCCAAAGGCACAGACTACAGTGCTGGCCAAAAGTATTGGCACCCCTGCAATTCTGTCAGATAATACTCAATTTCTTCCAGAAAATGATTGCAATCACAAATGCTTTGGTAATAATATCTTCATTTAATTTGTCTTCAATGGAAAACCACAAAAAGAATTGTCAAAAAGCCAAATTGGATATAATTCCACACCAAACATAAAAAAGGGGGTGGACAAAAGTATTGGCACCCTTTGAAAAATCATGTGATGCTTCTCTAATTTCTGTAATTAACAGCACCTTTTACTTACCTGTGGCACATAACAGGTGGTGGCAATAACTAAATCACACTTGCAGCCAGTTGAAATGGATTAAAGTTGACTCAACCTCTGTCCTGTGTCCTTGTGTGTACCACATTGAGCATGGAGAAAAGAAAGAAGACCAAAGAACTGTCTGAGGACTTGAGAAGCAAAATTGTGAGGAAGCATGAGCAATCTCAAGGCTACAAGTCCATCTCCAAAGACTTGAATGTTCCTGTGTCTACCGTGCGCAGTGTCATCAGAAGTTTAAAGCCCATGGCACTGTGGCTAACCTCCCTAGATGTGGACGGAAAAGAAAAATTGACGAGAGATTTCAACGAAAGATTGTGCGGATGGTGGCTAAAGAACCTCGACTAACATCCAAACAAGTTCTAGCTGCCCTGCAGTCCGAGGGTACAACAGTGTCAACCCGTACTATCCGTCGGCGTCTGAATGAAAAGGGACTCTATGGTAGGATACCCAGGAAGACCCCACTTCTGACCCAGAGACATAAAAAAGCCAGGCGGGAGTTTGCCAAAACTTACCTGAGAAAGCCAAAAACTTTTTGGAAGAATGTTCTCTGGTCAGATGAGACAAAAGTAGAGCTTTTTGGGAAAAGGCATCAACATAGAGTTTACAGGAAAAAAAAAGAGGCCTTCAAAGAAAAAAACACGGTCCCTACAGTCAAACATGGCGGAGGTTCCCTGATGTTTTGGGGTTGCTTTGCTGCCTCTGGCACTGGACTGCTTGACCATGTGCATGGCATTATGAAGTCTGAAGACTACCAACAAATTTTGCAGCATAATGTAGGGCCCAGTGTGAGAAAGCTGGGTCTCCCTCAGAGGTCATGGGTCTTCCAGCAGGACAATGACCCCAAAACACACTTCAAAAAGCACTAGAAAATGGTTTGAGAGAAAGCACTGGAGACTTCTAAAGTGGCCAGCAATGAGTCCAGACCTGAATCCCATAGAACACCCGTGGAGAGATCTCAAAATGGCATTTTGGAGAAGGCACCCTTCAAATCTCAGGGACCTGGAGAAATTTGCCAAAGAAGAATGGTCTAAAATTCCAGCAGAGCATTGTAAAAAACTCATTGATGGTTACCGGAAGCGGTTGTTCGCAGTTATTTTGTCTAAATGTTGTGCTACCAAGTATTAGGCTGAGGGTGCCAATACTTTTGTCCGGCCCATTTTTGGAGTTTTGTGTAAAATGATCAATGATTTGACTTTTTTTTCATTCTCTTTTGTGTTTTTTCATTGCAAGCAAAATAAATGAAGATATTATTACCAAAGCATTTGTGATTGCAATCATTTTCTGGAAGAAATTGAGTATTATCTGACAGAATTGCAGGGGTGCCAATACTTTTGGCCAGCACTGTATATGTAAACCTTTTATAGCGCTTCCAGTGGGACACTACACAGGTACTTCTTTTGGCTGAATGCTTGCTATTACTCCCAACCCCATGCACATGCATGCTCATATCGGCCAAGTATTCATGTGTTATGAATTGGAAGAGGGCAGCAAGCCATTGCCAGATACCTCTAGCAGAAGCTTATCTCTCCCGAGATAAAGAAGATTGGGTGTTAAAATTTAATATGCTGGCTCCTTCTATCTCCCAATGTCTTTTGTCATGGGAGAAGAAGGGAACTACAGCACCTCTTCCACTACATCAGAGTGGAGAACCCTACCACATAGCACCACCTATCCCAGGAGAGTGCACTACATTGCTACTCAGGGGCGTAACTTGAGGGGGTGCAGATGGTGCAGTCGCACTGGGGCCCAGGAGCCTTAGGGGGCCCATAAGCACTGGCATCAGTATTGAGATTGCAGCTTATATCTGGCCCATAAGCCAAGGAGACCCACAGATTACCTTAACCACACTAAGGTTGACTAAACTCCTTAGCAGCCGTCACCATCACTATCAAGAATTCTCTGTAGGGATGAGGTAGGGGACCCCAGACAAAAGTTTTCACCGGGGCCCATAAGACTTTAGTTACGTCACTGTTGCTACTATACTTTTGTCAGGGAAGAGTTGGGACGTTAATTGGGCGATCAGTCTTACAGACAGTGGCAAGTTCGTTGACACTTTAATATGTATGGCCACCTTTATCAATACCCACTGGGTATTTGACAGAACTGTACATAGGTGTGGAAAATGGTAACATAATGGAAATATCATATAAAATGCCATAATACATCCCTTGTTCCAGTCATGGCAGATAATTCAGCGTTTGTCGTGTTTTGAGAACATTGTCCATCACACCCCCGCTACCCACTGTGCCTGCCTCTTGCAGGAAATGAAGGTCTCAGTGTGATCAGACATGGTCCCTTGTCTGAATTTGCTGTGCTTGTTTTCCGAGCACTAAGCTTTCAACTTTTTTTTCATATTTCCAAAGGTATTTCTGTTAGCTGATTAGAGCTGGTATGAAGTGACCTTTAGTCTTCTTATCCTTGCCTCTCTCTCATGAGTTAAATGAAAGCCTTCCTCTACAGGGTACTTACAGCTAAGGCACCATGGCGCTAGCGTCAGGTTGGATTCATTACATTGATAGGATACATGTGCTGCTTTTTTATCTGCAGCATTTTTTCAGTAATTCTGCACTTTAAAGTCTCAGCTGTATACCGATCTGCAGACAATTGTTTAGTGTAACACTATCCGGAAAAAGCTGATAAAATGCAGATGTGGCTAGGGCTCTGAAATTTGTGGTTTGTTAAGTGGTTTTTCAGTCATACTTGCCCATGGCAAATACGCCCTCCCGCCAAGGCCCCTGAATTTTCTTTTTTTGTTAATTAAAATGTTGTGAAGATGGAGTAATAGATAAAAAAAACAGGCAATTACTATAAGTAAATGAAAAAAGAAAAGCCGAGCCCCTACATCGACGATGTCATCAGATCAGTCTTGATTTTCGATATATAGAAAAAAAAACTGAGATCTTGGTTAACGTATATACATGTGTTTGTGATCAGATGAAAAACTTCTCGGGAATAGGATGATATCTCTATTGATTTATAAAGGAGACAAGTGTAGATAAGTAGTATATCGTTTTACCCAAGTGTAGTTTTTTTTTGGCTACCGGATAGGCCTTGGCCTACCCCAGTGTACCTCTGTGAAAGAATAGTTTTAATAAAAACTTAAAAGGGTTGTCTGGGATAAAATAAAAATTTAAAAGTAAACTAAACCCCCTTCCCCCACCTAACTTCTAATTTACTTACTTTAAAAAAAATCTATAATTTAATATCAGGCACACTTTCTGATATTCCGGTTACATTCTGTTTCCCCATTTGCGGAAACAGAATGTCACCAATACTCCCCCCCACCCATCATACTTACCTGTCTTCATTCTTCTGGGCACGAAGCGTCACTTCCTTCTTTTCTGCTGTCGCCTGCGCAATAGAGCCTATTGCGTAATCGCCGGCAGATGTGAAGAAAGGACGCCTGTCTCCCACGCATGCGCAATACAGCTCTGTTAGCTCTATTATGCAGGCTCCGCAGAAGTCCACAGAAGAAGGAGCCGGCGGGACAGAAGAAACTGATCTCCAGGACACAGAAGATAGGTAAGTATGATGGGATGGGGTATGGAGTGGGCTGAGTTAGTTAGTTACAGTAGGTAGGTAGCTGAAAAACTGAAAAACAAAGCTATATCACTATGTGCATTATTCCTGTTCTGTGGCTTCACATCTACATACATCCCTGTACTGAGACATCACTGTATTTCTTGCTCATGTATTGTGATATTGCTGTTTATTATCCCTATGCTGTGACATCACCATTTTAATTATCCCTGTACTGTGACATCACTTTATTATCTCTGTACTGTGACATCAGTGTGTATATTATTTTTTATCTCTGTACTGTGACATCACTGTGTATATTATCCCTGTACTGTGACATCACTGTGTTTATTAACTATATACTGTGACATAACTGTGTTTATTATCTCTGTACTGTGACATCACTGTGTATATTATGCCTGTACTGTGACACCACTGTATATATTATCTCTGTACTGTGACATCACTGTGTATATTATCCCTGTACTGTGACATCACTGTGTTTATTAACTATATACTGTGACATAACTGTGTTTATTATCTCTGTACTGTGACATCACTGTGTTTATTAGCCCTATGCTGTAATGTCTGTTCTGAGCCTAGGCCTGCTGTAACTAAAAACAACCTAAGGACAAGGCCCCACGTGGCGTAAATGAGATGTTTTACAGTCCATGCAAAGTGGATAGGATTCTTTAGCATCCCATCCATACATTGCAAAAAAATACGCAATGCAGAAATGCCGTGGCGTTTTAGGAAATCGCAGTATGTCAGTTATACCTACGGAAATGCTGGAAGTTTCCCTATAGGAAGAAGCAGAAAGTCATCAGAGGAAAACTCTGCAGAATTTCTGTGAAAAGCGCTGTGGGAAAAACGCAATGTGTTTCGCCGTGGTTTTTCCTGCAGCACTTTTTGGCTGTGGCTCACTACATGGGGCCTTAGCCTAAAGGTAAGAAAGGTGCATATATACAATGCAAAAAAAAAAAAAAAAAAAGTGAGAGCCTGCAAGCAATGAGAAATAAATGTACAAGTGTAGGTCTTCTATGACTGCAATACAAAAGTAACATAACACAAATGTAGCACTAAGATAAATATAAACACTATATGGATTATATAAAATTGCATTACTGCTATTTTTACTATATTTATACTATACCTATTACATATTACATATTTTATTATTACTTAATACATATTTTCAGTGTCGGACTGAGATGTCTAGGGTTCACCAGTGGAATTGATTCTAGGGATCCACCCTACAGCTACTGGAACATGCCATAAACATACCTCTCAAAGAACAGAAAGAGGGACACACTGCGCTGCAAATTGAGCTCCACCCACTTCTACGTTGACTCCACCCATTCTCATCCATTTTTCTTTGTGCCCCCACACAGTATAATGCTCCTAAAGTCACCCTAACATTATATGCCCCCACATTATAATGTTCCCCTCCAATTACCCCACAGTATGAAGTCCCTCTGCTGGTGCCCCAGTTTAAAGTGGGGGAAACTAGAAGAGGACATTGAACTAGGGCAGCTGGAGGGGGGAATTAAACTGTGGGGCAGCTGGAGGGTGACATTAAACCATGGGGGTAGTTGGAGGGGAACATTAAACTGGGGGCAACTAGAGGCCGACATGTCCCCCTCCAGCTACTCCACATGAAATGAATGTTCCCTCTCCATATGCCCCAAAGTTTAACATAATAAAACATCACATCGAGTCTACAGCTCTTGGGGCCAGAGCATGCAGGGGCCCAGTGGTGAAGCAGGAGCTGTCTTCATCATTGTATTCAACCAGGAAACCAGGACATACCTCACGCCGACCGGGACAGTGGGACCGAACCCAATATCTGGGACTGTCCCGCTGAATCTGGGACGATCGGGAGGTATGCATAAAAATGGTCATGCCACTTTCCTAGCCCCGTCAGATTTATTATCATTTACACCAGTTTTCTGTCCACCTGCCATATGATGTGCATTGCTGCAGTACCTAAACCCACTACTACACATTGTACAACAAGCAAGCAGTGTGTCTCCTGCAATTTTTCACTTTACTGGTAGCCGTGCTGTCTTTGAAAAGCTGATTTGCAAGGGTCCCAACTGTCGGACCCCACCAAATGTAATATAAATGGCCTATCCTATACAGTGGCCTATCCTATACAGTGGTCCCTTCACTGGTCTCACATGCAGCGGAATTAGTTCATTAATACCTGTCTGCTCCCCGCAAAGTCTCTCCGTTTCCTGCTCTCGGTGCACATGACATCACAATAATGGGCAGAGAAGGAAGGAGTAGAACCAGAGAGCACAGAGGTAGGTACCGATACTTACGTCTTATGCCAGGAAGCTTGTAGGCCACAGGCCTAATGTGGCTTTCTGCTCTACCAGTACCAGAACAGGGTTTGGCCACAACTTCTCCACGGTTAAAGCAGTCCAAGCCAGCATATTTCACACTTGGTGCAATAAAGTACATGTAGTGTAAATAGTATATATAGTATTGTGTAGTGTATATAATATAGTATAATGTTTTGTATATAGTATAGTATGTGTAGTGTCTATATAGTATGCATTTATAGTATTGTGTATTGTATATTATAGTATGGTGTATATAGTATAGTATGATGTATATAGTATTGCGTATTTTATATAGTATAGTATTGTGGCATACAGTATTATGTAGAGTATATACCGGTAGTATAGTATGGTGTATATAGCATTATGTAGTGTATATATAGTATTGTGTATTGTATATAATATAGCACAGTGGCGTAACTACCACCATATCATCCATAGCGGCTGCTATGGGTCCGCGTCCTTAGTGGGCCTGGTGGGCCTCTGCTTCCTTTTCTTTTTAAATAGGCCGTTACCTGCTGGAATAACCCCAGTAGGTAATGGGCCCTATTTACTTACCTATTCCCGTTCCTGCTCACGGCTGCTTCCGCTTTCCCTTTGCCCTCCAGGGGCCCCGTGCGTCCTCAGCGATGTGATATGAGACACACAAGGCAACATGGAGGGCAGTAGGGGGAGTGGATGCGGCCGTGAGCAGGAGTGGGCTTACGGCAAGAATATTTGTTGGGCGAACCCTGAATATGTCCAAACTGGTGTATATAGTGTAGTGTGATGTGTATAGCATTATGTATTGTATAAAGTTTAGTATGGTGTATATGGCATTGTGTAGTGTATATAGTATTGTATGTTGTATATAGTACTGTGTAGCTTATATAGCATAGTATGGTATGCCTGAAGAAGAGAACTAGCACTCTCGAAAGCTTACTATCAAATATACTCAGTTAGCCTCTAAAAGGTATCGCCTGATTTCTTCACTCTTTCACTATAGTATTGTGTGACATGTAGTCTATAAAGTATTGCATATTGTATATAGTATAGTATAGTGTATATACTTCTGTGTACTGTATACATTATAATATAGCATATATAGTATTGTCTAGTGTGCATAGTATATAGTATTGTGTAGTGTATATAGTATTATGTAGTGTATTTAGTACTATATAGTATTGTGTAGTGTATATAGTATTATGTAGTGTATTTAGTATAGTATGATGTTAATAGTATTGTATAGTGCATATAGTATAGTATCATGTATATATTATTGTGTAGTATACAGTCATATGAAAAAGTTTGGGCACCCCTATTAATCTTAATCATTTTTAGTTCTAAATATTTGGGTGTTTGCAACAGCCATTTCAATTTGATATATCTAATAACTGATGGACACAGTAATATTTCAGGATTGAAATGAGGTTTATTGTACTAACAGAAAATGTGCAATATGCATTAAACCAAAATTTGACCGGTGCAAAAATTTGGGTACCCTTATCATTTTATTGATTTGAATACTCCTAACTACTTTTTACTGACTTACTGAAGCACAAAATTGGTTTTGTAACTTCACTGAGCTTTGAACTTCATAGCCAGGTGTATCCAATCATGAGAAAAGGTATTTAAGGTGGTCAATTGCAAGTTGTTCTTCTATTTGAATCTCCTCTGAAGAGTGGCATCATGGACTCCTCAAAACAACTCTCAAATGATCTGAAAACAAAGATTGTTCAACATAGTTGTTCAGGGGAAGGATACAAAAAGTTGTCTCAGAGATTTAACCTGTCAGTTTCCACTGTGAGGAACATAGTAAGGAAATGGAAGACCACAGGGACAGTTCTTGTTAAGCCCAGAAGTGGCAGGCCAAGAAAAATATCAGAAAGGCAGAGAAGAAGAATGGTGAGAACAGTCAAGGACAATCCACAGACCACCTCCAAAGAGCTGCAGCATCATCTTGCTGCAGATGGTGTCACTGTGCATCGGTCAACAATACAGCACACTTTGCACAAGGAGAAGCTGTATGGGAGAGTGATGCGAAAGAAGCCGTTTCTGAAAACACGCCACAAACAGAGTCGCCTGAGGTATGCAAAAGCACATTTGGACAAGCCAGCTTCATTTTGGAAGAAGGTCCTGTGGACTGATGAAACAAAGATTGAGTTGTTTGGTCATACAAAAAGGCGTTATGCATGGCGTCCAAAAAACACAGCATTCCAAGAAAAACACTTGCTACCCACTGTAAAATTTGGTGGAGGTTCCATCATGCTTTGGGGCTGTGTGGTCAATGCCGGCACCGGGAATCTTGTTAAAGTTGAGGGTCGCATGGATTCAACTCAGTATCAGCAGATTCTTGAGAATAATGTACAAGAATCAGTGACGAATTTGAAGTTACGCCGGGGATGGATATTTCAGCAAGACAATGATCCAAAACACAGCTCCAAATCTACTCAGGCATTCATGCAGAGGAACAATTACAATGTTCTGGAATGGCCATCCCAGTCCCCAGACCTGAATATCATTGAACATCTGTGGGATAATTTGAAGCGGGCTGTCCATGCTCGGCGACCATCAAACTTAACTGAACTGGAATTGTTTTGTAAAGAGGAATGGTCAAAAATACCTTCATCCAGGATCCAGGAACTGATTAAAAGCTACAGGAAGCGACTAGAGGCTGTTATTTTTGCAAAAGGAGGATCTACTAAATATCAATGTCACTTTTCTGTTGAGGTGCCCATACTTTTGCACCGGTCAAATTTTGGTTTAATTGCACATTTTCTGTTAGTACAATAAACCTCATTTCAATCCTGAAATATTACTGTGTCCATCAGTTATTAGATATATCAAATTGAAATGGCTGTTGCAAACACCCAAATATTTAGAACTAAAAATGATTAAGATTAATAGGGGTGCCCAAACTTTTTCATATGACTGTATATAATATAGTATCGTGTTTATAGTATTATGTATTGTATATAGTATAGTATGATGTGATATTGCATTAAGTATTGTATATAGTATAGTATAGCATATATAGTATTGTCTAGTGTGTGTAGTATATAGTATTGTATAGTGTATATGGTATAGTGGCAACCAGTAACCATAAGCGACCGAAAAAAATCGAAATTAGCAGGTATAAGTCCTTTTGATCAGTAGTGCTTAGTATCCTTGTAGGGAAGGGAAGCGTAGGGCTCCTTCTATTTCAGTGGCGCCACCATCACAGCAGGTGGTCTTATAGCAGGGAGATGACTCAACCTACATAGGTGTCTAGGAGACATCTTACCAGGTAGGTCTGTAGGTTTTTTTTCTCATCTGGAAAGAAAAAAAAATCATTCATTCCAAGCATTGCTGGCAGCAATTTCTCTAAATGTGTAAATGAGCCAATCATGTAATCAGTTTGCTTTGAAGTGGACATTGTAGCCTAATGATATGGGGGGCGCTGTTTAGCAGGCGTTTGATGTCTTGCTATCTTTGCAATGGCTGTCATGATATTAGAAAAGCAAAAGTCCAAAATAAGACACAAAAACAAAAATGGTTAAATGGAAAAGAAGGTTAAGACTGCTGGCTGAGTGATGTTGGCACTTCAAAGCCCGGCCAGACTAAATTGCTGCCGATTGCTCCACACAAAAGTGTTCCCTTGTGGATGACAGTGCATGGTGACAAAGTTCAATTGGCAACAGGAGCCAGAAAAGATCAAAGGCTCCCCATTGTAATAGTTTTGTTCCATGAAGAATTGCTCATTGTTACTATACTGAGTCTCTACTGCATCAGGATCCTTGTCTGCCAGGCTATTCTACACGAGATGTATGTGAACGCATTCTCCTCATGTTTGCCTTTCTCTTGCTGGGAGTTAGAAGAATCTGAATCTTGCCTATATGGCTACGTATGTAACAGCTGGCAAGTAAAAAGGCCAAAAGTCCTCCATTGAAATAATTAACTTGTATAAAAAATTACCCCATTCACACATAGCGTGAAAGAACCTGCGCAGATTCTCCTGAGACACTATGGCCTATATGTAAAAAAGTAACACTGAAGAAAAATTCTAGACTGCATTTACATTAAAAGGAAGAGGAAGGTTGTTAGGATATTCCAAGTAATATAGGTTTTATGGAAGATCCTCTAGGAAAGTCACTAGATAGATAAATAGATAGATAGATAGATAGATAGATAGATAGATATGAGATAGATACATAGATATGACATAGATAGATAGATAGATAGATAGATATGAGATAGATATGAGGTAGATACTGTACATATGCAATAGATCCATATGAAGTAGATAATATATATGAGATAGATAGCTAGATAGACAGAAAGATATGTCATAGATAGGTAGATAGATAGATAGATAGATATGAGATAGGCAGATGATAAATAGTTACTACATAGATACATAGATAGATATGAAATAGATACATATGTGATAGATTCATATAAGATAGATAGATATTAGATAGATATGAGATAGATACATATGCAATAGATCAATATGAGGTAGATAATAGATAGATATGAGTTAGATAGATAGATAGATAGATAGATAGATAGATAGATAGATAGATAATAGATTTGATATAGATAGATAGATATGAGATAGATATAAGATAGATAGATAGATAGATAGACTAAGGAAAGCAGCACTGTATCCAAACAATGATATGTAGCAGTATGGTTCCTGACCATTTTAGACTGTTTAGTCTAAATTTACACCACCTATTGTTGGCTTAGTTTACACCTAAAAAGCACCAAAATATTAGCGCATGGTGTTGCATCATAAATCATGCCTCCTTTCGGGCAAGACATAAAAAGTATCCAAAACAATTGATAAATGTAGACCAAACAATATACACCAGTAAGTCTGGCCAATTGAGTATTGTGTTCTCCCTCCTACTACAGGCTCATCTTAAAGGGTTTCTCCACTTTGGACAGTCAGTTGACAATATCTGATCAGAACATGACTTCCAACTGGGATCTCCAATAACTGTAATCTGTGGGAAAACCTAGCAGTAAGTGTTCAATTTCCCTGCAATGCCTCCACAGGGGAAATTTAGCATTACACAGTGTTCATTCAAATCAATGGGTTGTCTGAGTAATGTATAACATAACAGGTCCCCCATAGAGAGAGAGATGTTTTTGTAGCACACAACCTGCAGCCCTGTTACCACTATCCCATATGTAGATGTAAATGCACAAGACTAGGTAGCTGTCAGTCACACTGTAGCAAACCCACCCACATTCTGCTTATTTCATTGTAAACATTGCAGACAACAAAGCAGTAGGCAGTACAGCATAAATCTGACAACATTAGATTGTTGGCAGATTCCAATTGGTACCTTCAATTATAAAAAAAAACAAAAAAAACCCTCCTTTTTTTAAATTAATAGTATAGAATAGTATAGTAAAGAAATATGCTTCCTTCTCCATTTATCAGACTGAAATACTTTTTACATAGAAGTCTATGAAGAGGGGAGGGGGAGGAGAGGGCTGCTGGGAAAGACACACAGCTGTAGCTGCTAATCTCAGCTACACTGAGTCGGAGAGCTCTTTTGACACTGCTGAATCTTCATAATAAGACTCTTCTAGTGTGCAGAATGAAGCTATAAATCAATTAACAGGCACCTCATCCCCTCTCCCCTCTCTATAGAGTTCTGTGTGAGAGGTAAATACAGATACAGAGTCCAGGCAAACAAAGAGTGAAGATCAAGAGAAGAGCAGCTTAATAAGTGGAGAAGGACTCTAAATAAATACATAACTGAAAGGTGCTCATGGGTGTGGCCAGTGCCTCGGGTGCCTGGGGCCAGGGGTCACCAATAAGCCTCTTTGCTGTGGCCAGAGTATCAGGATACTTGCCTAGGGATGTAAATTAAATATTTGCCTGATGAAGTAAAGCCTAGCTACAATTCTGCAGGATACGAGATCTCAAAGTAGAATAGTGGTGGATGCTCCCTTTTCCTTAAAGTGTACCAACAAAAAAAAAGATACCTTCTATAAATAAATAGATGAATATAAGAAACTTTATAATATATCGTATTAAAGAAATGTGTTTCCTTCTCCTCTTATTAGAATGCTCTCCTGTATTAGACTGCTTATCTGTATAGAATCTGTCTCTGTATTCTCCTCTCACACAGAAGACTATGGAGGCGGAGGAGGAGGCTGTTCATTGATTTATTGCCTCATTCCGTGCAGTGGTAGACTTTTATCTTGAAGATACAGCAGTTTACACTTAGCTCTCTCACTTACAGTAAAGCATAGTTAATTTAATTAGCTGACGTTATTTGTATATCTTTTCCAGCATCCTCCTCCTCCCACTCCCCTTTCCATAGACTTCTATGTAAAAAGTAACTCAGCCTGATTATTGGAGAAGGAAACAGAATTCTTTAATAAGATATATTACAAAGTTTCTTATATTCACCTGTACTATTCATTTATTCAATGTTATTTTATAACTGAAGGTACACTTTGAGCAATTGACTCTTGTCCCTTGCTTAACCCTTTGATGAGACAGCAATAGATTGAGCTGCTGTGCCAAACAATTACAATTACAGAAGACAACTAATAAAACTCCATTGATAAATGACAAGTATAATATCAAACATCCCTTGAACATAAATCTCTTGAAGGAATGAAAAGATTAGGCCAAAATAAGTAGGGCTGGGTTTTTCCACATGTACTGTAGATCAGTGTCTATAGGCTGCCAAGGCATATGCCGTACTGTATTTTACATTGACTTTACAGAAGTGACTGCTGTCTTGCTTACAGTTTTCTGTGTAGTGGAGTTGAAACAGTTTACTTATCTGTGGTTTTTCACGGCACACAAAGGAATCCACTCAATGACAAATTCAGCTCTGCTACATCTATACACCTGTCCAAATCCATCCTGGAAATGATGTGGTTACCCTGACTTATTCCCAGAAGTCAAAAGCAGTGATTGAATAATTTGCATTTAAATCGGGATTAGTCATCGGGCGACCGCCCTTGTCAGAGGTTGTTATTTCATGCTCGTAAATGATGATGGACTTACACAATTGGCCATATTCTCCCTTGCACCCGCCAGTGCAAACTCCGCAGAGCACCCCACCAGGCAATTATGACTAGTTAAATCAATTAGCACTTATTTTAATTCCCAGTCCCACAGCCCCTCCGGTGTCAGTATGTTCAATATTTTAATTACAAATGCAAATCTGGGGAAAATGAATTGTACGGAGGAGATTATTGAAATACCAAAGCCACAGTTGCTAAGATATCCTGAAACAACAGCTCTCCGAAGGGCGAGGATTTTTTTCTATAAACTCCAAAACAATGGTAATGAAATTCCAATAAATGAAAGCTTCTGCATTGAGTTCATTAAAAAAGGATCAATATTGAATTTAAATTTTAGTACAAGGAATTAATCTGAATTTAGAAAGCCATCTATACCTGCCTGCCACTAAGGTGAATGCGCTTAAAATATTACCGCGTATTAGAGAAGTCGTTTGATGAATTAATTGAATATTTCAGAGGGTTAAGTACATCTTAGAAGGGGCTATAATGAACTGATATAATGCACAAGTAGGCACTTCACAAAATCTTAGCATTAGGACTCATATACGTAGACGTACGAGGGCTACTTTTTTGTAATGCGCCATAAGGGTTGTCATACAGTCTAATACTACCGCTATAATACTACTGCTACTACTAATTGATTTTATACAAAGAAATATGGAGGATCTTTTTGTTGGATTCCAAAAAATTAATGGCATTCTCCACTGGATGTTGTCGGTAAGGAGGTACTGTAGTGTGCAAAAGTTTTAGGCATGTTTGTAAAAAAATGCTGCAAAGTAAGAATGCTTTCAAAAATATTAGTGTTTATAGTTTATTTTTTTCAATGAACAAAATGAATGAAGAAAAAAGAAAGCTAAATCCCACTGTTTGTCTTCAAAACAGTATCAGTTCTGTTCAGCACACTTACAGACTGTTTAAGAAACAACTCGGCAGGGAGGTTGTTCCCGCCATCTTGGAGAACTAAGCACAGATCTTCTGTGGATGTAGGCTTGCTCCAATCCTTCTGTCTCTTCATGTAATCCCAGACAGACTGGATGATGCTGAGATCAGGACTATATCTGTGGGGGCCATATCATCACTTCCAGGACTCCTCCTCCAAAGGGCAAAGGTCACACCAAATATTGATTTGGTTTAGATTTTTCTTTTGTTCAACACTTCATTTTGTTATCTGACAAAAAACTTACTTTGAAGCATTTTTCCACATCGGCTTAAAACTTACTATACCGTAACATACAATATTTCAATTACAGTACTATTTTCTAGAAGCATGACTTCTAGAAGGGGATATCTCCATATATACAACACCTGGCAAGGTCTGTGTGATAGGGATACAGTTTGTAGGACTATACAAAAACTAAACAACTGGTTCAGGCCGTCCCTGATCTCATATCCAAAGGGTAAAAGAGTAAAAACTCTTATGGATTAGTCAAAAATCTAAGAGGGCTTACATATGAGGTGAGTATGCTTTTTTTTTTCTTTTACATCTTCCTCTTTCCCCCGGCCACCCCAGGGGTTGCTCCAAATCCTGAACAACCCCTTTAAGAGGTTTATCTACTAATTAAAACCTGTATGTTTTATCGTTGTTACTGATCTTATGACAAAGTTTACATAAACTAATGCTCATATATTTATAGTAACATAAAATATACACCACATCAACCATAACATTAGAGCACCTTCTTAATATTGTGTAGGTCCCCATGGTTGCACAAAAACACCACTGATGACAGGGCATAGACTTCACAAGACTTCTAAAAGTGTCCTGTGGTATCTGGTATCAAGATATGAGCAGCTGATGTGTTAAGCTCGGTAAGTTGTGACGTGGGGCCTCAGTGGATTGGAAACACATCAATGAGCTTTGGGTGCCCAACCTGTTGCTGGTTCACTTATTGTCCTTGGATATTTGTTGTCTTGGACCACATATAGAAAGTACCAGCCACTGCATATCAGACAGCCATCTGGCCATCACAATTTGGCATCCAGTTTCTTATACTTGCCCATTTTCCTGCTTCCAATACATCAAGTTCAACAACTAACTGGTGACTTTCTGCCTAATACATCCCACTCTTTGGCAAGTATTTGTAAATTTTCTTCATTTCCTCTAGTTTTAATGTTAAAACCAGGGCTTCTGAGTTTTTAAGCCATATAGAAAATTAGGAAACAACATTTTTTAAAGTTGAAATTTACGTATAAATTATTTTCTGACATGCAATAGATGTCTGTGAGCTTAGAATTCGACAACAGCTGAACATGCAGTACATTGAGGGGCCAGGTCCACTAGAGCAAAAACCAAGGTTATATGGAAATGGGTTACAAACATTAAAATCCCTGCCGCCACCATTATGGGGACTTTTTCAAATCTATTCCCTGTTGAGGAGTTTCTGTGCAGCTCCTGATGAGGGCATGAATATGGAAATGTTACACTAGTGGCCAAGGTTAAAGTGATTTTCCCAAGAAAGAAAATTATCCCCAAGCCATAGCATAAGGGATAACTTGCAGATCAGGAGAACGTCCCCCAGAGATATCCTACGGAGAGGGGTTAACTTGCTTTCATGGGAAAACCTCTTTAGGCTAAGACCTCACGTTGCAGAAATGTAATTTTTTTTATGCAGATTTTGCTGCATTTTTTTTGAGCCACAGCCAAGAATGGCTACAAAAGGAATGGGAAATATATATGAAGTCCTTATATTTCTACCTTCTGCTCAATCCACTCCAGGCTTTGGCTCAAAAAACAGCAGCAAGATCTGCAACAAAAAAAGCTGCGTTTCCGCAACGTGGGGCCATAATCTTAAAATGTTTTAGTTGGAGGGAAGAAAGTCACCAGAGCTCTATAGATAGACAACAAAGACAGAAGCCCTGGTTAACAATAATAAGAAAAGTATCAAAGTTGAAAGTATTAATTGTGAATTAAGAAACTAAAAAATCCAAGTATTATTATTATTATTATCATTACTACTTTTATCACTATTTCACTATTAAGCTAATTTTTATATCCCGCTAGCCATACACATCAATTATCTCTTCACTGTAACTAATATCAATCTATTCTTTATTGAATTGATTTTCTCTGCAAGGAAAATTCCTCTGAGTATTATGTCAAGATTCTCAGATGAATGAGGCCTTGTGTGGCCCAACATTTATGCCTTCCAGATATCACATGCTGGAAAGTTTCACTAACTAAATCACAATATGTTATATCTGCTCTGAATTTTCTATAAGATATTATTATTATTATTTATTTTTAGAGCACCATTAATTCCATGTACAATAAGCTAATGTAGCAACAGACTAGTACTATAATATATATGGGAAGAAGAAAGGAGACAGTAGGTGCAGGTAGAAGCTATTCAGATGGTGGTATGGTGGCAGCTGGGGTTATTGGAGGGTATAGGCTTTCCTGAAGAGGTGGGTTTTCAAGTTTTTTTTTGAAGGTTTTGATTGTGAAGGACAGTCTTATTTATCGCAGTAGAAACTTTTAGAGTAGAGGAGATGCACAGGAGAAATCTTGGAGGCAGTCGTGTAGAAAGCAGATAAGAACAGAGCAAAGGAGGACGTGAGGATCGGAGACTACGTATGGGATGGTAGTAGGAGATTAGGTCAGAAATGTATGGAGGGGACAGGATGTCAATGTAATTTAGCGTTAAAATTCGAAACTTTATTCACTAGGCCAGGGGTCAGCAACCTTCCGCACTCCAAATGCTGTGAAACTACAACTCCCAACATGCTCCATTCACTTCCATGGGAGTTCCAAGAATAGCAGAGCGAGTATGCATGCTGGGAGTTGTAGTTTTAAAACCCCTGGAGTGCAAAAGGTTGCCTACCCCTGCCCTAGGCAATGGCTTCCCAGTGAAGGGATTGGCAGAGGGAAGAGGCAGATGAAAAAATAGGAGAGAGGTGGGTTAACTGGGCAGCAGAGTTAAGATTGGATTGGAGCAGAGCAAAAACAAAAAATGGGAGGCCACAAAGAAGGATGTTGCAGTAGTCTAAGTGGGAGATGTAGGCATGGACTAGTATTTTTGAAGACTTAGGGTTGAGAAAAGAGTGGGTTTGATAAATGTTTGTCAGATGGAGGTGGTATGAGGTATTGAGGGCTTGAATGTGTGGTGTAAAGGACAGGGCAGAATCAAAGGTTACCCCAAATCAGCTGGCTTGTGGGAATGGAGTAAGTCAATATGGAGAAGTCCAGCACACACGATCAGAATATAGAAGCCACACTAAATACAGCCAAATTGCATGCAGCTGGATGTGGAGGAAGAGGGTTTAAATATCCCTCCTCAGCTGCTAATTGGATAAGCCTGAACACTGCAGAACCTGAACAGGTCGGCACGGCAACCTTAAAGCCTTAAAGCAACAGCAACTAAACTGAGATTCCTGACAATTATAGCTATATGCTAATGTGTGTTCCTCAAGAAATCCTACTGACAAATGACTGGTGTAATGTAAGTCCAGGCTTCACTAAACAGTATCCTCCAGGCTCCAAAGATCAATAAGTAATATGTATGTGGGATGGCAGCAGTCTTGTGCTTATAAATACACCCGTAACATTTTAATAGTAACCCATAGTTGGCCCTTACAGATACAGGAATATTTTTGTATTTTCATTTCCTCATCTCAAAAGCCAAAACTGTTTGATTTTTCTATTTTTCTATTTTTGGGGGATGAGTAGTATTTTTGATTGCACCATTTTTTGGTGTAAAGTGCACACCAGCATATGAATGACTGGCCTCAACAGTCACTTTCTGTTTGTGCAAACATCACTGCAATAACCAGTAATTGGTCATCACTGGTGTGCAAAGATCCAGGAATGGCAGAGATCAGGCTGCCTTTGGTGGAATGGGGGACATTAAAGGTTAGTTATATTTTCTTTTTATTTTATACAATTTCCAGCCTCTGTTCCATTCTATAAGTCAGGTAACCTCTTTAAAATGAATGTATTGGCAATTTTTTATTTGTTTATTAAAATCAGATCTATCACTTTTTTTTTAATTCCATATTATTTTCAGACCGTAGATTCTTTATTCTATTTTGTGTACATTATTATGGGAGCTGCCATCTTGCCTAAGCTTCTCCTCTGCATTTAGTGATATGCTTTACAGTATAGTCATAGCCATAGAAAGCAAAAGTCTAGAGCAGATTCACTGAGGTCTATGGAAGAGTTTCAAGTCATGCTCTATGCAGCAAAGGGACATAGATAAACTATTGGAAGTAGATGGATACAATAAGTCACTATGTGTGTTATCTGTAGAGGTTTGAGCTTTTATTGTGATCCTGTCTGTCTTGTCTGTATGTAAATGAGGTGACTGCTGCAATGTTAGTCTATTATTATTCTTGGTGGCCAGATTAAAAATTGCAGGATATAGTGTTTGTTTAAATATAGACAGTGAAATGGAATATTAATAATAAAATCATCAGAAATTATAAAAAAACATGTTTCAAATAAAAACTTGTTTAAAAAATAGGCCATTTTTGGTAACTAATTCCCTTTAAGTTTGTTACAATTTCCTCTGTAAAAAACATGTATCTCATATGCCATGCTTTATAGGTTTGTAGCCTAGTCAAAATCTATAACAAGTGTCTTTTATGTATTTATAATTGTATTATTTAATACGATTATTTGTATTGCTATCTGAGCTATTGATATTATTTTTTACATATTTTTATATCTTTCTTTATCATACAGATTTCTTATTTAACTAAAGAGGTTAAAATATATTTCTGAGATAATTCTGGCAGTCAGAAAAAAGGATAAATTCTAAACAAACACATATGAAGAAAGTTGTCCTGCAGAATCCGTACATGTGTATACTACTAAAGTGTTGTAAGTTTAGACATACCATCTGTCTGCTGCTCTAAAGGCCTTTATATTATTGTCTGTCATACATTATGCAGATGTGGGTCAGGTTGTGGCTTTCATTGGATCAACATGGAAATTTGTCACGGGCACAGTTGTACGCCACTTCTTGTGACCACAGTAGTTTATCTTCAGCTTAGTAGGTTAAAGGCTTTATTATCAGATATTCAGATTATTTCTTTGTATAATGATTCATGTTAAGTTCTTATATTTCTTCACTTTATCCTGATTTTCTCTTGGATACTTTGCTCTGTGCTAGGTAGGACCCTCTTCCTAATGAATAGCCTACTATCATGAAAGACTACATAAGAACTGAATAACTGTTGAGCCCTGTTAGGACAGCAACCTCGGCCGCCCCTATAGTTATGTCCTTGTTTCTGAGGGCTCATGCCCATGGGGAGGAAATCAAATTCTAATTCCTGGACAACCCTGTTCCAAAATAAGCTTGTCCGATGTAATAAAACAATATACCTAGTGTCATCTGCAGAGTAATAATAGGATTTGCAGAATTAAAGGGGCTGTCCAGTTAAAACACATTTTCATATATCCTAAAAGGCAATTCAGAGTTAATAGAGGAAGGGCATGCTCTGATCAGGATCCCCATCTCTTAGGGGGTGCTGACACGTAGGAATATGGTGCTGGTTTAGGGGCGGATTCTGACCCCCAAATCGGCAGCAAATTCTGCCCAGATTCTGCCTCCCATTGTTTTCAATGGGAGGCAGCGATAGCAAGAGTACGCTGAAAAAATAAGCATCCTGCTCAATCTTGCTGCGGATGCCATGGCTGATTTAGCTGCGGATCCACAGATTGAGACTCCCCACTGGTAAGGCCCATTCATCTGGGCCTAATCAGTGGCGGAAAGCAGAGACAGAATGCCAATGCTCCTCAGGGAGCCAACGGCCAGAAAATGAAGAGGAATCCGAGGCAGATGTATATTTTAGATATCAAGAGCGTCTCTCACTTTGGAGGACCTGTCCTGCATTAAACAGACAAGTCATTGATTAGAATCAATGGTAGCCTGCAGGAAAAATGAAAGCAGTTTTTTAGGGTAAAAATATTGATGACCTATCCTAATTATACGTCATTTATATCAGAACGGGGAAGGTCCGACACCCTGCACCCCAACAGATCAGCTGTTCTCATCAGCTGATACACAGAGAATGGAGCAGGAAGCAGACAGCTCCATTGTCTGTTTAGTGGTCAGAGCAGATACTGCAGATCAGTTGCTATTCACTTGAATATGCCGCTACACAGAGAATGAAGCTGTCTGCTGCCTGCTTCATTCTCTGTGTATCAACTGCTGGTAAAAGCTGATCAGTGGGAGTGCCAGGTGTCCAACCCCCACCAATCTGCCACTCATGACCTCTGTTAGAGATTCAGTTGCAGAAACTGCCAGAGGACTTTTCTCTCCATCGCTTTCAGTTTGAAAATGGTGGGCACCCGGCAGACCCCATTATAGTCAATGGGGTCCACCGGTGTCCATGTGTGACTGCTGTTTTAGTGGTCCAGCTCTCCGTAGTTTGGGTCCCCTGGAAGACCTGAAGAACAGGTACCACAATGCTTGAACCTAGCATAAGTTTCCCCACAAATTACAGGTGGCCTCAGCTAAGGAACACTTTGCTCTTAAAGGGATAAGTAAGTAATATTAAAGGGGTTCTCCAGGGGGTCTTTTTGTTCTTACTTCGTATGGGAATTTTTGATGCTGTACTTAGTGGTTTTGGGCTGGACTGATCCCTGGTCATATGATAGGAACCTGGCCCCTGGGATATTCTGTTTCCTCCACCCCATCTCATTTTCACCACCAGTTATCTGTGCTATGCGGGTCAACATTACTATAGTCTGCCCGCCCCCATAGCAAAGGTAACTACCTGTGAAAAAGGGAGAGGAGGGAAAGGGCAGAGTGACCTAGGGGCTTGGTGCTGGTTCTGATCCCATGCCCCTGGGTCAGAACCAACCCAAAACCCCTAGTTATAGCATCTAAAAACCCCAAGTGGAAGTAAGTAAAAAAAAGACTCATTGGACAACCCCATTAATGCCTAATAGATTTTCTCTGTTCAAAAATACAACTGCATATCTATGTTACAATATCTGAAAAACAAGATAAAGTACTGAAATCTGTTACTTGGTCAAAGTAGAGGAAATCTCTATGGTGCTCACTGGTATACCCTATAGAGCAAGCGGGATTATTTTATAGAAACATGATTAGTTCCGATAATAAAAATATAAATTGGCTTATTTATTTTGCCTCGTAAATCTGTAACGCCTGATGTGGAATATGTCAGTATGGATTTCATGTGATGAGCGCTGCCGCTACTTGTGTAAGAGACAGCCAATGTTGTCCTAAGCTTTATTTGTCTGTATAAACTGTTAATGTTGAATGTATTTCTGTGATTCTGTTCTTTTAAGACAGCAGCCATTGTAATTGTGACATGATGCTGGAGTGAGACCCCCCCCCCCTTTTATGTCAGCCTGCCTGTTCTGCAGACAGAGTGTGAGCAGAGCAGCAGGAAGTGACGAGACAGAGAGCAGCAGCCATCTTAGCAAGTGTTGTATTGAACTGGTGTGGAGATTTTTCTGTACAGCTAAGCTGTATCTTGGTCCAGAGACAAACAGAGTGTAAAGAGACAACAGGACTAGTGAGTCCACGTGAAAGGAACTGTGCTCAGTGGCTGATCAGTGAGACTGACATTGTGACTGTGTATATGGATACCACAGATAGAGACTCGCAGTGCTGTTGATGTACTGGACAGCACCTGCTAAACCCCCGGCTTACAACCCAGCTCAGTGTATGGATTCGGCAGGACTGTCAGTGTGCTGAGTGGAATCTGCTGTTGGATTACATTGCATTCATTGGGTTTCCCTGTTAAAGAGGACTTCATTTCTCCCAAGATCCTGATAACAGTGAGGAGAGGACGCTTCACTATAAAAGAAAGGAACGACTTTGGGCCCCACCGCGCGCTTCTACGGACTGTAAGCGGTCCACCTGGACCACTGGGGAAAAGGGGGTGCACCCAAATGTGATGTCAGGGTCAGTTAGGGATAGTTTTGAGTATATTGTTCATTCAGTGTCCATACTGCAGAATTGGACAGAGTAAAAGTAGAAACCATTGCAGAATTTGCCTTGAAATTGTTCATGCTATATTGTATATTTTTTTGCTTGTCTTTATCCCTGTCATTTTACCTTCAAATAGCCTTTATTAACTTATAGTAAATATATATTGTTTTCTTGAACTACCGCGTGTGCGTTCATTTCTGGTTGCGGAGACCAAACCACCTGCCTTGCTCTCGGTTCACAAATTGGCGTAGTCGGCAGGATCCGCTTACCAGAATGGACGGTGACGCACCCGTTCGGGAGAATGGTGCTGGAGGAAGAATGCCAGCAGGGGCTATAATGAGTCAGTTAGCTAAATTTGATGGCAATAATATGTCAGTGAGTATGTGGGTGGAACAGATACGAATGATACAGCGAATGTACCAGACTGCACCAGAAGTACTAGTAGAGCTAGCAATATTGACATTACAAGGGGATGCTAAGACCACGGTGATACTGAGGCCATTTGAACAAAGGCAGACATTTGAGCAAGTAGTCCAGATTCTAGAAACCATTTATGGAGAAACTGCATTGCTGGGGTCTCTGCAGGCTCGGTTCTTCCAGAGGGTACAACAGGAGAATGAAAGCCTTCCCCAATATGCAAATGCCCTACAAGAACTGCTCCGAGATATTCAAGTGAAGGAAAGAGGGGGCTCGCCAGCCTTCTGTAACCCTGATCGGACTCTCCGTGACCAGTTTGTCCTGGGGATACGTGACGGCAGTTTAACTGTGACTATGCAGGATTTTATACGACGAGAGACTGATGCTAAATTCCATGATGTACAGGTAGAGGCCATCTCCCGTGCCAATAGTATGTTCCCGAAGCCCCAGACCGCAGTTGGAGTTACTTTGTCAAAGGGGGCTAGTTCTGGCTCAGAGACAGTAGAAAAGGGGACGGTTAAAGAAATTCTCACAGTAATGCAGAAACTGCAAGAGCAAATGGAACACTTGCACACCCGTTGTGATGAACATTCTATGAAAATTGCAGACTTCCAGAAAACTGGAGGTGAAAGGGTGAGCCGTCCATACCCAGAAAATCAGAATCACCCACCACCCCACTGGAGGGATGAGGATAGGACCTACCGAAGGGGTCCAAATCAGTTAATGCAGTGCTCAGGAGAAATCGAAGGGGCTTACCGAAGGGGCCCAAACAGATGGCCAGAACGACGGGAGATACGCTGCTGGGAGTGTGGACGGATGGGCCACGTTGCTGCTAGATGTCCAGAGCAGCGACAAACTTATGAGAGACCGCCGTTAAACTGAAGTCCCCTGCTGCTGTAGGGCGTGTAGTAGGGGAGACTGACAAGGAGACTATGTGGGGAGAATGCCCTAATGATGACCTGATCGCTGCAAGTCCTGTTATACAGGTGGAAATGGAGGGTATTCCGGTTACCGGGATGATTGACACGGGTTCCCAAGTAACGACCTTGAGTAGAGACTGTTATGAACGGTACTTCCAGCAACATGTGAAATATGATCCCCATACATTCGTACGAGTGGTCGCAGCTAACCAGTTACCAGTTCCAGTCGTGGGAGTGGCCTGGATGAATGTCCGGGTATGTGGCCAAGATCTGGGTAGGAAAGGCATTGTGGTGGTACAGGAGTCACATGAAGTAAAGGTCCCTGTCATTTTGGGGATGAATGTGTTAAAAGAATTAGATCAGATCCTCTTTGAAAAGAAAGGTCACGGTTATTGGAAAGAAACCACCACCCATCGGCCTACTCAAACAGCTTTCCAGCGGCTGATCCGGACATGTGGCTTACAGAAAAGTTCGGATGTGCAGCGTCCTCTGGCTCGAATTTCAGTTCCTTTGCATACAAAAGTTACACTGCCACCCAGTCGGGAGACAATAGTGTCTATGCCCGTAGGCACCTGTCGGAAACTAGAGGGCATAGCTGTGTTGGTAGAACCACTGCAGGCAGCCGAAGGAGGTGTTGATCCGCTAGTGGCCCGTTCCTTGGCAATAGTTCGCAATGGAAGAGTACCACTTCGATGTGTAAACACTCAGGACCAGAGTGTGGACCTGACCCCAGGGAGGCAGCTGGCTAACATCTATGTGACTCCGGAGGAAGTAAGGAAAGTAACTCCAATGCAGCTGAAGCCGACTGAAAGGGATGAGTGGACCGTAACTGTGTCCATGGGAGAAGATGAGGAACCCACCTCTGAATGGAATGGCCGTGCAATTCGAGAACAGATGAAGATGGATGCAAGTTCATGTTCTCTGGAATGTGTGCAGAAGGTAGATGAACTGTTGTGGGAGAACCGAGCCGCCTTTTCACGGTATGCTGAAGATTTTGGATGTACCACAGGGATCTACCATGAGATTCCCACAGGAGACACCCCTCCAATTAGAGAGCGCTACCGACAAATTCCTCCACAGTTGTATCAGGAAGTAAAAGAACTGTTAGCTAAGATGCTACAGGGTGGGATCATCCAAGAAAGCCAGAGTCCCTGGGCAGCTCCTGTGGTGTTAGTAAGAAAAAAAGATGGGTCCATCCGATTTTGCGTAGACTATCGGAAGTTAAACGCTTGCACCGTACGAGATTCCTACCCCTTGCCACGGATTGAGGAGTCCCTCTCAGCGCTGGGGAGAGCCCGGTACTTCTCCTCACTAGATCTGGCTAGTGGGTATTGGCAGGTGCCGATGGCCACAAAAGACAAGGAGAAGACGGCATTCATCTTGCCCATGGGACTATACGAGTTTAACCGGATGCCCTTCGGGTTGACAAATGCACCCGGAACGTTTCAGCGGTTGATGGAGAAATGTCTCGGTGACTTCAACTTTGAGTTCACTCTCATCTACTTGGATGACATTATAGTGTATTCTGCGACCTTTGAAGACCATCTCCACCAGTTGGGGCAAGTATTTCGAAGATTGCGGGAACATGGGCTCAAATTGAAACCCAGTAAATGTCGGTTGTTCCAATCTGAAATTGATTACTTGGGTCACCGCGTATCAGGAGAAGGGGTGAGACCATCAAGAGACAAGATAGCAGCTGTTCAAGATTGGCCAATACCGACTACCCTGCGAGAAGTGAGGGCGTTCCTTGGAGTAGCCGGTTACTATCGACGGTTTATTAAGGATTTCGCCAAGGTAGCAGCACCACTTAATGCTCTCCTACGAGGCACATCCGGTGGTCCAAAGAACCGGTCCGTGAAGTGGGGACCTGAACAGGAACAAGCCTTCCAGGCATTAAAGGATGCACTGACAACAGCCCCAATCTTGGCATATGCTGATTACCACTTGCCGTTCCAGCTGTATACGGATGCAAGCCTGTATGGTCTTGGAGCAGTGCTTTCCCAGCTTCAGGATGGCCAGGAGAGGGTCATAGCGTACGGCAGCCGGTCTTTGAGAGATTCTGAAAGAAACCCCGAGAATTATAGTTCATTTAAGTTGGAGCTGTTGGCACTGGTATGGGCCATGACCGAGAAATTCTCTGAATATTTGACCGGTGCTGAAGTTTTAGTACTGACTGACAACAACCCACTAGCTCACCTGGAAAATGCCAAGCTCGGGGCGTTAGAGCAGAGGTGGATAGCCCGAATGACTAAGTTCAATTACCGCATTAAGTATCGGTCCAAGACAGAGAACCAGAATGCTGACGGGCTTTCTAGGGTAACCGCCCAGACCCCCACAGTAGACGTGGATCATGAGTTGGAGCATGTGGAGGTGCCCGACTTCAGCAGATTTTCACAGGCCTTGACCGCCACTAATCAGTTTGAGATGGAGGGGACTGAAATGGCTCCTTTCTTTGGTCCCTCACGACAGGAATGGGCACAGATACAACAGACCCATGAGGGGCTGGCACAGATGATCAAGTGTGTTGAGAAAGGCCAGAAGCCCTGTAGAGAGGAAAGAGAACGACTGACACGTGAGATATTATCTGTTCTGAGTCAGTGGGAAAAGTTGGAGATGAAAAATGGAGTGCTATGCCGAAAGGTCTATTTACCTTCTGAGATCGACATTCGATACCAAATTGTGGTGCCTAGTGAACTGGCTCGCTCGTTGGCAGTTGAGGCTCATAATAAGAATGGACATTTTGGTCATGAGAAGACCTTTCGTTGGTTACAGCGACTGATTTACTGCCCTGGTCTTCGTCAAATGGTCGAAGAAGTATGCCGCAGCTGTCGAACTTGTGAGATCCATAAGGCAATAGAACAGAGAGCTCCCCTGCAAACCATCGTGACCCAGGAACCTTTAGAAATCGTCATGATAGACTATCTAATGGTGGGCCCATCCAATAGCGGACACCAGTATTGCCTCGTAATGGTGGATCACTTCACCAAATTTGCGGTGGTAACCGCCACCAAGGACCAGACAGCTGAGTCAGCAGCTCGTGCTCTGTGCCAAGATTTCATTCGAGTATATGGGTGCCCTAAACGCATCCACTCCGACCAGGGTGCCTGCTTTGAGGGACACGTAATGAAAGAAGTTCAACGTATCTACGGGATAAAGAAGTCGCACACGACTCCATACCACCCTCAGGGAAATGGGGCCTGTGAAAGATTCAACAGAACTCTGCTACAGATGCTGCGGACTCTGGAGGAAGACAAGAAGTTACAGTGGCCTCAGTTCTTGTCTGAAATGGTGTGGGCCTATAACAATCAGGTCCATTCTACAACGGGGTACTCTCCTTATACACTTCTCTTTGGGCAGTCTGGGCGAAGTGTAGGAGAATTACAGTTGGATGATGTGGATGGGTTCCCTCCGAGGGATCCAACCTCTTGGGTGCGGGCGCACCGGCAGAGACTTGAGACGATCCATCGATTGGTGCGGCAGCGCCTGCAAGAACATCCCCATCCTGATAAGACCCCAGTGCAAGAAGCACCATTGCAACCAGGCGACCTGGTGCTAGTTCGTGTCAAGAAACCCCAAGGGAAATTGGAAAGCCGATGGGAGGCTTTGCCGTATCGTGTTGTTGGCCGCAAGTATGCGAATGGGCCAGTGTATCAGGTCCAGAAAGAAGGAACTGATTGTGTTCGAGTACTTCACCGAAATATGTTGCGCCTGTGTCATTCTGAAGGGACAAATCATGATGGGCTTGCCAATGTGAATGAGCTCCCACAGTCAGAGAATGGAGGTGCGGAATGGGCCTCAGACGAGGAGGATGATTGTTGGCCGATCCCTGCTCCTGGGGATGTTCCACCTGTGACTACTGTATCTCCGGCCTGTGCCCCCTCTGGTGCGGAATCCGCTGGTCCTTCTCAGCCCATAGCTGCAGCACCCCATAATATACCACCGGTCCTCAGACGGACCACTAGGCCAAATGCTGGTATTCCCCCTGTTCGGTATGCGCAGGATGAGTTTGTTTGGCCTGCCATACATCGGTATACTACCACCCTGTGCATAAAAGTACAACCCTCTGGATATACAGTCATAGGCAGGGACTGCCAATCTTAAAGTGGGGGGGAATATGTAAGAGACAGCCAATGTTGTCCTAAGCTTTATTTGTCTGTATAAACTGTTAATGTTGAATGTATTTCTGTGATTCTGTTCTTTTAAGACAGCAGCCATTGTAATTGTGACATGATGCTGGAGTGAGACCCCCCCCCCCTTTTATGTCAGCCTGCCTGTTCTGCAGACAGAGTGTGAGCAGAGCAGCAGGAAGTGACGAGACAGAGAGCAGCAGCCATCTTAGCAAGTGTTGTATTGAACTGGTGTGGAGATTTTTCTGTACAGCTAAGCTGTATCTTGGTCCAGAGACAAACAGAGTGTAAAGAGACAACAGGACTAGTGAGTCCACGTGAAAGGAACTGTGCTCAGTGGCTGATCAGTGAGACTGACATTGTGACTGTGTATATGGATACCACAGATAGAGACTCGCAGTGCTGTTGATGTACTGGACAGCACCTGCTAAACCCCCGGCTTACAACCCAGCTCAGTGTATGGATTCGGCAGGACTGTCAGTGTGCTGAGTGGAATCTGCTGTTGGATTACATTGCATTCATTGGGTTTCCCTGTTAAAGAGGACTTCATTTCTCCCAAGATCCTGATAACAGTGAGGAGAGGACGCTTCACTATAAAAGAAAGGAACGACTTTGGGCCCCACCGCGCGCTTCTACGGACTGTAAGCGGTCCACCTGGACCACTGGGGAAAAGGGGGTGCACCCAAATGTGATGTCAGGGTCAGTTAGGGATAGTTTTGAGTATATTGTTCATTCAGTGTCCATACTGCAGAATTGGACAGAGTAAAAGTAGAAACCATTGCAGAATTTGCCTTGAAATTGTTCATGCTATATTGTATATTTTTTTGCTTGTCTTTATCCCTGTCATTTTACCTTCAAATAGCCTTTATTAACTTATAGTAAATATATATTGTTTTCTTGAACTACCGCGTGTGCGTTCATTTCTGGTTGCGGAGACCAAACCACCTGCCTTGCTCTCGGTTCACACTTGGACACAACACTTTACTGTGTGTTAAGGAAACTGTACATTTATCACATGGGTGTATCATCTGCCCCGGTGGAGTAAATCAATTCTTCATTAATGTGGATACAGTAAATGTCATTACTACAATTAGCCAACAAAATGGCATCACAAATGTGCAAAGTGTGAGGATTCCACAGTCACAACAGCCAGGGCTTTGTTATCAATAGTGAGCTGCTATGTTCTGATTCACGGTACGGGAGAATGTTGAATAGTATGGAAAAAATACAATGTAAAAGACAAAAATATAGAAAATAAACATAAAATATAATAAACATATATAAAAATAGTATAAAATTAACAGGATGGAATATACATGAAATTTGATGCATTTCAATAGATAGCCTCTTGTAAGATGGTTGCCCTCTAACTAGAGTATTGACACATTGCCACTCTTATACATTATTATGTATAATACAGTCCCATCAAAAAGGAGCTGTCCCCTCATCTGACTAGGGATGAGCAAACTGGTTCAATTTACTTTTCTCTCCGCATTTTTCAGGCGGAAACCCAGAGGATCCCATTATAGTTCATGGGGTCTGCGAGTTTCGGGAGGTAAACGCTTTTTAAGCAGAACGGAAGAACGGAAACCTGAAAGCAAGTGTGAACCTAGCGTAAGACGTTATTTCATGTGGAATGCAAGCATTTACTAATACAGACATTTCTGAAGTGGTGTTGTACTAACCTCATGAGATTTGTCTTGCATGTTTACCCAGCAGTATAATTTCAGTCCAAACCTGTTCAGGTCAAACTAGAACCACCATTGTTACATTCTAATAGGTGGCGTCCCCGGGGAGGTGACTAAACATAGTAAACAGTCTTATTCACCTCTCCTGGGTTACATTGTGGCATCTGGTACAGGTCTCTGTCCTCTCTAGGCCTCTTCTGGCCTTCTGTGTGATGTCAAGGCCCCGAGGGGACTGCTGAGGCCTGTGATTGGATATAATAATAGCATAGATAGATAGCTAGATAGATAGATATGAGATAGATAGGTAGATAAGTAGATAGATAGATAGATAGATAGATAGATAGATAGAGATATGAGAAAGATATCAGGTATACAGCAAATGGAAAGAGGTAACTCTTTGTACTATCTACAAAACTTATACACTTCTTTTTGCTTATTTCATATAAAATGTTGGCCGGGCTCCTTAAGACTATAATGCTGTGCAATGTTTTCCATATCAGACATGTATCAGGTGACTTTTCATCTTTCTCCTCCTGTTGTTGAATAGACTACAGTCATAGATCAATAAGAAGGACCCGCCAGTCTTCTGGTAACATCTCTATTTGGAAGACCATGCAAAACAGATGTTGATGAACGTCAGATAAACTATGTCATATAGAAAAGCCTCCTAATACATTTATAGCTTATATAGATTATAGCGGAGGCTGGCTGCAGCAGTATATGGATTCAACCCACCATTTATTTTCTGTAGGACAGTTTTCTGATTGTAACATAAACTATTTGGAGGTAAAGTCATCGGGATTTAATACAATGAAAGCAAGTTCTCAGCAAGATACAGAGCAGGCAAAACCCCCGCAATGATGAAAGATTGCAATGACTGGAAAAAAAATGTATATACAACATAATGCAAACTTTTTGGGTGATTGGTCCTATACGTGGCGTCTGATGGAGCAGGCTGCTGTTGTTTATGTGGACTCTCACCTAAAGGCAGATGTCCGAAGAGATAAAGATCGGCAGTGGGGCGTCAACTGTCCAGCCCTTTTGTTCTCAGGGAGATAAAGTCGTCCCTAGAGGTGTCTGCAGCAGTTTCCTCTCCCCATTCAGTACGCATGCACTCAGTATTCATCAGTATAGGGGGGATAGGTAGAGATAGCTCTCTTATGTATACTTAGTATTAATGGGATCAGTCAAAATAAACTTTTTCACAGACCACTGCCCATATCCATGAATTCACTTGGACATTTATTGGTCCAATTTATTAAAGGGGTTAGACATTATAGGGATGGCATCAGATAAGAGGTGAGATGCCCTTTTAGGTTTGGTGACAGTTGTAGTGGCAAAATTGTGTTGACAGGTTCCCTTTAAAAGGAGTCTCTCACCAGAACCAAGCATATCAACTCAGTCCTACAGTTAGATAGGTTAGGTTCACCTGAATCAAACAGTGCTTTTCTCTTGTGAATTGGTGTCCCCATTGCTGAGATATAACTGTTTTTGGGAATGAGCTATTTGGAGCAATGAGGATGGTGTCATTGCTCCAAAGAGGTAAGCATTAAAGCCCTCATTGCTCCAAAGTGCTCATTTGCATACTGACAAAAACGGTGATATCGCGGCAATGGAGGCAGCGATTCACAAGGGGAAAACACTGTTAGATTCAGATAACCCTAACCTATTTATCTATTCTTTGCCCTCTTTTTGTTTCCATCTTCCTTGTAGGAATCTGACCCTTGTTACTGGTGTTCAGTTCTGCTTGGTTTGGTTTTCTTGTCTCTGGGTCCAAGTGCTCTCTTGTTGTTTGTCTTAGGGTCAGTATTGCAGATTAGGATTCCACTAGAGATATATTTAGGAACAGTGAGGGTCCGCGATGTCTGTTATTACAATTTAGGGATAGATCTAAGGAAAGATTCAGGTTTAGAAATCAAGAGTTAGGGTAGGTTCCTGTCAGTTTGTTTAATCATCTGTTCACCATACAATCCCTATCATCCTTTTGTTTCATCATCTGATTATTCCATTGTCTGGCTACTGTCACCATTGTGTTCCTATTTCCTTACATTCTTGATATCTGCTAGTGTTGCGATACGCTTCAGATTTTTTGTTTGCTGGACTGTCCAGTTGTTGCATAATTCTATCCTACTGTAAATCCTGGGGATACTGTTTGTAGCTGGGAAAGGGAATTGCCGTAGATGAAGTCCAGTTCTGTCACCTTGTGGTTAGCCGACATCATTAAAGTGAGAAAGTGTGGCTTCCATCTACTCATGTATTTTGGATGGTGGCATCCATTGGATAATCGGATTTAAAGCCCTAATCCTAACAACGTGGGCCACTTATAGATTAACATTATCTTCAATGACTTCCTATTACTGGATTCCAGATTAAGGTTAAGGCCCCACATTGTGGAAATGCTGCTTTTTTTGTTGCAGATTTTGTTGCGGTTTTTTGAGCCAAAGCCAAGAATGGCTACAAAAGGAATGTGAAATATATAGCAAGTCCTTACACTTCTACCTTCTGCTCAATCCACTCCTTAATTTGTCTCAAAAAACGCAACAAAATCTGCAACAAAAAAAGCTGTGTTTCTGCAACGTGGGACTTTAGCCTAAAAATGTTAATGACAACTATAAGACCGTCCATCAGGTAAGACCTGTTCTATATGACTGTGTACCATGCTTCTTACATGTGCACTGCAGCTGCATAACAAGTCTGGTTCATATTTAGTGTAACAAATTTTGTAAAGTACACCAAGTAAGAACTATTTAAAATTCCAGTGGGCAGTTGTGTAAGCTTTGTAGAGAAATATTTAGTTTCCCGCTTCCTTTCATCCAATATGTAGGCGGAATCCTTAGACATCATCAATCGTCAGAAATAAATGATCCACAAAATGTCATAATTACAATAAAAAATGTGTAATAAAGAAAGAAAAAGGAGCAATAAATGATGACAACGTCACTATAAATTGAATTTAAGTTCCCATGAAGAAGAATAATGGTTATTAAATCATTCTGAATGTTTCAAAAACGTATGTATAAAAAAAACATATATACATACATATATATATTTGATATTTCCCAGGGCTGATTTTACTTAGTTTAGGGCATCTTTCCATACTCTGCCAAGTTTCATCCAGGGAGTATAACTGTATTCACTAGAGATGAGCGAACCAGTTCTGAATACAAACTGGATTCATCCCTAATTTTCCAAGCATTTTAGACTGAAACTTTTGGGGTTTGCTATCCAAAAATCACTATTATACTATGGGTTCTCTTCGGAACCCAGAGTGTAATATATGGAGACACAGGGAAGGTGAAAAAAAATAATAAACATTTATACTCACCTTCTATCGCCTCTTCTGGGGTTCCTCATGGCACCCAGAATATACTTGGCATCCTCTTCAGACTTTTTATGGCCACCTGGGTAATGTCACAGACCTGGCAGGAGCGCTGAGGCTGGTGGCTGAGCCTCAGCGATAATGTGAGGCAAGCAGACATCATGACGCGTTAAGGTGTCATGACATCGGCACATTCCGTGTTACCGCCCGGTGCCTGTGACACCACCCAGGAGGCTGGAAGAGGATGCTAAGGGAAGGCCAGATGCTGCATTGGAAAGGTGAGGGAAATTGAGAAGAAGTGTTTATTATGTTTCTGCATCTCCACTTATTATACTACTGTGGTCGGAAAAGGCTCCACAGTATATTAGCACTTCAGGAAACTAAACAGACAGCTGAACCTCACAAATATCCACAATACAATTGTCGCTAGATTGAACCATCCCTTGTATTCACTAAATGGTCTACCAAAGTGCCATTCAGTGGTTCTAAAACTATGCTCCATCTTCATGTATATTCCTACATCTAAAGGGTTAAAGGGAGCAGGAAATTGAGTATCAAAGTAATGATAGTGCCTTGTAGAGCGGCTTCTACACTTTCCATAGATGCATTTCTTATTCTGTATTGCAGCTCCATTTTCATGAAAATCAGCTCTTCATTCTTATACAAATAAGCTCCTCAAGGCTCATCTTGACCACTACTTATCTGAACTTCTCAAACGGAAAGGCTTCATCCGGCATCTCACTTGGTTTGAAAGAGCGCTCCATTCCATTAGTCCCTTGCTGATGAAGAACTCCCATGTCCTAGAGAAATATGTCAACCCTTGTAAATTCGCCAAACCAACATTCATTTCCTCATGGGAATCCAAACTAGGTATCATCCTCTCAGAAGACACGAGAAAAGTACTACGTTTTTCACATGGACATTCTCAGTGTGTCCGTCTACAGAAGACCTATTATAAGTTACTGCTCAGGTGGTACCACTCACCCTCCAACCCTGGTGTTGTACGACACAATGTCTCATGTTCGAGACTTACGATCCCACATATGGTTACCGCTGTACTCAACTGCAGTATTTGACACGCTGTCATCGCACAAATATTACATAGTCTTTATCATTCTTTTTTTGCTCCTCGATTATTATTGAAATGTATTCACTATATGGCTTGTTTATACTGTATTATCTGTCATCAGTTTTATAAATCTTTGAATAAAAAAAGAAAAGTTGCTGAAAAGGGCTTTAGGGGCATTTGTTCTGATGGCTTCACTCTCTGCTTTAGATCACTGCCCCTAACTGCTGACAAAGTATGACAAAGTGGAAGATGTCACTCAAGCAATGGGGGGCAAAGCTGGGCACCAGTTAGGGTCTATTATCTAGAGCAGAGAGTGAAGCCCAGAGAGGAGAGGACATACCCCTAAAGCTCCCTTTTCAGCTCTAAGAAAGATTTTATGTGGGCCCCTCTATTGCTTGGAGGTTCCCCCCTTTTTTTAGCCTCTCAACACATAGGAAGGTGGTGAGGTGGGTCACCACTACGGCCAGTGATGTCCTGAGTGGTCATTTTCTGTGTTTTGAGTGGAGACCAGTAGTGGACCTGGCCAACATCAGAATGGGATAGGTGGGGGCTGGTACGGTGACTATTATTACTTTCACTTTTTTAACCTATCCGGTCCCATATGAAAGAAGTTTCTGAGCTGGAGAAAACTCTTTAAAGTTTTTGGTCCCCTACAGAAATAAATTGATCCCTATTTTACTAGTTAATAAAATTACATTATAATAAAATCAATGCAGAATATTCATTGGGAGGCAGAAACATTGGAAAATGGAATCCTGATACACTTAATGTAATGAACATACAGAGTGAGACTGAACAGTAAATGAACTTATTTCTATAAGCATTGGATCGAGTTCAGATTTCATGCCAGTCAATCTGTTTGCGGAAAGTGATATCTGTAAACAATTGTGCTGGATTAGATGACATTTCATTTCGCTCTGATTAAGGATCTTTTTATTGTTCCCATATGAAGGTTTTTTGTTCTTTTTTTTTTGTCTTTTTTATGTCGCTCTTCCAGCTCTTAATTGCTTGGCTTAGCCATACTAAATAAAACAAACAGAAAGTATTGCAGGGGATAATCTACCCATCCTTTACTCTATAGATAAAGACATTGAAGCCAGCAGTTGTCAGAAGATGTTAGGAAGACTTCTTAAATATGATAGTTATTTGCTTGCATGCCCAATGCTCTTAATTGGCAAACTAAATTGGGTTATAACAAAAGCCCATTTTCCTAGACGTGTTCATGACCATGTAGGTACATAGAGCTCTTTGTATAGACATTTTGTATGTGTGAGTGTTGATATCATAAGAGCATGGATTCGCCTAACTCATGGAAACAGAAGCATATAAAATACCCATAGATAAAATTTGTCCTTTGCTTACATAACATTAATATACACACATCGGAACCACTGATCCATGCCACCTTACATGCCTCCCAATGCAAAATCTGTAAAAGAGCTTCCACCTATCGTATACCCTTAACTACTTAATGACCAAGCCATTTTCTCTGGGCCATTATAGGACACATTTTTGTTTTTTTTGTGAAAATGTGGTTTTGAGGTCTATAATATTTTTTCGTTCAGGTTATTTAAATAAATTTTCCTATTTCTAAAATAAACTCTCCCAGGGTCCCTGCCCCAGCTCTTACCTCACTGAAAAGACTTCAGTGGTCTAGTTTAGCTTCTGTAAATCCCATAGAAGTGAATGGCTGTTTTGAAAACAGCTGGAACAGTGAGGTATCTAAATCCCATCAATATTTGGTGTGACCTTTGCCCTTTGACTTCCATCAATTCTTCTTGGTACACTTGTAGACAGTTTTTGGCAGAACTCAGCAGGGAGGTTGTTGCCGCCATCTTGGAGAACTAAGCATAGATCTTCTGTGGATGTAGGTTTGCTCCAATCCTTCTGTCTCTTCTGATGTTGCGATCAGGGCTCAATGGACGTTATATCATCACTTAAATCAAAAGGTCCATTGTCACACCAAATATTGATGGGATTTAGATTTATCTTATCTTCATTCACTTCATTTTGTTAATTAACAAAACTAAACTTAACCCTTCTATTAGTGAAAGCAGTCTTACATTGTAGAATTTTTTCCAAGCTATATACTGTACTGTAAATAATGTCATATATAGTACTGTTGCTGCATATGAGTGAGAGAGAATTATGGAGCAGAATCTAAATTTTTCCATGTGTTGTCTATGGGAGACATTATAGTAGCTAGTCTCCACCTACCAGCTGAGACAACTAATAATTACGGATAGAACTATAAAATGCAAAACACACCATATAATGGCCAGAAACTATTGTTATTACTCATTAACATATATATGGCACATTTTCCTTAAAGAGGACCTTTCACCATCTCCACCAATTCTAGTTCTTAGCATCTGTTAATAGGTGCCCCTCTACTGATTCTGGCGTAGTTGGAATTTTTTTTTTTTTTAAGTACAGTTAGTTTTGGTGCATGATGTGCTATTTAAGCTCTGTAATGTCAGAAGGGCGGTGTCAAGCAGGGGGTGTGATTCAGAGCTCCAATCAGAAGCAGCCAGTGTCAGAGCTCAGAATCATACCCCTTGTCTGCTCCTGCCTGACACCGCCCTCCTGACAGTACAGAGTCTAAATAGCATATCAGGCACCAAAGTAACAGCATTGATTGCTCGTTAATGGTGGGGGCTAGAGAAAAAATTCCAACTGTGCCAGAATCAGTGGAGCTCCAGCTATTTATTTATGTAAAGAGCTGGACTTGTAGGAGGTGGTGAAAGGTCCTCTTTAAATGTGATTCTAAAAGTTAGATACTTTTAAGGATTGCTATTGGCCAAAAAGATTTTTACCATATCTGCTGTAGGCCTCTTGGATCTAAAACCAGGGCATAGCTATAAGGGCTTCAGAGGTTACAGTCACACCTAAGCCATGATGTCCAAGAAAAACCATAGACCAATTAGTCGCAAAAGAGGATGCCAGTATCATAAATGGCACATGGTTGGTGGGGCCCTTGTAATAGATCTTGTATTTGGGTCCAGGAACTTCAAGTTATGATTGTGGATAAAACTATATGGATACCTAAGCCAACTAAGCATTGTTGTTATGCTGTCAGGATTTTCCCATTCCCTATAAGGACAATTTATCTACTTCTGAAGATTTATCTGATTATTCTCTTATGTATTTGATTGCTTACAAGCATTTTTCTCATAGTGCCAGGAAAGAGTTGTGAAACCAAGCACAGAGAGGAGACGCCAAGCTACATTCTCCACCCAAGTAAAATCAGCACTAAACTGTTACTCACCAAATCTGTGTGGTCTCCAGAATTTCTGTCTGTGCGTTCTCACATTAATAATGGTCATGTCTACACTGTCCATAAATAAGACTGATGAGTTTTCTTGTACTACAATATATTATATATGGCACGTGGTAGGTGGGGGATCCGTTTCTTTTTGGGCTCTGTATGAAGTATTAACCCTTTCCCACACCATGATATAACTGTATATTGAATTTTTGAGCAACCATGTACACCTCGATGTACAGTTAGGGTATGTTCACACCCAGGAATTTGTTCCTCCCTGAATCTGCCTCCCATTATTTTCAATGGGAAGGAGAGATCGAAACCAGAAGCTGAAAAAATAAGTGTCCTGCTCGATCATGCCGCGGATTCTATGGCTGATCAGCTACAGAACCCCTGGCCAAGACACTTGGCTGATTAGCCCCATAAGTCTGAGCCTAATCATGGAGTAAAAGTCATTGTGGAATGCAGAATCTCTGAGGTCTGCCGAAATTCCTCTTTATTTTCAACCCTGTGAACTCACTGCACTGTGCAATGGCTGGGACTGTCACTAACTCCAATCCTGGCTGTTTAACCCCTTAGATGTGTAAGGAGATTAAAGGGGTTTTCCAGAACTATGATATTGATTCTTGTGGCCTCTTCACTATTTACCAAGAACAGCACCATACATTGTATAGTGGCTGTGTCTGGTGGTGCAGCTAAGCCCCAGTCATTTAAATAGGACTGAGGCCCGGTTCACATCTGCGTTGGGGTCATTCCGTTCCCCTCTCTGTATGAAAAGTGCGGAGAAAAAAAAGCACCACTTTTCTCTCTGCATTTTTCGTGCGGAAACCACACGGACCCCATTATAGTCCATGGGGTCCACCGGTTTCCTAAGGTAACCGCTTTTTTTATGCAGATTAGGTTTCCATTTGGGGGGCCTCAAGCGGACTCCCCGAACAGAAACCCATGCGCAGATGTGAACCGAGCCGGAGCTGTAGAATGCCCTGGTAACCAATGGATGTCACATGATGGCCTGAGAAGAAATGGAGCTCACTATGTCAGAAATGGAGCTCACTATGTCAGAAGTGGAGCTCACTATGTCAGTGCCAGACAACCCCTTTTAATAGATTCAGGAGGTTTACTGTTAACCCATCAGGTCCTTCACAATGTGATGATGGGGGGTTGTGATGACAAACTCCAATGTTTGCTATATGTATTTGTCTTCTAGGTTCTTTAAAACACAAGCAATAATACATTGCAATATAGGAGTATTGAAGTGTATTACCAAAGGAGGATTTCACAGTCAAGTCCCATAATGGGCTTAAAAATATTTAAAATTTTTAAAAAACTATACAACTTTGTAAAATATAATAATAGTTAATTATAAATTAATTTATAATACTCTTTATTATGGAAAACAATAAAAAAAATACAAATAATTAGTACTGCCCTATCTGTAGTACCAAAACTATTACCCAGATATTATTTTTCCCATGTGGTGAACACTGTAAAAATATATAAAAAAAATATTGCATGTATAAAAAGTGATCAAAAAGTCATATCTATATATCCTAAAATGGTGCCAATGATATTTCAGCACATCCCACAAAAACAAGCCCTCACACGCCTATGTTAAGGTTAAAATAGAAATGTTATGGCTTTTGGAGAGCAGATCCAAAAACAAATTATTTTTAATGAAGGGGTTTTTATTGTGCAAAAGTAGTAAAAAGTTAAAAAGCTTTCAAAATTTGCTATGGCTGTGAGTCAGAGAAAAGATTTATCAAGTTATTTATACTGCATAGTGAACCCTTTAAAAACAAAGCCTGAAAAAACAAGAGTGGAATTGCTGTTTTTTTTACATCCCTCCCAAAAAGATTCAGACAGAGTAAACTTAGTCCATGCAGTCTAAAGATGTGCTTGATTTATCAAAGTGCTAGACTTGTTGGGCACTCACAAACTTTACACCACCTATTGGCTGGCTTACTTTGCAGTAATATTTAATTTGATGCCATTTTGGCACATATTGTTGAAAGTCACACCCATTATGTATACCCCAAAATGGTACCATTAAAAAACACAGTTTGACCTAGGAAAAACAAGCCCTCATATGCAAAAATAGAAGATTTTGGAAAAAAAAGGGGGAAAAATTGCTTAGTCCTTATTGTCTAAAATAGGCCAGTTCGGAAGGTACCAAATTTCAGGTGTCTTAAAATTAAGTGGTTAGATTTTTTTTTTTGTGCATTAAAGTCTCACATTTTCAAAGCTATATTCCTGTAGTTTCTCTAAGAAAAAAAGTAGAGAAATATTCTATATTATCATATTGGTTAGGGTAGGGTCACACTACTGTTATTATCTTTCAATGGTCTCATCCATTACAGGATGAGAGCAATGAACATTAACTCTAGAATGAAGACAGAGCCCTCTCCATCTGGTGTCCATTTGTATTTACTCTTATGTCAAAAAACAGGAAGCTTTCCTCTTTCATGTCTTTTATTTTTCTGGCAAATAAAAAAGATGGATAAGAGCAATGGACATACACAACAGTAGTGTGAATGTTCCCTTAGTTATGCTCCTGACTATGTACTTGCCTAATTGTCATGCTCTCAGCCTTCAACTTTTATGTTTTTCAACAATAAATTTGAGTAAAAGCAAGGTATTTCCATTTACGGACATGCTCACATTGACTGGTCTGTGCCTTGAATCCAAGGCATTTAGTGTTATATTAGAAGACTCAAACCCATTCTATATTTGCCTGGCAAAAATGTTTATAAAGATCAAGGGGAATGCTCTGCAAAATAAAGGTGTCTTGTACATCATTTACACAGAACAGGAATATGATCTTTTCCACAAATATGTCAATCTACAGTACATGTCTAACTGAGCCTAAATTTCACTATACGCATAAAAGGAGAAATGTATCAACCCTTCTACACCAATTTTCTAGCGAAGATGAGAGTCAATAAGTTGCATCTTTGGAGCACAGCCTTTTCTTGTGCCAAAGATGCACCCCATCCCCCATTCTGCATTCGCTCCCCACTTTTGGCAAATGTGGGTGAAGCAGGGCAGAGAGCGTGGTAGATCAGAGTGGGGATGCCTCGGCCTGACACATTTATTACACCTCATGCCTGAAAACTGGTGAGTTATACAGGAAATCTATGCTGGTGTAGATGTCTATTCCGGCACACATGATTTATTAAGCGGTCGGATCCTCTTTATTCAGGCACACCTCGCATCAGTCGGGACCTTTATCAAGAATGGCATTTGGTATAGGAAATGGCCCCAATAAGTATTTTGCTGGCATATTGGCGTAGCATGATGAATCCGCTACTTCCATGATGACTGAAAGATTAGTATTTGCTTGATGTCTCTGGTGCTACTTATCCCGGGGGAAATGCTAGGATGGCCTGAAATTCAATGGGGGAATTTATTAAGACTGGCGTTTCCTATGCCACTCTTAATAAGGGCCCCAACTGGCACGAGATGAGCCTGAATTGTTTAGAAGCTCCAGCACATGCGCCAGAATGGAAATATACGCCTGTCATGAACTGGCATAGATTTCCGGCATAACTCACATTAGTTTTCTAATGTAAGTTATAATAAATAAGTTGTCCAAGGCGATCCTGGCCCGCAACGCTTTCTGCCCTGCTCTACGAAACTTTGCAAGGTTCAGAATGGGGGATATGCCACTTCTTTGATACAAGAAACGGTCTTGCACCAAAAATGCCCTACATCACCCATCTACACCTGAAAGTTGCCATACATACAGTATAATAATAAATTCCACCCTATACCCAACATAAAAAAATAGTGAATGGTGGTTAAATCACTGACCTGCATATACTACCATGAAAGAACGTATATACTCAGATCAGATCCTATACACAGTGGAGTGGGTCTTTGTTGGCAAGAATAGTGATGCCATACAAAAAAGGAATAGATGAAGCCCTTGTCTGGTTACAGCCATTCCCAGACTATTCCTTCCCATAGAATTGAGCAATAAACAAATGGAGAGGAGTTTTAGGCAGGAGCGGTCACTGATTGATTAATATGGCTATAAATTCAAAGCAATAATCTTACACATAGCTAGGTGTACTATACTGCTGACGAAAGTATGGAGTATGTCTGTCAATGAAGGGCTAGGGAGTGTAGGAAAAAAGGATACTTGTTCTCTAAAATGTATCTTCAGGTGGGGTTGGTACTGCGATCTAAAGGATGTTAGAGAGATCAGATGCCTATTTTGTAGAAAGTTGTGTACCTGGGTTAGACCCTGGAATATCCACCAGGAAAGAAAATATGGGTCTGAACACCACATTTTGAAGGGATACCATGTTGGGGACTAGGAATGAGAGGGGAACCATGCTAAGGTCAACAATTTAAAGGGATACCATGATTGGAACTAGGAATGAGAGAGGAACCATGCTGAGGACTGACCTGGATTTAAAGGGATACTGTGCTGGGGACCAATAAAGGTAGGGTGAGCTATGCTGGTGACTAGAAATCAGAGAAAAGCCATGCTGGGGACCAGGATTTAGAAAAATGCTATGCTGGGGATTAAGAATGATGGGGCCATCTTGAACAAGGAAATGCGTAGGTGACCAGAGAAGATAGAGATAGGAGGGGCCCCCTATGGTTATGTGTGTGGATTGCAGTGATTTAAGTGCAGTGTCATTACTTTTTTATTAGACCCAGTCGAGGCCTGGTTCTGTGTTATACACTGATGTGATACCGAGCAGAAAATACATCTTTTTTTGTCTTTTTCATCATTATTTGGGGGGTTTGAAGGGACTCTACGTGTTGGCTTACTCCATTGGACACAATAACCTGCATTCTGTATTATTTTCTCTTTGAGTGGACCACCCCTATAAAAGACCATTCATCTGTGCAAATTTGGGTGGTCGACTCAAAGAGAAATCTCTGTACCTGTAATAGCCAACATCATCATGACGTAAAAAGAAGAATTTCAATGATGGGTGATGTGAGTTGCCACAACTGGTAAGTAGAAGATTGTCCATGTGTGATTTATACTGTTTGGTTACTTATTGGAAGGTTTTATTAATTTCCCTTCCCTATAAAAGTTCACTAATGCTAAGCCATCTGGAGACCTTTGCTTTCTTAAGGCATCTATAGTCTATGCTCCCTAGGCGCCACCGTTTATAGCTTAAATATGACTTACATGTGCACACGGCATTATAATAGGAAACAGCAGCCCTGAGTTTTGTGTATTAATGTCTGCTTTCATCACCCAGTTACCCTTAAGCATCTCCTTTCCCATTGTAATTTAGGCTCAATGCAAAGCATTAGTCCCATTAATAAAAACTAATGGTTCCACTTAAAAAAAAGAGGTCAACTTAGACATGGAGAATAATGCTCCTTTTCAGGAAAACATTAATATTTCCTCAGATCTTACAAAGCAGCTGTGGAGAGAAACGTTCTCTTTAATTTTACAGTTTACTTACGTAATATGTGACTATCAATGCGTATCCTCATAATAACACCGCAGGAAGTACAAATGCATATTTAGCATGTTTGGCGGAATTTAGAATCAGCGTGACTTATCTGCTATTTTAATGGGAATTGCTACAATTGTTTCATTTTTATACATTTAGATGATCAAAACAATCATAATATTATAGTTTTGGAAGTAAAATCAATAGACTTTAGATACTACAATACATCAGTTATCTTTCTCTATTGTTTTTATCTATTTTAGTAATTTTAAAGGGATTGGTTAAGAATTAGAAAAAAAAAGAGTGTACCCAGCTTTTCCCACTTGGGGACCCGAAAAACGGAAACCTAATTCACTTAAAAACGGTTACCCGTGGAAACCCACGGACCCCATAGACTATAATGGGGTCTGCTGGGTTTCCGCCTGAAAAATGTGGAAAAATGCGGAGAGAAAATTCCTGCTTGCCGGACATTTCTCTCTGCATTTTTCAAATGGATTTGGGGACGGAAACCCGAACGGAGTTCGAACGCTGGTGTGAATTCAGCCTTATTCATTTGAATGACACTGAGCTGTAATGTAACCAATGGACCTTATGTCACCTCATGAGAAAAGGAAGTGAAGCTCAGAATCATAGTCCTAGATAACCCCTGTCACGTACGGGCCTTCCTAGCATGTGATGTGGGTGCCGCTGTCAGGCGTCACCTCAACTCCGCTCACTCAATCTTGCACTCACCCTTCACTCAGGCTGCAAATTGAGTGTAAGTCGCACCCCAGCACAGTCCACACACCCCAAATACACGCCACCACTGCTGTTCCAGGTCCAGCAGACACCTTGCGCACATATACACTTTAATACCAAGATGGTTCAGTGCTACAGATATAGAGAGATAACAAATGACACACAATACAATCAGCTATAAAATAAAAAAGAAGAATATACTTAAAAGTCTTTGGTTCCAGGAGCTTGGAGATCTTCTGGAGTGAGAATGGACACATCCAGCTCTCTTAGCTGACTCCAAGACGTGACAAAGAATCTAGATCTTCCTCTCAGTTAAGGCCAGTGTCCAGCCTCACTTCCTGGCCAGGTAGCCTTCCCTTCTTTTACCCCCCCCCCCCCCACTGCAGAATCCTGAGAAAGAAGGATGTTTTCCTGGCTGCTGGAAAAAATACATAACTGGGGGTCTCTCATCATCACAAGCCCTTTAATGGGTACCTGAGTTTTCATCAAAAGTTCAACTATCTGCAGGGTCTTGCTGGGCAATCTTTTCTCTGGCTATATAAACCTTTATACATGATTTCCTATCATGGTGTACTGCTAATAGCCCCATTATAGCTGCAGCACATTTTACATTTCTTATTGAGGCAGGGGGTGTGTACAATACAGAGCAGTCTGTCAACCCTACTACTACTGGTTTCTTTACATGTAATTCTGACAGAAGTAACTGTAAAACAGCAAACAAATACATCCAGGGACAGTGGACTGCAAATACAGTTTATGATGCAGCTAAAAGATCCCTGGCACAGAAAGAGAAACTGGAGCATAATCAGGAAAGCCACTTGCTGTCTATTTCTATCCTATCAGCAATATCACAAGTATCTATTCAGAAATAATACACTCACTTTGACCTGTAAGAAGCTACAGACTCCTCTCCAGTGTAAAAGCTGTGTGGAAACTTTGCAAAAGTGCAGAGGCTGTGAAGAAAGAATTGTCCTTCTCCATTCACTCCATTCATTACACAGATGCATCTACCTTGTGTCAGTCACTGTATTGGTTGCCCATCCATCACAGAATACAATATAAAATTATCACACTGACCCACAAATCCATCCATAGTGCTGCGCCCCCCTATATCTCCTCTCTTGTCACTGTCTACCGCGCTAACCGTCCTCTCCGTTCTGCCAATGACCTTAGACTTGCATCCCCTGTTATCCGATCATCCCACTCCCGTCTCCAAGACTTTTCTCAAGCTGCACTGGTGCTCTGGAATGCTTTACCCAAGACAATCCAATTAATCCCCAACTACAGCAGCTTCAAAACTGCCCTAAAATTATATCTGTATGGTCAGGCTTATCATGTGACCTGATCACAGTGTAGTGTGCTGAGGTGTAGAACAATAACACCTTTTATCCTTCCTCCTCGGTTCATCAGATCCTGTCCTCTCCATCTAGACGTTACACTGCACTCCTTGCACTTAGTATCTGTTTATTCACAGATACTGGCTGGTGACGGGCTCATACAGCTTCAGTTATATAACCTTTTCTATTAAAAGATGGCTGGACCATGGTAGCAAACAAGCCCTCGTACCTCTCGTGTCCCCACTATCTCCTCATAGAATGTAAGCTCTTGTGAGCAGGGCCCTCACTCCTATTGTTTGATATGTTTATTTCTTTGTTACATTGTAATGTCTCATATTGTCTGTTCATGTGTCCTCTGATTTGTAAAGTGCTACGGAATATGTTGGCACTATATAAATAAAGTTATTATTATTATTATTCACTTTGTGAAGAAAACCAACCCCTCCTCCCTCCAACTGTGAACTTGTCTTGATTTTGAAAGTAATTAAGGACAAAACTTCCCTAGTAACAGGAAGTGAACAATAAATCAGAAGGGAGATACCTAGTGGTATAAAGTTTAGAGAGCTTTTTCAGGCTAAAAACAGCCCACTTTTAAATAAAGTACATTATACTTTGGTCCCAAATCACATGCTGTATTAAATGAGACTAAGCTGTCTGAAAAGTTAGTGACCAGTGAATTTACGTCTTATCTTTGTTGAAATACAGGACGTTCAAGATGGGTCTGCCTGATCTTTGGCCCTCATAGAAGCGTGTCAGCCAATCAGTGGCTGAGCAGGGATGTTCTGTTCAAACAGAGCAACATCCCTCAGACACTGATTGGCTGGGTCGTTCATATGCAGACAGAACATAAACAAAGACCGGGGACCCAAACAGAAACTCACCGATAGATCCCCTGTCGACAGTGGAGTATATAGTATTTGTTATTTTAAGCTTCCCTATAGGGTAAATGAGGTGGAACACCCCATTAAGGTTCCCATGCTCTGTCCATTTTATACCCAGGGCATGTAGGTGGCTACTAACAAATATAAACCCTGATTATCACTCATATCGTGTTGACAAATAGTCTACATACTTGAATGAGACCAAAGGAAGTGATAGCCAGGCTACATCATGTTCACTGGTTTTGTCTAGAGATGAGTGAACCTGTTCGGATCAAAACACATTTGACCCAATTTTTCCAAAAGTTACGGGTTCAACCCGAACTCAAAACTTTGCCGATCCGTCTCTTGCAAACTGGAATGAAAATTATCATACTCAGACTCCTGAGTATCCTATGTGGAGGCCCAGGCGAGGTGTAAAAAAATATCACCTCTTCCGGGCCTCCTCGTAGTTTCCTGGGCTATCCCTGTGTCTTCTTCTCACCTCTTCTGGCCTCCTAAGTGATGTCATGTGCCGTGGGGTCAACTCTGAGGCTTGTGATTGGGTCTCAGTGGTCACATAGCCTCAGCGGTTCGGCCTGAAACAAATCTTTGGGCCAAAGCTTCCGAACCCAAAATGAAACGAATCTTCAGAGGTTCGCCCATCTCTAGCAATGTCCCATTTGTATATTTACATTACATGGATTTCTATGGTCAAATCTCTATTACATTATATTAAATTACACATAATAATGGGGTCACCCCTCTGCCATCTCTTCTCCAGCCATTGCGCTAATTACAAGTATGCCCACCTCTATCTACAGGGCATTGATCATGGAGCCCAGCAAGAGGGTAACTGGTTGTGGCCTGCAGCAATGGAGGTTAGATATCCTTATTTCAAAGGAAACTATACAGACGGGGTTAGAAATCGGTTTCTCTTACTGTTTCTTTTGATCTTGATTGCAATTTACTTGTAGAAGCGACATGACTATCTAACATTGGGGTAGGTTCACGTTATTGTGATTGCCAATATTACACTGTCTAGACTCTAACCTTAGGACTCAGCATTATTAAACCAACACAAGAGGCTTTGAAGAGCAGGAATAACTGTATCAAGTTTTGTTGAGGAATAAAAGGCGTCTTTACGTTACAACATATGTCCGTGTTATATACACAAGCTCATATGAGATTGGATTGCATAGCCGTCTACTCAGAATGTAAGATTTCATTCCATCGAAATAACTGACTTATCTACTGTCAACTCACATTATAATAATGTCATCATGTGAGAAAGGCAGAAATAGATCCATGGCGTCTAAGACTTCAGTGCCTGTGGGGTTTCTCCAGACCTGTCTTCCCAGGAGCATGATATTTTCCCAAGGTGGTGTCCTCATCCACCTATAATAACCCTTTTGTGACTGCTGTGACATTTTGAGCTTTCGTGCCCAGAGTGAAATTTCTCATTTTTGAATACTACATTTTAGGGCTAAGGTCCAATGTAGCCAAACGCAGCAAAAAAAAACAAAAAAACACTGTGGAAAAAAAAATGCGGTGGTAACATTTTTTCATTGCATTTTTGCTGAGTTTTCCTCTGTGGACTTTCTGCCCCTATTATACCTATACGGACAACACCAGCGTTTCCTCAGGTATAATTAACTTGACATATAATTGACAATCCCGTCCACTTTGCAGGTGCTGTAAAACGCAACATTTTTTGCTGCGGGGTTTCAGCCGCGGCTATAACGCTCCGTTTTCACAACGTGGGGCCCCGGCCTCAAAGTTTTTTATTTTTTTCTTCTGAATTTCAAAATGTTAAGTCACAGTCTTCTTTTTACTTTTATATATTTATTTTTAGGCAGGGCATATAGGGCTTTCTTAATATTTAATTTGGAGAGGATATTAATTCATTTAGAGAAAATGCAGCTGAAAAACGCTACAGAAAAAAGCAGCTAAACCGCAGTGAAAAAGAATGCAGCAAAAATGCTTGCATTTTTCACAATTTTTCTGCTGCATTTGCATTCCCCAACCCCATAATTTTTCTAAAAGTCTATCGGGGAAATTGCAGCATTTTTAAAACTGCAAATGTTTTTGAAAACGTGAATTTTGCACAGAATTTTTTTCTGCAGTGTGAAAAGTACAGTATAAAATCTCATTCACTTTGCTGTGACTGTAAAACATTTTTTCCCGCTGCATGTCCGCAGCAGCCAAAAATACTACCGTCCCTTTTTTGTAAATCGCAGCATATCAATTATAACTATGGAAAGGCTGGTGTTTTCCGCATAGGTATAATAGGGACAGAAAGTCTGCAGAGGAAAACTCAGCGGACTGTCTGCGAAAAGTGCTGCATAAAAAAACATGATGCGTTTCCACCACGGTCTTTTCCACAGCGCTTTTTGGCTGCAGCACATAGGGCCTTAGCCTAAGGTAGTTTTCTCAATTAATAAAATTTACATATAATTATTTATAATTCTCCAGTGGATTGTGATGTGCATATTGTGTAAAGTATGATGTCACTATAACACAGAGAATAGAAACCCTATTTTAGACTGAGGCCCCACGTTGTGAAAACGCAGATTTTTTTTGTTGCAGATTTTGCTGCGGTTTTTTGAACCAAAGCCAGGAGTGGATTGAGCAGAAGGTAGAAGTATAAGAAGCTTCCTATATATTTCCATTCCTTTTGTAGCCACTATTGGGTTTGGCTAAAAAAAAAAAAATGCAGCAAAATCTGCAACAAAAAAAGCTGTGTTTCTGCAACGTGAGGGCCTCAGTCTTAGTTTTAGATGTGTCTCTCTCCCTCAGTTTTAGACACAGCTTATATATGTAAGTATATGTACACTACCATTCAAAAGTTTGGGGTCACCCAGACAATTTTGTGTTTTCCATGAAAACTCACACTTTTATTTATCAAATGAGTTGCAAAATGAATAGAAAATATAGTCAAGACATTGACAAGGTTAGAAATAATGATTTTTATTTGAAATAATTTTTTTCCTTCAAACTTTGCTTTTGTCAAAGAATGCTCCATTTGCAGCAATTACAGCATTGCAGGCCTTTGGCATTCTAGCTGTTAATTTGCTGAGGTAATCTGGAGACATTTCCCCCCATGCTTGCAGAAGCCCCTCCCACAAGTTGGATTGGCTTGATGGGCACTTTTTGCGTACCATACGGTCAAGCTGCTCCCACAACAGCTAAATAGGGTTGAGATCTGGTGACTGCGCTGGCCACTCCAATACAGATACAATACCAGCTGCCTGCTTCTTCCCTAAATAGTTCTTGCATAATTTGGAGGTGTACTTTGGGTCATTGTCCTGTTGTAGGATGAAATTGGCTCCAATCAAGCGCTGTCCACAGGGTATGGCATGGCGTTGCAAAATGGAGTGATAGCCTTCCTTATTTAAAATCCCTTTTACCTTGTACAAATCTCCCACTTTACCAGCACCAAAGCAACCCCAGACCATCACATTACCTCCACCATGCTTGACAGATGGCGTCAGGCACTCTTCCAGCATCTTTTCAGTTGTTTTGTCTCACAAATGTTGTCTGTGTTCTTTTGCCCATATTAATCTTTTCCTTTTATTAGCCAGTCTCAGATATGGCTTTTTCTTGGCCACTCTGCCCTGAAGGCCAGCATCCCTGAGTCGCCTCTTCACTGTAGACATTGACACTGACATTTTGCGGGTACTATTTAATGAAGCTGCCAGTTGAGGACCTGTGAGGTGTCGATTTCTCAAACTAGAGACTCTAATGTACTTGTCTTGTTGCTCAGTTGTGCAGCGGGGCCTCCCACTTCTCTTTCTACTCTGGTTACAGCCTGTTTGTGCTGTCCTCTGAAGGGAGTAGTACACACCTTTGTAGGAAATCTTCAGTTTCTTAGCAATTTCTCGCATGGAATAGCCTTCATTTCTAAGAACAAGAATAGACTGTCGCGTTTCACATGAAAGTTCTCTTTTTCTGGCCATTTTGAAAGTTTAATCGAACCAACAAATGTAATGCTCCAGATTCTCAACTAGCTCAAAGGAAGGTCAGTTTTATAGCTTCTCTAACCAGCAAAACTGTTTTCAGCTGTGCTAACATACTTGCACAAGGGTTTTCAAGGGTTTTCTAAACATCCATTAGCCTTCTTACACAGTTAGCAAACAAAATGTATTTGCATTAAAAACCAGACGTTTGCAGCTAGAATAGTCATTTACCACATTAACAATGTATAGAGTGTATTTCTGATTCATTTAATGTTATCTTCATTGAAAAAAACTGTGCTTTTCTTTCAAAAATAAGGAAATTTCTAAGTGACCCTAAACTTTTGAACGGCAGTGTATATACAGTCATATGAAAAAGTTTGGGCACCCCTATTAATCTTAATCATTTTTAGTTCTAAATATTTGGGTGTTTTCAACAGCCATTTCAATTTGATATATCTAATAACTGATGGACACAGTAATATTTCAGGATTGAAATGAGGTTTATTGTACTAACAGAAAATGTGCAATATGCATTAAACCAAAATTTGACCGGTGCAAAAATTTGGGTACCCTTATCATTTTATTGATTTGAATACTCCTAACTACTTTTTACTGACTCACTGAAGCACAAAATTGGTTTTGTAACCTCACTGAGCTTTGAACTTCATAGCCAGGTGTATCCAATCATGAGAAAAGGTATTTAAGGTGGCCAATTGCAAGTTGTTCTCCTATTTGAATCTCCTCTGAAGAGTGGCATCATGGGCTCCTCAAAACAACTCTCAAATGATCTGAAAACAAAGATTGTTCAACATAGTTGTTCAGGGGAAGGATACAAAAAGTTGTCTCAGAGATTTAACCTGTCAGTTTCCACTGTGAGGAACATAGTAAGGAAATGGAAGACCACAGGGACAGTTCTTGTTAAGCCCAGAAGTGGCAGGCCAAGAAAAATATCAGAAAGGCAGAGAAGAAGAATGGTGAGAACAGTCAAGGACAATCCACAGACCACCTCCAAAGAGCTGCAGCATCATCTTGCTGCAGATGGTGTCACTGTGCATTGGTCAACAATACAGCAGACTTTGCACAAGGAGAAGCTGTATGGGAGAGTAATGCGAAAGAAGCCGTTTCTGAAAGCACGCCACAAACAGAGTGGCCTGAGGTATGCAAAAGCACATTTGGACAAGCCAGCTTCATTTTGGAAGAAGGTCCTGTGGACTGATGAAACAAAGATTGAGTTGTTTGGTCATACAAAAAGGCGTTATGCATGGCGTCCAAAAAACACAGCATTCCAAGAAAAACACTTGCTACCCACTGTAAAATTTGGTGGAGGTTCCATCATGCTTTGGGGCTGTGTGGCCAATGCCGGCACCGGGAATCTTGTTAAAGTTGAGGGTCGCATGGATTCAACTCAGTATCAGCAGATTTTTGAGAATAATGTACAAGAATCAGTGACGAATTTGAAGTTATGCCAGGGATGGATATTTCAGCAAGACAATGATCCAAAACACAGCTCCAAATCTACTCAGGCATTCATGCAGAGGAACAATTACAATGTTCTGGAATGGCCATCCCAGTCCCCTGACCTGAATATCATTGAACATCTGTGGGATAATTTGAAGTGGGCTGTCCATGCTCGGCGACCATCAAACTTAACTGAACTGGAATTGTTTTGTAAAGAGGAATGGTCAAAAATACCTTCATCCAGGATCCAGGAACTGATTAAAAGCTACAGGAAGCGACTAGAGGCTGTTATTTTTGCAAAAGGAGGATCTACTAAATATTGTTACTTTTCTGTTGAGGTGCCCACACTTTTGCACCGGTCAAATTTTGGTTTAATGCATATTGCACATTTTCTGTTAGTACAATAAACCTCATTTCAATCCTGAAATATTACTGTGTCCATCAGTTATTAGATATATCAAATTGAAATGGATGTTGCAAACACCCAAATATTTAGAACTAAAAATGATTAAGATTAGTAGGGGTGCCCAAACTTTTTCATATGACTGTATGTAAGTATAAGTATATGGATGGTAAACATAAAAGTAGAAAAAAATTTTTAATAATTTTTTAATAAAGGCATACAAAAGACAAAATAATGAATAGCGAATAATGTCAGTTAAAAAATTGGACATACCTACCTTTGTCCTTTTTGCAGCCTGACAAACCCAATACAATGTCTTGTTTTTGGGTAATGTATCTGTTTCAACAACGGTACAGACGGATGAGTGGGATGGGTCAAAATAAAAAAACCAAAGAAGCCCCTTCAACGTACTTCATCGGACCGACACGTTAGGTCCATGAATACAGCAATGTTGTGTGAATAAGGTCTTAGGATCTCCTTAGGCCCCGGGTGTGACCACTCTCTCCGCACCATATATAGGTACACCCCTGAAGTCACAGATTCCTCCCTAAATAATGAACTATTAAAAAATAATCTTCACAAATTGCCAATCATAAAACTGAATGGCGCAATGTACTTTGGCCATTATACAGTGAATAATTCAATGGCATGAGATGGATGACGGCTGTGTGACTGAATTACTGAGGCTTAGCAGTAATGACAATACAATTCTGGGAAAGCAACGGAAGAGAAAACAAGATTACACAAGTCCAACAATTCAGCATGCGCCATGTGCCTAATGATCCGGAAATTCATCCACACCATTGTGAAATGAATTACTTGTGCTTTACACTTACATTTTATCATGTCTGATGGAGTCAGAAATGGAACAAGGTGAGTGACGATATCAGGATGTGATAACATTTCGGAGTTAGCTCTATATAATGAGTGGTGTAGATGAATATACATACTCAGGGAAACCTCTTAAGGCCGGGGCCCCACGTGGCATAAATGTCGCAGTTTTGCCACGACAGAAACTGGCTTTGTTGCCCATGGCAACCAATCATAATGTAGATTTTATTTGGTAAACTCATTTGGTAAAACTAGATAGTGAAATATATTTCTAATATATATATATATTTTCCAATTGGTTTATATCTTCTGATTGTAGGCTTTTTATTATATATTCTGTACATTAGAATATACGTTGGTCGGCCATCTTGCCTGAACTTCTCTTCTGCTCTCTTAACAGCATAGTCATAGCCATAGGTAGCTATAGTCTGGAGCCGACTCACTGAGGTCTATGGGAGAGGTTTTAGGCTTTAGTGATGAGACTCCATTACAGAGTCTGCATTAGTGCCTTAGCTATACAGGTGTTATCGTCCATTGTAATACTGTCTGTGATGTAAATGAGTTGACTGCAAACCCCTGCAGAATTCGTTATTAGGCTTAGTGGCAAGAGAGAAAATGCAGGATACAGTCATTTTTTAAAATATGGATAGTGACATGGAAAATCAAAAATAAAAGCTTCAAAAAATCTTTAAAAATATGTTTAACACAAAAACTTGGTTTAAAAAATAGGTAATTTTCTGGTGACACATTCCTTTTAAGTAGGAATACTCAATAAACAGTTAATTTGCAATAAACTAATGGAATACAGAAGCGCCGCACCACTGCTAAGGCCACATCAGGACCGTAGCATGTGACCTTATTATCATGTTCAATGGGAAATCCACCTTGCTGTTCCTATGTATGTGCATACAACTCTGTTCTGGTCAAGTGCACTGCTCATCACATGGCACAGCTCTGATAACTGTACTGTGACAAGCCATGCACCTGTGTATTCAACACATGGCCAGGAGCGATTTATAGCCACTGGAAGTAAACATTGAAATTTCCTATTGAATGACAGTGAACAGAGATATGAGAATCAGGAGGAATAGATACTGAAACTATATTGGGATACCGTATATATTTAATTATACAAAAAATTGTCATTAATTTGCTTTAACATCCCTTTAATAAAATTTCCCTGTATAGGTCTTATGAGAACCTTCAGCTTCTGGTGTGCAAGATATTGGGTGATAATTTAATATGGCACAAATCTAAATCTCCCTCTTGTGTACAAATAGGGAATTGCAGGTTGTGAATTGCTAAATATGTATATCCCATGTCCCTTTTCTTTAACCCATTAGGTTGCAGTTAAAGGTTAACCATTTGTCAGCTCATAGAATACAGTGGTGAACAGACTGGCTTATTTCTTACTGAATGTATTACAAATAGGTCAGACTGGTCTGTGTGGCTCAAAACAGTAGGTGGATCCCAACTGGGATCAACTGGATCAACTGTACAAATCAGCAAAGCTAGACCAGGGCCCATGTGCTGCAGGTGTAAGCCCCTCATATAGCAGCTCAACTTTTTGTATCATAATATTTGTAATGTTTAAATTTCTTATTCACGTTTTTTATTGCTGTTTTATTTATAGATGAGATAGAAATACTGGGGCAGATTGATGAAGTCTTTATAACCCCATCCAGTATTATGCCCCATAGTGGCCCCTTCACATACGATTATGCCCCATTGTTGACCACCCATGAACAATTATTATACTCTGGGGTCTTTTCAGACCCCAGAGTATAATGATCGGAGACCCAGGGGAGGATACAAACATAAAAAACAATGTTACTTACCTCTCCATGGCTCTGGCGCACTCCGATAATTTCGGCCCTGTTCAATGTCAGACCAGACATTACATGAGCCAGTCTGACGTCGTGACGCATAATGACGTCACCAAACAGGCCCGAAGCCAGCCAGAGCGCAAGAGAGGTAAGTAACATTGTTTTTTATGTTCCCTCACCTCCCCTGGGCCTCCGATCATTATACTCTGGGGTCTGAAAAGACCCCAGACACTGTTCCCCCTGTTTACTGAACTGGCAAAAGCGGCGAAAAGTTAAAAAGTTGCAATTTTTTGTGCAAACCACCTGGCATACAAGGCATAATAAATGTGCCCCACTGACTTTTCTTTTAAATTTTTCTTTTTTATATAATACACCAATATTTTTTGTTTTTATAGCAACATAATCTGCAGCACTTGGTATGTTCACATGGCGGAATTTTGGTGGAATACCCCCTAAATCTGTGGCAGATTCCGCCTAGGATCTGCCTCACATTGTGCCAGATGATAAATCTGCTGTATCTCTAGACTGTCTAGTCTATGTTTATACCACCTTTTAGTTGGCTTACTTAGAGCCAAAATTCTTCCACACAATTTTCTCACATCGTGGCACATTTAAGCCACACCCCTTTATCTGAGAATCCACTCCCATACGTTTAGCATGTTGAAAAATTTTATCCCAAACTAGAGGTGCCAAGATGCGACACATTGCACCAGAGATGCACCACACTTCGTTAAAGATGTGCCTTCTTTATGTCAATGTCTGGTTGTAAGCACAATAGTAAATAGGCCAGTACGTGTACAGAAAAATCTGTCAATCATCCTACGTGGGCAGGGTTAGCAGGACTCTCAAAGCCAATCACTGTGGTCACTGTGGTAATCAGGACTCTCACCGTCGCTACTAGGAGTCCTGGCAGGATTTACTCGACTTTTTACTCATACCTTAAAATTGTAACATGGATGGAATTGAACTTGAAGGAGATTCAATAGTAAGGTATTTTTTCCTTTCAGAAACAGTGCCCCTCTTGTCCATAAGTTTTGTCTGGACAAGAGGGGCACTTTTGCAAGTGAATAAGGCTGAACTGTTTTACCAGCACAGTCTATAGTTTAATGGGATTTTCAGTCAAACAGGAAAAAAAAAGGTCATATGTTGGGTTAAAAAAAAAAAAAAAAAAAAAGGAAGTCATACTCACCTAACCCATTGCAGCATTGAGACAAGATGGACCTGGATGACTTACTTGAAAGTAAGAATATGACAGGTTATGGGAACTAGAAATTTTTTGGATAGGATGTTGATCCAGGAATTTAATCCAACTGGCATATCTGGGGTGGGAAGGAATTTTTTCAGCCAATGGGGCAATTGGAGTTAGCCTTGTGGTGGTTTTTTGCCTTCCCCTGTAACAACTTGGTAGGGTTATAGGATGGAACTTACAAACTTGTGTTTTTACCCAACCTTATCAACTATGTTGCTATGTATGTTACTATGTCCCCCATTCCATCCTGAACCCTTACTTGTCGAGCCAGAAGTGAAGTGGCTCAGGTAACTGGTATGGCTTATCACCAGTCTCAGTGGTCACATGTTGGGTACTGGTGAGGTATTGGCAATGGAAGACCGGATGTATGTGAATATCCCTTCTTTTTGTATTTCACCCCACCACTGACCCGACTTGGCTTTTCCAATTTGATCGCCAAACCCAGTTATGGTAGGAAATAATGCAAACTCATCATGTCTCATATGGCCCTCAAACCAGCAGAATGTATCCTGAGTAAATGGAGAATTATTTCATGTAATGTAATTCCCACTTATTTTCACTGATATTGGATTCCCATACATGTCTTTACAGTAGAGGCCAATGTGCCCTTAGGCAGGTAGCAAACCATAGCACTCCAAAAACAAGAACAAAGAATGCATACTGTCTGTGGTCAAATAGTCTGACAGATGTCATGCAAAGATCACAAAGATCACAATGAGTCTGGGCAAAGCCATTTACTTGGCAATTTTAAGTAACTAGTGGGAGGGTTAAATAACAATGCACTGTCTCTTGAAAGGTTATTAAAAAGCTTAGGTGTGTGATAGCACCAAGCCATCCATCATTCCCCGCTGACACGAGAAGATACAGACCCTATACAGACACAATGAGCCAGAGGTAATTGTAGAGCTAATGATTGCCTTTAATCTCTAATTAAATACAGTATATTAAGAAAATGAATATAGACTGTAAGTGTGAGATGACTTCATTATCGTGTGTGCAGCTCGCCAGACGGTTACTTAGCACAATAGATGAAGTCCTGAGATTAGAAGCCATCATATAAAGGAATATAGCCAGGAAGATGAAGCTTTACGAAGATGGATGAAATACTGTCATATCGGTATTCTGAGGATCACTCCTGAGGATTGTCTGTGTATGCCATGCCACCTGACCCAGGTAGTCCCAAATTGGCTTCTGAGATACAGACACCATAGCTGCCTCTCCAAAAGTCCTTGGGTCTACCGTCTTTGCTGCTTACCTCCAGCAACTTCTCCAGCGGGCTATGCTGTCCTCACCCATCAAACATGGACCTTCGGTCACTATGCAAGCTAGATCTTCTTCGTGGTCATCTGGTCCTGGTTTGTGGGACCCCCCGAACGGAAACCTATGCGCATAGAAAAGCGGTTACCCAAGGAAACTCGCGGACCACATAGACTATAATGGGGTCCATGTGGTTTCCGCTCAGTTTCCGCAAGAAACATGTGGAAACATGTGGAGAAGAAAGTGCTGCTTTCTTCGTGCGTAAACTGAGCAAAAACCACACGGACCCCATTATAGTCTATGGGGTCCGCAGATTTCCTTAGGTAACCACTTTTCTATGCGTATAGGTTTCCGATCGGGGGGTGTGAAGGATCTCGTCCTACCAGAACCCACTTCTGGCACACTTGAGATCGCTTCAATTACCTCACACCCACTTCCGGTGAGGGTGCTGGGCCAACAGAGGATAATACGCCAAACAAGCCTTCTAAATTTTATATATTTATTAACCCCTAAATGGGTCGGCACTAGACACTTAACACATACATAGAATACATGCAGTGATTAGCAAGCAGATACAAGTGAAAAACAGCATAACACGGTACATAAAATAAAAATGGGAATAACAGAAAGAAAAGAATATATATTACCAACACCAGCTTGTGATGGTTTCTCTGGCCTCCAGATGCTGAGCCAGGGCATATATCTTATGAACGTCCAGTAGCAGATGGTCTTAGCAGAGCAAAGGGCAGAAAACCTTCCGGAACAAGTAGTTAGTCCATTTCTCTGAGCCCATGTGGCAGCCTCAGGGTACAGTCTTGGGCAAAGCATGTGTTGCTTACATGCGGTTACCCCTCGTTCAGGTTCACAACATGGCCTCAAGCCTCGCTGCTTAGGCTACATGGGGAGCACATGATGATCACATGGTTGACTTCCCTCACACCTCTCCCCTAGGAATTGCACATGACCAAGGCCACCAGACAAAAGAGACTGGTTCAGCCTGGGCGGAGACCTTTGTCTCCCCTGGTCTCCTCCCTGAGTGAGGTCACCGGGGGGGAGCCCCCGCCCCCTCTCTACATCTCTTAGAATAATTTTTTGGTATAATTCTTTGCCTGATGCTTATAGAGTCGGGCTGGTAGTATAATGGGGTTCCTGGCGAGATCCCCAACACATAGACTCCAAGGTCGATACTCCAGCTCCCTTTTGGTAAGGAGATCAGTGCCTGGACCTTTCCCGGGCTTTGAACTGTGGCATGTGTATATTCTGAGCGTGCACCTGACGCATCTGGGGAATATCTGGCCAGATATTGTCATAAAACCATAATCCCTTTGAAGTAACAGTGGCTATCAATGATATGCGGATCGTTTATACAACACATCCTGTCTAAATGAACCCCGCTGGGTTAATGAGGGTTGCAGTCTTATGCAGATACAGGTTTCTTACCAAATGGCTGATTGTTTCAGGGACAGGACAATAGACCTGGGCTAAATAGTAGTCTGACCACATTCCATTTGCCCCACTAGTGTTGATCCTAGGCACCAACCCCCACTGTGCAGTGATATAGACCAATATTAATACCATAAGACCATATATGCGCCTAATATATTAACACCTCCCCTTTTTAGAGCGTGCACGGAGGAAGGCGGATCCGGAGATCAGTGGCTTGACCCCGATACTCTTCTCCTCTCCAGTCTGAATGGGGACACTTCTAAGGCTCAGTCTCTGAGCCACGTACACCTGGCTACCTCCTGCCTGTTCTGGGTCCGCTTTCTGAGTGCTGGGGTCCCTCAGACCCACACTCATGACCCCAGGCCCTTGGGATACCAGTCCAGAGACCCCATCCTGGCAATCTCCGTGCTCCTGGCTACCTTTGGCCTGCTCTGGGTCTGTTTTCAGAGTGCTGGCATCCTGTAGATCCATACTCACAGCCCCAGGTCTTTGAGGTACCAGTTCAGAGACCCCATCCCAGCAGTCTCTCAGGGTCTCTCCCACACTACTAGCCGCTAGTTGGGAGAGTTTTAAGGGATTCCGCACCTCCCCCTTTGCTTCCATACCTAGAGGCACCTCTGGTTCTGGCACAGGTCTCTCTGTACCCTGTCCTCCCTCCCAGACACTTTTCCCCCTTGGGCCTACAACCCTCAGGTCTCGGGGTTTCCTCACTTCCCCCTGAGCCTCCTCACCTGGGGACACCTCTGGTTCTAGCACAGGAATATCTGGACCCTATACTCCCTCCCAGACACCTTGCCCCCTTGGGCTTACACCCTTTTTCTCCTGTACTTGGGTGGGTGATGGTGATACCTTGGGCAAATGACTGAGATCATGCTTCCCCAAACGATCCCCCCACAATACATTGACAGGTAATACACTTGACATACCCCCTTCTTGGATCCCACCCCCAGCACCCCAGGCCATCTGCACTTGGGCCACGGGCACTCCTGGAATGAACTAGACAGAAGAGACGTGCATGTCTCATACCCGCCGGACTCCTCCAGCTTCAAGGGAGTGAGGCTAGTCATGGTGGTCTCAGTAACGACTCCAGGTGGTATAGGCAACGGTTCAAGGGTCGGAACGCCCTCCACCCTTGTAGCACTCTGGCTGCGGGCTAACACCGCAATACCAGCAGTCCGTCCCTCACCTGGATTGGCCTTGAGATCCCCATAGCCTACCTGACCACCTGGCACATGGTCAGCAGTTGGGCGCTGATCTGATGCACTGGGTGAAATAGTAGAAGTCGCTTCCAGTGTCTCAGAGGAGCTACCCTGTACATTTTCACAATAAGCATTGGCAATTACAATGACAGTACATTCATTAGCAATTGTTAATTCACACCGGGCCTCAGTGAGGTCTGTGGTAGACACGGTCACAAGCTGGGAGGGAGACGCCCCCGCAGATGTGGGCGTGTCTACAGACCAGGTCTCACTGGCTCCTAGCACCGGAGTAAACAAAGCATCAATAACATTTTTGCTGAGCTGGGTTGCAGGAAGCTCATTTGCATCTTCCCTGCTCTCAGCTGAAGACAACTCATTAGCATTTACACTGACTGCCATGGGAAGCATCTCAGAGAGGGAGTTACGGGCCCGCTCTGCAGATATGACAGTTTGAGAAATGTTATCAAAATTAACCTTATCATTATTCATAAACAGTTTATCACAGTAAGTTGGGGCGCTCCCCACCCCATATTGGGACACGATAGGTCCTAAATCAGTGCCCAACAGTACGTTAGCAGGCAAATCAGTCATTAGTCCCACAGTCCGCATTCCTTTTCCCGCACCCCAGTCCAGATGGACACAAGCCATGGGTACAGTGAAGCGTTCCTGTCCAATTCCCCTCAGGGTTAAAGTTTTCCCGGGGATAATACTGTCCGGGGGGACCAAATCAGGTTGCACCAGAGTAACATCCGCCCCAGTGTCCCGAAATCCCATGACTACTTTATCCCCCACAATAACCGACTGACGGTTGGCATTGGATCGTGCCCCTATCCTCCCAACCAAGTACACAGATGAGCCACCTGCTGTGGCTTGGGGGTTCTTAGGGTGGTTGGGACACTCCCGCTGGAAATGCCCTGGTTGGTTACAGCCGTGGCACCGCTGGACCACCCCTTGGGCCTGGTGGAAGGTCGCTGGGGCGCCCAGAGTTATAGGGACAGGGGAAGTATAGGAACCACCATAGTTTTTCTTAACCCACTTGGAAACAGGAGGTTGTGGTAGATTACAACCTTGTCTCTCCTTCCAGCTTGAGGGTCTCTGCAGCGTTGCTCCTCCCTTGGTCTCAGGCCCTCTGATGGCCGCGTAGGAGTCAGCAATTTGCGCAGCTTGGTCTGCTGTCTTGGGTTCACGGTCACACACAAACTGGCGGACATCCAGAGAACAAACATGGACCAACTGGTCTTTTATCATCAGGTCCTCAAGCTCCTCAAACTTGGTAACAGTAAGCCCTTTGATCCATTGCCGGAATGTATCCCGTAAATCGCCCACAACATTCGCGTAGCTGCCAGTGGGGTTCCGCTTTATACTCTGGAACTTTTTGCGGTACACCTCAGGAGTGAGGTTGTACCATCTGATGAGGGCTTCCTTAGTAGCATCATAGTCCCCATCTCATTCAGGTGATAGGTCGATAAAGACTCCCAGGGCTTTGTCCCTTAAGCTTGGAGTCAGGTACTGGGTCCACTGTGCACGAGGCACACGGTATTGCCGGCAGGTTGTTTCAAATCCCTGCAAAAATACGTCCAAGTCGCCATCCTTCTCCAGGACAGGGAAGCTTTCCTGGCGAGGCCTCTGCACATGGGTCTCATGATGCTGGGGAGAGCTGCTACTCCTCTATAGCCGGGCCATCTCCAACTGATGCTCCCGCTTGGCCTGGCGCTCTGCAGCTTCCCTCTCTGCCTGTCGCTCCGCAGCTTCCCTCTCTGCCTGTTGCTCAGCAGCTTCCCTCTCTGCTCGTCGCTCAGCCTGTTGATATTGGAGGATCAACTGTAGGCGAGCGTCAGAGTCACTGGGGCCTAGCTGCTGTAAGGCCAGTTGCAAACAGAAGTCCATTCTCCCCACGTGGCTGGGGCTACTGGTCCCTCCAGGCGTAGTGATTTCCGGGGCAGAGCTAGTTGCTGCACCTTCTGGCCTGGCAAGGATTGCTTGTCCCAACACCTCAGGACTCTACTCTGCCTCCTGCATGGCTATGGCACCTTCCATATCAGCCAACTCCTGGAGTTCAGTAGAAGCCAATTGCTGCAGACGTCTGGTTATGCTTCTGAGCCCACCGGCCATCCACTGGAAGCCATTGCCAAATAAAAGATAGGATAGAAAAACAAAGAGAAAGGGAAGGGAACAGAACCATGCTAAACTTTCACTGTATCTTATAGCCTGTCCTAGTACCGAGCTCGCTTCATAGGATTTTGCCGCAAATCCCCAGCATCTGAGTAATACCACACACAAACGCTGTTTATCTTCTATCCCACAACGCTGCCGCCACTGTGAGGAATCTCGTCCTACCAGAACCCGCTTCTGGCACACTTGAGATCGCTTCAATTACCTCACACCCACTTCCGGTGAGGGTGCTGGGCCAACAGAGAATAATACGCCAGACGAGCCTTCTAAATTTTATATATTTATTAACCCCTAAATGGGTCGGCACTAGACACTTCACACATACATAGAATACATGCAGTGATTAGCAAGCAGATACAAGTGAAAAACAACATAACACGGTACATAAAATAAAAATGGGAATAACAGAAAGAAAAAAATATATATTACCAACACCAGCTTGTGATGGCTTTTCTGGCCTCCAGATGCTGAGCCAGGGCACGTATCTTATGAACGTCCAGTAGCAGATGGTCTTAGCAGAGCAAAGGGCAGAAAACCTTTCGGAACAAGTAGTTAGTCCATTTCTCTGAGCCCATGTGGCAGCCTCAGGGTACAGTCTTGGGCAAAGCATGTGTTGCTTACATGTGCGGTGACCAGATGGAAGGCAACGCTGCAGTTGGGATTGCGGGGGTGCAAACAGCGCAGACTTGTCACGGTCTCTGGGCACGAGGGCGCAGCGCTGGTGCTGTCCCACGTTACCACCACTGGTACCGGTGATGAGGGGGCTGCACAAATGTTGGTGATGATTGTTCCCCCGGGGCACTTCCCCTATACTGTGCCGACTGGTGGTGTTTGGGGCGCCCTGATGTTGTCGGTGCAGAGTCAGACACAGAAACGGTTGTAAAGTTGAACTTTTACTTCCATGGGTGTGGAGGCACAAATGCTTAAACAGTTTCTTCAATACAAAACAACGGGGTACGCCTGGTGACACAGCAAAGTCCTGGGGTGCAGGGTAGACTTTATGAAAGGTGTTCCTAGCCCCTTATACCTCAGTGTTACAGCCCTGAGGTGCGTCTGGGCTCCTATTTAGCTCATAGGAGGATGCCCACCATGATATTAGTATATAATATTCCCCACTCACGTTATGTGGTCCTGATAGCTCAGAGTTTCGGGGTGCAATAGTCAGGGTGGCAGGATATTCCACAGGTCTGGCCTTGGCCCCTGGATCCTGTGATACTTGCTATGGAGCACGTGTTCCAGAATGTTCTCTCCACAGTCTCATGCTGACAAGATAATGATGCTTGACTTCCTTCAGGGCGATGGCTAGGCAGACAGGGGACAGGATCTTCTGAATAGCTGGAGTATGTCAGCTCTCCAACCTTCCTGGGCCTGTCTAGGACTTGAGATTCCTGCACTAAACTCACTGCTTTCTTCACAGGACATCACACTTCTCTCCTCACCTCCTCCTCCTAACACTCCACACTTCTAACTCCTCACACGCAGGACCTTCCTGCAGGGGTGTTACCATGGGGACCCAGTGATCAGCTGACTCCTCCCCTTTTCCCAGGCGATGTCCTCCCATTGGACATTTGGTTACTATTCAATCCTATGGGAGGTGTAATGCATGTGTGAGGCTCACTAGGTGGCGCTGTGTTGTGTGAGACTCAGGACCCCCTGCTATGTCACACAGGCTATGAAGCAACAGGAAATAATACAATGCACAGAGATCACCCTCAGCCCAGCCATAGCCAGCTCTGGGATGCCACACATGCGGTTACCCCTCGTTCAGGTTTACAACATGGCCTCAAGCCTCGCTGCTTAGGCCACATGGGGAGCACATGATGATCACATGGTTGACTTCCCCCACACCTCTCCTCTAGGAATTGCACATGACCAAGGCCATCAGACAAAAGAGACTGGTTCAGCCTGGGCGGAGACCTTTTGTCTCCCCTGGTCTTCTCCCTGAGTGAGGTCACCAGGAGGAGGAGCCCCGCCCCCTCTCTACATCTCTTAGAATAATTTTTTGGTATAATTCTTTGCCTGATGTTTATAGAGTCGGAATGGTAGTATAATGGGGTTCCTGGTGAGATCCCCAACACATAGACTCCAAGGTCGACACTCCAGCTCCCTTTGGGTAAGGAGATCAGTGCCTGGACCTTTCCCGGGCTTTGAACTGTGACATGTGTATATTCTGAGCGTGCACCTGACGCATCTGGGGAATATCTGGCCAGATATTGTCATAAAACCATAATCCCTTTGAAGTAACAGTGGCTATCAATGATATGCGGATCGTTTATACAACACATCCTGTCTAAATGAACCCCCGCTGAGTTAATGAGGGTTGCAGTCTTATGCAGATACAGGTTTCTTACCAAATGGCTGATTGTTTCAGGGACAGGACAATAGACCAGGGCTAAATAGTAGTCTGACCACATTCCATTTGCTCCACTAGTGTTGATCCTAGGCACCAACCCCCACTGTGCAGTGATATAGACCAATATTAATACCATAAGACCATATCTGCGCCTAATATCATGACAGGGGGTCCCCAGTGGACAGCTGGTGGCCCTGGAACCATAATGGTCATTGGGTGCTCTTCTTGCACCCAGGCTCTCCACATGTGTACAGTTTATACTCTGCTGTTCTGGGTACATACACCGCTATGTGTCCTATAGACTCATACATTGCTATATACCATGCAGCGCAGTGTAGCTGCAAAGGACAGCAGAATTTGGGGGAAAAGCTTGGTTTAATAATATATTGCGACTCCAGAAAGTAATTTTTTTTCTCAACTGTATTTTTTCTATTGTAGGTATTAACATCAGAGTGACATACTGTAAACGTGACACCTCATGACTGCAAATGAGGGATGTCAGAAATTCTGTGCAATGTATGGCCTAGGAATAGGGATGCTCCTATGCGCCTCATATTGTGATAGGTTATCCACCAGTAGCAGGGTTGTGTAAAGGAGCAGCAAACTGGGCAATTACCCGGTGCTTACATTTTTTTGGAAACCCAGAAGGGTACTATTTAATTGCACGATTATTTGGGAATAATGTTGCGGTATTGTGTAAACTATCTGAATACTAAATTTTTATGAATGCACTATGTGGCGGTATAATGTATTGCAGTATGTGACAGCATTCTCTTGACACTATGTAGGCTACAAAGAAGGTTGGCACCACTAAAGGTAACAAGTAAGGCCTTAGACACACGTCCACATTTCGTGGGTGTCTGATGTCTATGATAATCTCAGAGAACACACGATCCTGCTTATTTTTGCATTATGTACTGTGCATGGTTGATCCGTTTTTCACATTGCCTATACATTTCTGTGTCTCTGGGTTAATGAAAAACAAATAACACAAGAAAGCCATCCATTTTTTGACATACCCATACTCTTGTATTGTGTAATGCATCACGGGAAAAACGGACATATAATAAATACATTGACATAAATGGATCCGTATGCTGTCCTTGGAAAATACAGATGTGTGAATACGGCCACATTCTAGTTCTTTAGTACACATTTGCACTTTTTCATTATTTTAATCTTGCACAGTAATTCTTGGGAACTTAATAAATTATTGTTTTATTATATTTGATTTTGTATTCTCTCCTGTTTTTGCTCTCAGACCACTATGCCTTATTTGAGTATGGCGGTATGATGTAGTTTGACATATAGAAAAACTGTTGAAAACTGACAAGTGAGTTATCAGTTTGCCCGTGTCCCTATTTTTATGGACTTGACTAGCAGTCTAACTAGCTGCTGCTTAAAGGGAGTGTGTCAGCAAGAAAATTGGTATCAGACTAATGACAGAACCTTGTAGAGTCACTTCTACACTTTCCAAAATTCCTTCCTGATTCTGCATTGCAGCTCCATTTTCATGAAAATTAGTGTTTTATTCTTATGCAAATTAGATGAAAAGGGTTTAGCGGTGTGTCTTCTCCTGCTGGGGCTTCACTCTCTGCTCTAGATAATAACCACTAACTGCTGCCCAACTCCTCCAACATTGCTTGAGTGACTTATCCCACTTTGTTACAGCACCAGCACCATGGAATTAATATAATAATGTACGGTGCCATGGAGTATAATAATCTACAGTACCATGGAATGAATATAATAATGTCCAGCACCGTGGAATTAATATAATAATGTACAGTGCCATGGAATTAATATAATAATATACAGCACCATGGAATTAATATAATAATGTACAGAGCACCATAGAATTAATATAATAATGTACAGCACCATGGAATTAATATAATAATGTACAGAGCACCATGGAATTAATACAATAATGTATAGAGCACCATGGAATTAATATAATAATGTACAGCACCATGGAATTAATATAATAATGTACAGAGCACCATGGAAGCAATACAATAATGTATAGAGCACCATGGAATTAATATAATAATGTACAGCACCATGGAATTAATATAATAATGTACAGAGCACCATGGAAGCAATATAATAATGTATAGAGCACTATGGAATTAATATAATAATATACAGCACCATGGAATTAATGGTGCTCTAAAAATATTATATAATAACAATAATAATACCTTTAGGTCCAGGCACTGAGGATTTTCCAGAATAATTAGTGAAATTTCCATTTAAACAATAGGTTTATTCCAGTCCTCCAATATTTAGATTTTTTTTTTTAAAAAATAAATCCCCTAATATTCGAGCCAGAGGCAGATGGTGAATATGATATGCAATAAAATTAGCTTTAAGTCTTGTAAATACTGTCTAATTCCCATTCCTCTGGGCAGGAGATGTTATCTTTGAGAAAGGAGATTTCTGAAGCTTAATGACTTCTAGTTTGCATCCAAAAAGTGAAAGCAATTAAAGTATTACTGTTAACTTTCTATTAGAGATTGTAAGGAACAAAGGGGCCTCCGAAGCGCAGGAAACCATATTGATGCAATCTGAAACTATTAATAACTTTTGAGAGTGTTTTTAAAAGCTGGTGCAAAGTACAGGTTTGATCTTTGATAAGATGCATGCAGGATTAGGTCTGTCAAAAGCTCACAAGGCGCTTGTACTTTCCAGGGTAACTGTATCACTCTGACATGTAGAAGTGATTTGGTCTCCATGTGATCTTTTCAGTTCTCATTCCGTACCTTTATTTTCCACATAAACGTGTATACTGTTAAAATACATTAAAGAAATGACTTGGGATTTTCTAACTTTTCATACCCAAAGGAAGCATTGTGTTCCTGAGCTGAAAATAAAAAAGAAAAAACGGTTCCCCTAGTGGTCATATTATTATGCAAAATGATTAAGGCTAAAGCCCCACGTTGCCGAAACGCAGCTTTTTTTGCTGCAGATTTTGTTACGTTTTTTGAGCCAAAGCCAGGAGTGGATTGAGCAGACGGCAGAAGTATAAGAACTTCCTATATATTTAATATTCCTTTTGTAGCCATTGTTGGCTTTGGCTCAAAAAACCGCAACAAAATCTGCAACAAAAAAAGCTGCATTTCCACAACGTGGGGCCTTAGCCTAAAGGAGTTTCCCTCAAAAACAATCATATTTAGATTTGTAGACAATTAATAGTTAAACTTTTGTTGCAAATATAAATAACTAAAAATTTTTAAAGATTGTCACAAAAAATCAGTTGTCTTGGTCGGTTGGCAACAGATATGACCATAAATGCAGATCCTTTCTATAGTCTGACTTTTGTCAAACCCAGCCAAGATTTCCTTATGGAATCGGGGTTGTCAGGCAGGAATACTACATGCATAAGGAAATCATGGCTGGGTTTCAGGCTGGCTTCACACCTGCACTGGGCTCTCCGTCATTCGCGTCTACCAGGGGACCCAAATGACGGAGAGCCAGACCGCTAAAACAGCATTTACCTGTGGACGCCATAGACTATAATGGGGGTCCGCCGGGTATATACAGGGTACATACAGGGGCATCTCAATAAATTAGAATATTTTTGAAACGTTCATTCAGTTCAGTAATTCAGTAATACAATCCATAATCAGCATCTTCCATGACTGTGTGTCCTACTGAACCAGACTGAGGGACCATTTAAAGGCTTAGGAAACCTTGGCAGGTGACACACTGAATTTACAATACTGAACTTTTTTCACAATATTCTAATTTTCTTAGATTTGGGTTTTCATTACCTGTAATCCATCAACATTTACAGAAATAAAACACTTGAAATAGAACACTCTGTGTGTAAAGAATCTAGAAAATATAGGAGGTCACTTTTTTAATTCAATTACTGTAAGAAATAAACGTTTCAAAGATATTCTAATTTATTGAGATGCACCTGTAATAGAAAGTAACTTCTAAAGTGATAGGGCCCCTGACCTACTGGCCTCTGTGCAGCAGGTTGTACCATTAGGATATTCACCCCTGGATTGGAGTTTGTTCTAACCTGGCAGGTGTGATAGCAGCCCAGTTGTGTATTGCAGTTAAGAATACTTATTCCTAATCCACAGAATAGAGAATAAGTGTCAGATTAATGGGGGTCTGATCGCCGGGTCCCCCAGCGATCTTGAGAATGGAGGACCGAAAGTCTAATTTGCATGACTGGCACTCCACTCAGTGCTATAGGGGTGCAGGCACTGTAGTCCCAGCAGCCCCATAGTAGTGAATGGAGCATCAGACACACAAGTGCATTGGCACTCCATTCACAAGGAGGCTTTACGAGGACTTTTGTTCCCCCGTTCTTCTGATTGCGGGGGGGACTCGGCGGTTGGACCCCCAGCGACCTGAAACTTATCACCTAGCCTGTGAATAGGGAGATAAATGTCCTTAACAGCATAACCCCTTTAAGCTCCTGTTGTGTTCATGTGTGGGGACATTGGCAAGTGCCCACAAGATCATTATGATGAAAATATCCACCATGATGCAAGAACCAGCACTCACCCATGACAGTAGGTGTGTAGCTCTAGAAACTATATAGGGCCCCAAAGGTCTGTCTGACATAATATATATTACTATTCTAAATGCATGAGGTAAGTTGAAACCCCATTACAGATTTTCCAGTGGGGCCGATCTGTTGTACCAGCAGTGGCCAACAGACCCTATTGACTTTAATGAAGTCTCTTGGGTTTTCCTGAGATTTCTGCTGTTTTGGGAAGAAATAGACATAGCCCTGTATGGCTGAGGACACCTTGTAGATAAGCTGCATTTTTATTAGCCAAAACCAGGAGTGGATTTAGCAAAAGGGAGAAGTGTTTCCTCTATATTTCCAATTTCTTTAGAATCCACTGTTGGTTTTGGCTGCTTTTCCACAATGGGTGGCCTTAACCTATAGTAGCATTACAGAATCTACAGTCCTGTCAACACAGAGGAGAACACAGTTTAGGCTGTGGCGGTCTCAGTATAAAAACGGTGGAAACCCAATGGACACCCAGCAGATCCCATTGTAGTCTATGGAGTCCTTGGGTGTCCGCAGGTAACCACTGTTTTAGAGGAAGGGCTCTCAGCGCAACGCAAGTGTGAACCTAGCTCAACCATGAATGTACATGCTATATAAAAGATGATCAACAAAAACAGTTCTCTTTTTGGCAATTTCAATAAATTTGCTCCACTGTATAACAGCTACATCCTTTGTATTGAGCTGTCAAGGACATGCCCAGCAACCAGTCTGTCTTAGGTCAGTCAAGTCTTCATTGCTAAGATGAGGGTAGAAAGGGCCACAAGGTTTTTTGTTTCCAACTATATGTCAGTGGTAAATGCTTAAAGCCCAATAGGAACCTGATTTATTTTTTAGAAGGAATATCAAGGAATCAGGAAATGTAAACCACTGAGGTGTGTGTATCCATTAATACAGTCAGATATTGCCGTACATATTCTACAGCCCAGTTGAAATTAGGGACTGGCACGGTCCTAAAGCTGGATAAACATTCACACCAACATTTGAGGATCAGGAAGATCATAGATCACCCATAGACTTCTAATATGCCAGGATGTAGTCAACTATAGTTACCAATTGCTGTATGGTATCATCTCAAGGATGTCATAGATAATGGACTCCGTACTTCAAACGTTTTGTATAGTGAAATATGTTTTATTTATTTCCCAAAACATAGTGCGTAAAGTACAATTATAGTTATCCACAACTATAATTGTACTCTACGCACTATGTTTTGGGAAATAAATAAAACATATTTCACTATACAAAACGTTAGAAGTACGGAGTCCATTATCTATGACAAGTTAAGGGTTGGGACCCTACTCCGCACGGACTGGTGGTACTGTCCACATCCATTAAGAAAATATCATCTCAAGGACTCAAGTTCATTACCATTTTACAGATTTGGGCAGGGGTTTACTTATAGGGGGTACAGAGGTAGTTATCGCTCCTGGGTCCTTGAAGATCAGGCTTCTCCACATCATGAAAAGACACCACATTTATAGCATATGGTAAGTGGGGGCTCCATAATATTTATTAAGATAATAATATGTAGTAAGATCAGTATTTTTCTTTTTGTTCTTTACCCTATGCTGCATTCATGACAAGGTGAATGGAAGGACTCCAGATACCCCAGATAGAGCCATACCTAGACCATTACAGCTGTATGAGCTCTGGCACAATCTATAATGAGAGGGCAGTGAGGCCAAGGGCCCATCTTGTGCTGGACACAGAGGTCAATGGGAAGGACTGGAGGATCGTGATTGTGGTGTGACCTCTGTTGTTCCCCTGTTAGAGGAGTGTCTTTGGATTGTTTAGAAGTCATCTCTATAGGACTACAAATTGCTCTGTCAATAAAGATCAAGGATTAAAATGTAGGGAGGACACTGCTCTTGGATTAGTACAGATAGATTCTGAACCAGGTCACAGACAGGACTGATAACAGGAGATTAAAGGGTTTACCCCTTTCTGGAATTTAAATGAAATAAGTCCTCAAAGTCCTGCAATGAAAGTCCTGCAAACATCAGCCAGTTGTCGCAGATTTATGTGAAAGACAAGAATTTACTATTAGCATTTAGCAAGATGATTGATTTATACAAGATGTTTGTGGTGTAGTTGCATTATAAAGGGGATCACACGTCAATTTTTATGGTAATGTTGCAAAATTACGGTAACATAAAGGGATACTTAATGCAGGGGTTCACCATGTGTATTAGGTACACGCATTATGGATAATTTCCTATACAACTATTTGGAGAATCGTCTCCTTATTTTGGTTGTATTACGTCAGACATTGATAGAAATTTACTAGGATATGACACTAGTGACTGATCGACGTGACTTTCTCCAATCACTAGAAGGAAGTGCCATGCCATTTTGTCTGCTGATGGCCAATGGCTGACCATTGGCTATAACGTGGCAATCATGAGGATTCCTGAACAGGCAGAGCTAACAAGAGACAACGTAACAAATTTATCCTAGCACTGCCGCTTTGTTCTAGTGATCATCGGGATCACAGTGACCAGACTCCCCACCAGTCACACATTGATGGTATATCCTAGCCATCAATGTCCTTTATGAAGCAATGGGGGAATTTAAGACTGGCATATCCTATGCCTATGCCTCTGATGGCGTGAGATGCACCACAAGTTTTAAGAGGTTACGACCTCTTAATTTAGGTGCGTCTGGGCCTGTGTGCCAGAATTGAAAGCTACAACAGTCAGGGACTGGTGTAGATGTTAGCTATAACTTGTGCCAGTATTATGGCACAAATTATAGTAAATCTGTAAAGTTGAGACATCCCCAACCTGATCCCAGTCAACTATGGTGTACTCTGTTTAACAAATTCCCCCCATGTGTATCAAGGAATTTGTTTACCCATATTGCTTCCAAATAGTTTGTAGGGGTAAGTATAAAGTATATAAAAGTATATAAGAGAATTTATGTTAAAGGGAGTGTGTCACTGGGACTCGCCATATCAGCCCCCCACAGATAGGTTAGGGTCACTTATATCAAACAATGTTTTCCCCTTGTGATGCCAAGATATTGCCTTTCTGTCAATATGTAAAGTAGCTCTTTGGAGCAACAAGGGCATTGTCATTGCTTGAAACAGGTAAACAGTAATGTGACCAAAACAGCATATTGCCAAAAACAGTGATATCTTGGCAATGGAGGCAGCGATTCGCAGGGGAACTATATTGTTTGATTCAGGTGACCCTAACCTATCTATCTGAAGGGCTGAGTTGATATGCTGGGTTCTGGTGACAGACTCCCTTTAATGCAGTTAGTACAAAGTTGGTGCTTTTCCTTACAAGGGTTATATGAAAGAAGTCTCTATTGTAAAATATACTGTAACTAGATGTGAAAACCTTCTTCAGGATGGTCCAAGACAGACTTGCATCATAAGTAGCTTTTGTGATGTCACCAGTATGTGTATTATGGTACAGTCAGCTGGCAGTTGGGCACCATGCATATTACCTGACTACGTATGTGATGAGCTTTGCACTAAACATAGGACTATTGTTGATCTGTATGTCTCTGAAAAAAGTCATCAAATTGGTGGTTCACCATAACAGATAACATCCATTAGTTGTCACACCCCATTAAATCATAAGCATGCATGTTCTACTTGGCCAGTGGTGCATGTGAATTTCTACAGAGGAGGAAGAGGAAGCTGCTGTCTGTTGTCCTATATCAGCTATAATATTACAATTAATTTTCCTGCACAAGAGGATTAACAAATGAACACAAGTCTAATGCACATTGTCAGGTTTAGCGCTGTAATGAATTTATTGGACAGTGCAAATTTATCAGTACTGAGAGAACAGACTGCAAGGATGACCTAAGAAAGGGAGGTGTAGGACACAACAGGTGACCAGGTGACAGAAAGAGAAGCCCCATGAACACCAACATGGCTGACAATGGTGGCTGTCACACAGTTACTTCCTGTCCTCTGAAAGGCAGCACACTAATACAGACTAGAGGTACAGAGGATGTGTACCATGATCTATCACTCATGGTAAGGGCCACTGACATGATATACAACTACAACTTTGACCTATATGACAGATTTTGCCAGCATGCCCTAGAAAGAAGGCTACTTCCAGTTTGTATAGTTTACTAGTCAATATGAATTGCACAGTCCTATCCAAGGCACCTTAGGAAGAATTATGCCATGGATGAAGGAGACAAGATCCCTTTGACCAATCAGCTAAAAGGGACATAATATTGTATATACAGCATTAAATCTATAGCTGTGGAACACCCATTGACATGTGAAATTAAAATATTTTTTCTCAGTTACTGTCAATTGTCAAAATTTTTGTCACTGAACAAAATAAAGTGAATGAAGAAAATGAATGAAAAAAAAAAAAATCTAAATTCCATCAAAATAAGGTGTGGCCTTCGCCTTCCATCAATTCTCGGTACTTGCAGACAGTTTTTGAAGGAACTCAGCAGGAATGTTGTTCCCACCATCTTGGAGAACTAAGCACAGACCTTCTGTGGATGTAGGCTTGCTCCAATTCTTCTTCATGTAATCCCAGACAGACTGGATGATGTTGAGATCAGGGCTCTGTGGGGGCCGTATCATCACTTCCAGGACTCCTCCTCCTAAGAGCAAAGTTTTGAAGGTCAAAATATTGATGAAATTTAAATTTTTCTTTTGTTCATTTGATTCATTTTGTTAATTGACAAATATAACCTATTAACTCTTCTATTTCTGGAAGCATTCTTATTTTACTCAATTTTTTCCACAGCTGCCTAAAACTTGTGCGCAATACTGTACATACCACAAAAAGTGGCACACCACTGAGGGATTGTTAGAAATCCAAATTAGAGGTGCTCTATGACAATCACTTCACAGAACTTGTGACCCCAGTGCAAAATCCCTAACAGGGCCACCTATCAACTATTTAACACTTATAGTACTGGTACCTCTTTATTTGCTAGAGGAGACTTTATACACCCTTAGGCTCCTGAGCCTGGGTTCAACTGATATCTCTGCACATACAATTTCTGTATAGGGGCTCTCTTTTGCTTATTTTCACCATTTACCTAATTTAGGCTGGGGCCCCACGTGGCATAAACGCCGCAGTTTGGCCGCAGTGGAAACACTACGGCAAAAACCACGGCGTTTTACAGTCGCTACAAAGTAGATGGTATTCTAGTGAATGCCATGCAAACATTGTAGAAAAATACACATAGCGGAAAAGCTGCGATTTCCAAAACCGTTGTGTTTTTGAAAATCACAGTATAACAATTATACCTATGGCAATGCGCGTTTTCCCTATAGGCATAGTTGAAGCAAAAACTCCGCAGAGGAAACCTGCATTTTTTCCGTAGCACTTAGCCTTAGACTACTTTCACACTATGCCTGCAATTTATGTTTACCATGTGCATCTGGAAATCATATATAGAGATGAGTGAACCAGTTTATAGCAAATTTTCTGAAAATTTCAAGTATGTCTGAACCTGAAATTTTTTGAGTTCGCAATTCATGAATCATTATTATAATGTGAAGTCTCTCCAGACTCCAAAGTATAATAAGTGGAGGCCTGGGGTAGGTGAGGAAACATAAACACTTATAATCACCTTCCCTTGCCTGGGCTTCCTTGTGGCGCCTGGTGTACCTTCTGGACTTTTGCGTGACGTGAGCAGTAGTTGGTCACCACTGAAGCCTGTGGTCCGTGGTCCTGTGGGGTGCGTTGACTTCAAGACCCATACATTAAAGCATGATGGCCTTGATATGTCCCACGGACACAAGACCACTGAATGCTGCGAAGGAGCCCAGGAGAGGTGAGGGAAGGTTTATTATTTTTCCGCACCTCCCCTGGGCCTCCGATTATTATACTCAGGGGTCTCAAGACACCCCAGAGAATAATAGCACATCAGCTTTGGAAAGAAATGGAACTTTGTAAATATTTGCAAAACTAATCCCGTGAGGTTTGCCCATTTCTAATCACATAGTACACGGTATACATTATTTACAATGGGAGCCTATGGGCACCAGCATACAGAGGTAACCATTGGGGGTATGTGGCTCCCTATATATGCTTCTGTTGGATAAGGCACAGCGCAGTGCGACAGAGTCCTTATGGATATAAATAGAAACAGGTAAATAGAAAATGTTATTAATTAGGGGATTGTATATATGTCGTACATTTATATAGGGAATTCTCTGTACTTATAGACATTAGGACATATTCTCACTTGTATCGTATAATTGCCCCAGACTACGGTTCGACTTGAAGCAAGTAATTACAAAGATATATAGAGAAGGGCCAGAGATTTTGCCTTGAGATAAATACCTTGTAGAGGTGAATTATGCGGAGTGAGAAGAGTGGCGCCTGCTTTGTACTGCTAGCAGCTATACAGAATGCATATGTTACATGTGACACTGAGGAATTCACAGTCCTGGTGTTTAATGCACCCATGATCAAAGCAAAGGAGAGAAGAGAAAGCGTGGACGAAAACAAGAGAATGAAGAATTCCACCCATATAATAAATAGCAGGGTAACAATGACACCGAGGACAGGATTCCTGGGTCCTTGTTTCCTGCAAGCAGCGCTACCAGCCAGCATATTCTGCCCATTGTATCCTGACAATCCATGCATTCTGCTGCACTTATTGTCTCCAGTACATTTGATAAGTGCCTGCTCAATAATGTGAGAGGTAGTTAATGAGTCATTAGCCAAGCATTAACTTTCATTACAGTGAATAGGCAATAATACATTGTTAATGATGTGGTAACCCGTCACAGTATTTAGGATCCAGGCTCTTAGTAAACACTTAACTGAGGCAGAAACCATCATTAGTTACCTAAACACTGTAGTAGTGTCTCATTACTGTGTATGAATGGCTCATACAAGCCTCAGTGAAACATTGCAAACAGCAAACGCTACATATACAGTATAATGGGTCGAAATAAGCGAAAATGCAAACAATGTAAATATCTTACATAAAAATGTACAAACTGATTTATCTATTACATAGGATATTGCACCCCTACGGTAAATTAGCCATAAAGAGCACAAAGCTACAACCCAAGTGATTCTGTATAATTCTGGAAACGTACTATATCTTATTAAGGAGATGTCGCCTCTATGAGGTGTACAGGGACTTATTAGACCAGGGGTCGGCAACCCCCGGAACGCGTGCCAAGAGTGGCACACGAGGCTTATCTCCCTGGGACGGCAGCGGAGTCCTCACCCAGCAGTTTCGATCAGACCAAACACGGCTGAAACTAAACTGCTATTATACTCTGGGGTCTCTTCAGACCCCAGAGTATAATAAGTGGAGCCCCCGGTGCGGTGATGAAACATAAAAAATAATGTTAACTCACCTTTCCTGCGCTCCGCGGTGGCTCTGTGCTCTGCAGGCGCTTCTGCCTGACGCAAGAGACTGCTGATAGGACTTCAGGGGTCACGTCCGGCATTATTATTATGCAACGTGACCCCTGAGACCCAATCAGCGGTCGCTGACTACAGGCAGAAGCGTCCGAAGAGAACACAGCCACCGCGGAGCACAGGAAAGGTGAGTTAACATTGTTTTTTATGTTTGTCACCTCTCTTGGCCCTCCACTTATTATACTCTGAGGTCTGAATAGACCCCACAGTATAATAATAGCTAATGAGTGGCGAAAATTGGAATATTATAAAAGTTAGAATATTATACTGTGTGCAGGGCCCACTATGGGACATAATACCGTGTGCAGGGGCCACTATGGGATATAATACTATGTGCAGGGGCCGCTATGAGACATAATACTGTGCGCAGGGGCCGCTATGGGATATAATACAATGTACAGGGGCCACTATGGGACATAATAACGTGTGCAGGGGCCACTATGGGACATAATACCATGTGCAGAGGCCGCTATGGGATATAATACAGTGTGCAGGGGCTGCTATGGGATATAATACCATGTGCAGGGGCCGCTATGGGACACAATACTGTGTGCAGGGGCCACTATGGGATATAATACTATGTGCAGGGGCCGCTATGAAACATAATACCGTGTGCAGGGGCCGCTATTGGATATAATACAATGTGCAGGGGTCACTATGGGACATAATAAGGTGTGTAGGGGCCACTATGGGACATAATACCATGTGCAGAGGCCGCTATGGGATATAATACAGTGTGCAGGGGCCGCTATGGGATATAATACCATGTGCAGGGGCCGCTATGGGACACAATACTGTGTGCAGGGGCCATTATAGGATATAATATGGTGTGCAGGGGCCGCTATGGGACATAATACCGTGTGCAGGGGCCATTATGGGATATAATATGGTGTGCAGGGGCCGCTATAGGACATTATTAATAATAATAATAATAATCATCATCATCATCCTTTAATAATCCCACCATGGGGAAATTCAGTGTGTTACAGCAGGAAAGATAAGCAATACAAATACAGGTACAAACATATACTCCTTCTCACACTTAGGGTGAAGAAGTCGGTCACTGACAGTACTGCCCAGCGCTATCACGGTCATATGCATGGAATGGGACTTATTCTCCCTCATGGAGCTCACCACGGACAGTATCCTTCTGTCACCCACCTTCTGCACCGGGTCCAGTGGGCTCCTCAGGACAGAGCTGGCCCTTCTAATCAGCTTGTCGAGTCTATTCCTATCCCTGGTTGATATACTGCTCCCCCAGCAGGCCACTCCTAAGAACATGGCTGATGCCACTACCGAGTTGAAAAAAGTCCTAAGAAGTGCCCCCTGGACTCCAAAGGTTCTCAGCCTCCTAAGCAGGTAGAGCTTGTTGTGGCACTTCCTGTACAGGACCTCCATGTGATCTGCCCAGTCCAGCTTATTATTAAGGAGCAAACCCAGGTACTTATAGGTGTTGACAATCTTATTCTGTATAACGGTGTGTTTTCTGTATTAAGGATGTGCTTTTGCACAGAAAACTCTTGAATTTTTTTTTTTTGTTTTACATCGAAGTTAAAGATCCAGTGGCCTAAGAATATAGCTGCATCCAGATACACAGTGTGTTTCCACCATAAGGATGCCGCCATACGGAGCTCCTGGACACTTACATTTACCACTAATTGGGGGCTGCACATGCACTTTCATTGCTTCTAATCGGAAAGTTCAGGAGCGTCCCAGGACATAGCAGTAAATGCATGTGTCCTAAAGCATCTGGTGGCAGCACTTCTGTGTTATGGTTTATGGTATATGACTTTAGTTTAGGGATCGTCAGACTTATAAATTAATGTCTTTTTTTCTGAAACCTAGTGGCATAATCTGGGAATAAAGCTGAGCCAGAATATATCCTCCAAAAGAAAGCGGAATCCATCTGCAGACGTTTTTTGATTGAAAATGACATTTATTAACAATCAGTCGTCATCAAATATACATATGTACTGCGACGCAGCACAAAACTGTGCTACAATACACAATAAATATTACATTCATCCTCCATAGCATACAGTGAAACATACAGCAAGGAAATAAAAAAACATCCTACACTATACATCCACTATACACTATACATCCTATACTATACATGGTGGAAAAGGAGAACTTGCTCTAGCGCCAATATAAGTATTTAAGATAAATTTTCATAGTCAAAATAAAATGATTACATTCCTAAAAATAATAATAATATCTTTATATAGCGCCAACATTTTCCGCAGCACATTGCAAATACTGTAAGAGGACACATGAACAGACAGTATTTGACATTACAGCGTGACAAAGAATTAACGTATCAAACAATAGGAGTGAGGGTCCTGCTTGCCAGAGCTTACAATAATGCACTTCCTATATTATGCTGGGAGTTGTAGTATTTTAAAGGGGTAATCCCTTTGACTACACCAAAATGAGAAACTTCCTTAGGTCTCATTCACACATCCATGTTTTATTGATTTCCAGGTTACTCACAGACAGCACACAATCCTGCTCATTTCTCAGTGGAAACATAGCGGCTAGAACTAGCGCAGTGTACAGAGCCATTCATCTAAATGGGAGCTGAGCTACAGTAACCGCTATACAGTGTACGGAGCAGTGTGCTTTGTGCACTATGCTAGTTCCAGCAGCCATGGATCCTGGTATCAGTTGATCAGTGGAGTTGCGGGATGTTGTGCCCCTGTCAATCTTATATTGTTAACCAGTCCTGGAATACTCCATTAATAGAATTAAATGATTTTTAAAGTGGTGTTTATATAAAATTATACTTAAATAAATAAATATATATATATATATATATACAGAGTATATATATATATATATATATATATATTATTATTATTATTATTATTATGTATTTCATTCACTATTTCATTATCAGTAAATTTGCCCACTCTTACCACCATAAGTACCCCCTAATGGCAAAGCATGGAAGCATTGACAGCTACAGGTTGAATTACACAGTACAAGGAAAGTTTATATATGTGACCTCTCATAAACTATAGGTCTAATTTTACAATCCTATAATGGGTATCCTTATTTTTCTCCACGTCCCCACAGGATAATAAACCACTAAAGTAAACCCCTATAAAACAGAGGATATAGAAATGCATACAGCAATGCCGGGTTGACTGCAAAGTGACACAGTCTATATTCCCAACCTTCTATTTCCATATCAGCCCTCAATATCTAAAGGAAAGCGTGCCCCCATTTCCCGGCCTTTCTGCTGGGCAACCTCCTGTCTTTTATTCATACATCTCTCCTATAATAGCTAGCTGTAACGCTGCTTTTGTAATCCTGTTATAGTTATCCTTCATTCCTGAGTGTTACTATGGACGGGAAGGGTACCGATAATTGAATTATCCAACCATAATGAAAGGGTAAGTCTTACTGACATTTAATAGCAATGAATCATTCTGGAGCTAATTGCTTGTTTAACTCTGGACATGGAGGTTAGTCGCCAAACTAAAGACTATGCCTGGAAAGTACCATAAAAATATGACACCTAGAGGGGTCCTCTGTGCATGGAAACATATACCATTAGATCTCTATATTGTCAATTTAAATATCTAAATACAGTGCAAATTTTTGGGGTGCTTATATTATGCTTGCTCTGGGGTTGCCATGGTATCCTAAAGATAAGGTGTGCATAAAATTCCTGTCATGTTACACAAATAGGAGTGGAGGACACAAGGAAGTTTGTGTATGTACAGAGACAGCACCGATATTTATATCACATGTGATATCAGACCCTTTTCCCCCATCTCAAACCAATGGCCTATCCTAAAAATAGGTCATTAAAGGGGTTTCCAGGATTTGGAGCAAACTCACGGCCAACCAAGGTTGGTGCTGTTCCAGGGGCCTTTCCCTCCCATGCCAGAACTCGCCCTGCTGGAAGCAGAGTCAAATCAATGGCCTCGGCAGTCACCGTTAAGGACCCAATGACATATCCATGGACTGCAGAGGCCAATGATTGGTCTCAGCAGACATGTGAGGCTCTCCACTTCCAGCACGGGTAGACCCAGTATGGGAGGGAAAGGGTACTAGTCAATGGGGCACAAAGGATAGGTATATATATATATAATTTATTTTTTTTTTTTTTTTTGCTATTGTACACCCACCCCAGCTGTCCCTGAGTTTGCTCCAAATTCTGGAAAACCACTTTAATTTTTAGTCTTGGAGAACTGATTTCATTTTTTTGCCCTTACTATCCTGACAACTAGAATTTTTGTTTTTCTGAAGTTGCTAATTTTGTTGTGGGGACACACAGAAATCAGTTTTGTCAGTTTGTTTTTTTTTATTCACCTTTCACACTTAGGTTCACACTTGCGCCCAGTCTCCGCCTGGGGATTCCATTCCCCATTCTGCTTTAAAAATGTGGATCCTCCGAACGGAAACACAAACGTAGGTGTGAATCTAGCATAAGTAAACCTGATAAGACATTTTTTTACTGGTAGTATGGTCTTGGTGATACAAAATATAATGATGTTATTTGATATTATGCAACGTATGGGTAGACTGGAACTGAATTCTATACCAAATAACTAAATATTTAGCAGTTTTGGTAACTTTTTTACTCTTTTGTTTTGCTCTTCATTACATTTGTTTTTCATTCTTTTATTTTTTTACATCTAAACCACCCATAATGGGGATTTATATTTTTGAAATTTATTTTGAACTTATAATGAATTACAAAACTTCTGCATGCTGAAATATAATGTATAAATATTATATAGGCTGTCATAGACTAGCCTCAATAGCTATATTCCTATGACAGGCCTGGAAGCCTTCAGAAGGCTTCCATGATCTTGCTGTGCGGGAGCCATCCTGCACTGTCAAAGTTACAGGGCTGGTGGGAATCGGTCAAAACTTGTTCCAATAAAACCAGAAGTAAGATGACATATGACACGTGGCATGCCCCATGTGATTGGGTCTCAGCAGTGACCCCGAGTGCATGACGTCACCCAGGAGGCTGAGAGAGTGTGCCGAACAATACGAGGAGGCCCAGAATAGGTGAGAGACGGTGAGTATAAATGTTTGTTATTTTTTTTACACCTCCCCTTGGCCTCCACCTATTATATAATAATTTCACTTCTGGTTCGCGGCTGACAAACCCCAAATGTTTTTGTTTGGATGAACACGAAATCTTTGCCAAATTTGGGATGAATCTCTAATGGGGATGCACAGTTTATGTTGGGCATTGGTGTCCATGAATGGCTGATATCTGCCGTCACTGTAAACCAAGTAGCAGTCAAGCACCGTCCAAATGTCATTTAACCTATATCCGTGATCGATTTGCCAATTAGGTTCTGTACTTTCAAGTGGGTGGCCTTAGGCAGGAGCAAGCAAGGGTCTGCGTCACTGCCTGCCTCTGATTGGACAGTGTCAGAGTTCTGAATCTTTGCCTGCTCCTGCCTGAGACTACCCACTTGACAGTAGAGAGCATACCAGGCACCAAAACTAATTGCACTGATTGTTCAGGAATGATGGGGGCTAGAGAAAAAGTTCCAACTGCGCCAGAATCAATGGAGGGGTGCCTATTAAAGGATGCAAAGAACCGGAGTTAGATAAGATGGTGAAAGGTCCTCTTTAAAGAATAGCTTTATTTCCTATACATTAGTCAGTTGATTTCTCCAAAATCTGTCTATTTGCCCAATATTTATCTAATATGTGTGACCACTGAGGCAAAATTTCTGTATTTTGGACAGCTCCTTGTCAAGGTGTCTCGTCCCTTCCACCTATAGGATATCGGCTTTGGTAAGTGATGTCCATGTGTATTGACTAAAAGTAAAGAGGTAACTCTGTATGTGGCTGTCATTACTGCGAGATCCTGTCAGCAGTGAAGAGGTGAAACCCGTTACCCACTAGATTTGTATCTACCTCTGTGAGCCCTCTTTATCTCATTCAGGATGTACTTTCCTCAGATAAGGATCACGTTACTGCAGACTAGAGGTAGCAGTAATTTAAGCAATGTCAGTGAAAGTGATGTTTCCTCTAGTTTCCCTCTGATATAATTCAGCAATTACTCTCCCTTCTCTCAAGTGATAATGACAATGATGAAAGGTTTTGTCAAGGCCATATAGAGTCCGAACAATGTTAGTGAGCATCACTCATTGCTCCTGTGGTGGTCTTATTAATGGTAACGTGAGAAAAACAAGCAAACAAAATGTTCCAGAGGAGGGGATTTACAGTGATAATCCCCCAGGCGCTGAAGAGCGGAGACTTCCTGAGGACTGGGATCACACATCCCTGTTTTGGTTTTAGCATGGTGGTCTGATATCTATGGTCTGCATACATCATAGAGATGGACATCCAAATGTGAGCGGGCATGTGTAAACACAAGGCTATAGGGTTGTAGAGGATCCAAGTGGTGCTATGGAGATGCAATGGGACTATACAGTATGTATAAGGTGCTATATAAATATACAGTGAAGACACCACATACAGTACTGTGCAAAACAGGGGTGAAAAAATGCTGCAAAGTAAGAATGCTTTCATAAATAGAAGGGTTAATAGTTTATTTTTTGTCAATTAACAAAATGAAGAGAATGAACAAAAGAGAAATTTAAATCCCATCATTCTAATCCTAAGGAGCGGCTATTATCATAAAATTCTGGATAAACCCTTTAATTCATACCTCAAATGTATGGCAGCTTACACTGGCTGCAGACATTGAGATTATTTAGGTGTTCATATATAGTATTTAGGAAAATGGCAAGGATTTACACCAAATATCACAAATTTTTTGAATTACATAAAAAAAAAAATATAAGTGTCAAATGCAATTTGAGACCCATTATATACACAAACTTTCCCAATGTAAAGTTATTTATGAAAAAAAAGAGTAGAGAAAAGTATTGTAGAAGGGTCTTGGGCAGAAATGGGTGAACCTCTGAAATTTCAGTTTGTTTCGATTTTTGGTGGGTTGGTCCAAAGATTTGTTTCAACTTTTTCATCCCAAACCAGAAATGCTATCTATTATACTCTGTGGTCTCTTCAGACCCTGGAGTATAATAATTGGAGGTGTGGACACTTAATAAACATTTATATTTGGCTTCCCTCGTCTCTCCTGAGCATTCAGCACTCCCTTGGGTCCTCTTCCAGTCTCCTGGGTGATGTCATGTGCTGCAGGGTGCTTTAATGCAAGTGTCTTTACATCATCGGTCCCCAGCGGGCATGTGAGGTCATTCAGGAGACCGGTAGAGAACATCAAGGGAGCGCTGGACATCACAAGGATGTCCAGGAGAGGTGAGGGAAGGTGAGTATATCTGTTTATTATGTTTCTGCTTCTCCCCTGAAGAGATCAGAGTTTAATAGTTATTTTGTGGGTAATGAACCCCCCAAGTTTCGGGTTGAGCCTGAAACTTTTGGAAGATATGAGATGAATCCAGCTCATTCTTAACTGGCTTGCTCATCTCTAGTCTTTGGTTCTCGTAAAACCAAGGGTATGAATGCTATGTGTTTGCTGTGGAGTTCCCAAAATAAATTGACTATCCTGTTTGAGAGTGTGTAAAAAACTAAAATCTGTATCTTTTCCTATTTTATGCTGGGGAAGAGCTGTGGTGGCTTGAACAAGCAACAAACCCATGATTCCATCCAGCTATCCAGATCTTGACCAATCTACCTTCATGTGTGGCCTTCACATTTAGTCAACCATCCATGCATGCGATCCAATACCATGCCCGGCTGGGCAAGGAGATAATCTATCTCTAGAACTAACAACCAGACTAGAACTAATAACCAAACTTTACAAGGTGAGATAGATAACAGAAAATTGGAGTGTTGGGGGATTTTTAATTTTGGCCAATGAAATGCTAAAAAGACATGGAAATAAGTGCTAGTAACCTGACAATAATGATGAATTTGATGATGTCATTACAAAGATATGCAACTTTCTTTCTGAATTTATTATTTCTTTATGTGTCTATAACTTGTCACAACAGCTAACCAAATGGATGTAGATGCAGTCAGCACCCCACTTACCCTGACTCTGTCCCAATAAGCATTAAGACCCTTGCAGGATGTTCAGTAGATATGTTACTAAAGGTAGTTGAAGTTACAAACAGCTCCGCAGCAGGTTCACATCGAAGTCATGGTAATCACAGTTGATGGCCCTCAATGACAGCATCATAATCACATAGCCCACAGAGACGTCAGCCGCATTCGTATCTGCATAGAGGATGTACACCAATCTTGCATGGACTCTGCCACTCAGAGCTATCGCCACATTTTGCACCAATAGATTTTGGGACAGGGTTCCAAAGTGCCAAACCTAACATGGCTACAACGTCGCTGAACTTGTGAAAGGTGCAGGAACACTCCTAATTAGAGATGGGCAAACAGATTCATTCCGAGCCGGGTTCGACCCAAATATTCCAAATTGTTCAGTTTCGTTAAAAACTATGGATCCGTCTCGGACAAATTAAAATGGGCGCCAAAACATGCACTGTGGTAATTTATTATAATCTGGGGTCTCTTCAGACCCCAAAATATAATAGGTTTGAGGCCCAGGGGAGGTAAAAAAAAAAAATAAACATTTATACTCACCTTACCTCACCTCTTTTGGGCCTCCTTTTGGCATCCTGTGCTTTCCTGGTGACGTCATTCGCCTGGCGTCACCGCTTAGGCCTGTGATTGGGGTGACCCCAGGTGTATGACATCAGGAGACAGAGAGAGAGAGAGAACACCGGATGCCACGAAGAGGCCCAAAACAGATGAAGAAAGGAGAATATATATTTTTTACACCTCGTCTGGGCCTCCATTACACTCTGGAGGTCTCCATGTAAAAAAAAAAAAAAAAAAAAAAAAATATATATATATACATATATATACATATATATATATACATACACACACAATATACACTTTATGGCTGTGTATAGGAAAGCACTAAGCTTTCCTATATAGTGAAGAAAAGGTATGCCAACACACTCTTAATGTACCAGTGGGACCCCTAGATACATTTGGTGTATGCCGCAAAAATAGAGCACAAAACGAACTATGATATCCTCACTGAGTGACTGCCAGAGCAGTTGTCAAATTGTCTCCTAACAACCGTTCTGCCTAAGGATCTTTAAAAGATGGCCACAGAAGTTTTCAATTGGGAACACCACAGTGCAAGGAAAATTAGTGTTGAGTCCTCTTCATTCTCAGGATTGGTGGGGATCACAAAGGTCACATGGTTTAGGAACCAAAGCTATAAGTCTAACCCTGTTCCTCCCAAAAAAGCCCTCAAAATACCCAGAAACTACATTCCTGTATGGGACTACAGCAGTGTTTCCCAAACTTTTCAGACTCAAAAACATTTCCTTGGGACACCCCTACCAGATAATTTTTCCCAAAAGACAAAAAAAATGTCCTAAGGACAATGTTGGATGAAGGCATATGGTCATCTTTTCAACCAGAGTCTTGCATACCTACTAGGTGCCATTACTGTGTATTCTTGTCCTACTGTGGAGGCAATCTCCTAGATCTACAGTGGGGAAAAAAAGTATTTAGTCAGCCACCAATTGTGCAAGTTCTCCCACTTAAAAAGATGAGGTTGGCCTGTAATTGTCATCATAGGTAGACCTCAACTATGAGAGACAAAATGAGAAAACAAATCCAGAAAATCACATTGTCTGATTTTTTAAGAATTTATTTGCAGACTATGGTGGAAAATAAGTATTTGGTCACCTACAAACAAGCAAGATTTCTGGCTCTCACAGACCTGTAACTTCTTCTTTAAGAGGCTCCTCTGTCCTCCACTCATTACCTGTAGTAATGGCACCTGTTTGACATTGTTATCAGTATAAAAGACACCTGTCCACAACCTCAAACAGTCACACTCCAAACTCCACTATGGTGAAGACCAAAGAGCTGTGGAAGGACACCAGAAACAAAATTGTAGACCTGCACCAGGCTGGGAAGACTGAATCTGCAATAGGCAAGCAGCTTGGTGTGAAGAAATCAACTGTGGGAGCAATAATTAGAAAATGGAAGACATACAAGACCACTGATAATCTCCCTCGATCAGGGGCTCCACGCAAGACCCCGTGGGGTCAAAATGATCACAAGAACGGTGAGCAAAAATCCCAGAACTACACGGGGGCACCTAGTGAATGACCTGCAGAAAGCTGGGACTAACGTAACAAAGGCTACCGTCAGTAACACAGTACGCTGCCAGGGACTCAGATCCTGCAGTGCCAGACGTGTCCCCCTGCTTAAGCCAGTACATATCCGGGCCCGTCTGAAGTTTGCTAGAGAGCATTTGGATGTTCCAGAAGAGTATTTCATAGAAGAACTGTTTGGTAGAAACACAACTTGTCGTGTTTGGAGGAGAGTGAATGCTGAGTTGCATCCAAAGAACACCATACCTACTGTGAAGCATGGGGGTGGCAACATCATGCTTTGGGGCTGTTTCTCTGCAAAGGGACCAGGATGACTGATCCGTGTACATGAAAGAATGAATGGGGTCATGTATCGTGAGATTTTGAGTGCAAACCTCCTTCCATCAGCAAGGGCATTGAAGATGAAACATGGCAGGGTCTTTCAGCATGACAAGGATCCCAAGCACACCGCCAGGGCAATGAAGGAGTGGCTTCGTAAGAAGCATTTCAAGGTCCTGGAGTGGCCTAGCCTGTCTCCAGATCTCAACCCCATAAAAAACTTTTGGAGGGAGTTGAAAGTCCGTGTTGCCCAGCGACAGCCCCAAAACATCACTGCTCTAGAGGAGATCTGCATAGAGGAATGGGCCAACATACCAGCAACAGTGTGTGCCAACCTTGTGAAGACTTACAGAAAACGTTTGACCTCTGTCATTGCCAACAAAGGATATATAACAAAGTATTGAGATGAACTTTTGTTATTGACCAAATACTTATTTTCCACCATAATTTGCAAATAAATTCTTTAAAAATCAGACAATGTGATTTTCTGGATTTGTTTTCTCATTTTGTCTCTCATAGTTGAGGTCTACCTATGATGTCAATTACAGGCCGGCCTCATCTTTTTACGTTGGAGAACTTGCACAATTGGTGGCTGACTAAATACTTTTTTCCCCCCACTATAGGTCTGTCATTGGCACCAATCCAGTCATAGTAATAAGAGGTAGGATTAATGTTTTGACACTTTCCTGAACAAAGTACTCTTCTGTGCTTTCATGGCTGTCTGTTGAAAACCTGCTAGCCAATATTGTGCCTCCCATGATCCCATCAAAATGTTAGGTGTCTACATCTGACGTGAAAGTTTCTTACTTTAAACAAAACAGGGTAATTTAACACTGGCACGGGTGGTGTATAATAAAGGATAATACTCATTAGAACAATCACATAACTACAGACATTGTTGCCAACAGTTCTAAATTTGCCGGAACTGTCCCTATGCTTTAAGGCAATTCCAGTAAATGTTGTTTTCATTGATATGGATTAGCTACTTACCTGTCCTAGCTCCTGACTCCTCGTCTGTCTGCTTGGCTAATCTTCAGCTCTGGGCACTGCTATACATGCATCAGTAAGGTGTGTTCCCAGCATACTTGTCTTGGTTCTGTCCGGCATCAGGACATCATGTGTAGTGCTGCTCAGAGCTGAAGAGCAGTCCTGAGCATAGAGAGGTGAGTAAGGTCTTAATTTGGGAATTGGGTCGGGAAAATGAGTCTGGGGTTTGGTCTGGGGTCTATTTTGAAGTCTCAATTATGGGGTCAAGGGTTTGAATTATTAGGTTTGTTCTGGGGTCTAAACTTTGGATTTTATATTTTTTATTCTATTTTCTGTACTTGGTCATGGGGCTGCCATCTTTCCTGATCTCCATTTTATTTATATAGCACCAACATATTCCGCAGCATTTTACAAATTGTAGGGTTCAAGTACTGACAAAATGAGACATTACAGAGTAATAAATCAATTAGCAAAATGGGAGTGATGGCCCTGCTCACAAGAGCTTACAGTCTATGAGGTAGAGGATGTGAAACAAGAGGTAGCAGGGGTGGCATCGGAGGTAGCATTGCTTATACAGTGGTCCAGACATTTTTATAATAAAGGTTATTTTAATTATACATAGAAATAAAGCTGTATGAGCCGTCACCAGTCAGTGTCCTTTTATGTGCAGATCGTGCTGGACATATAAGATTACAGTCTGATTCGGCATCATATCCTGTGGGGTAATGCGTGAGCCTGAACAAAGGAGGGTTAGTTTTAGTGATCCTAAATTTAAAAGAATTTACATTAGGAATTGTGATAGGCCTGCCTGAAGAGATGAGTCTTTAGGATGTTCTTGAAGCTGTAGAATTTGAGTTAATCTGAGTGTCCAGGGTAGAGCATTCCAGAGAAGTGGTGCAACTCGGGAGAAGTCTTGGATACAGGAGTGGGAGGTTCTTATAATAGAGGAGTCTTAGGTTATTAGCCGAACGGAGAGCACGGGTTGTGTGATACACAGAGATAAGGGAGGAAATGTAGGGGGATGCAGCATTATGAAGAGCTTTGTGGATGAGGGTGAGAAGTCTATATTGTATTCTATAGTGAATAGGCAGCCAATGTCGTGACTGGCTCATCAGTGACACATTCCCTTTACAGCAAATGGCATCTGAGATCACTGTTATACTGTTCATACTCTTAGGCCCTTACAGTGAAGACATTATGCAGAGAATATTTGATTAAAAAATAATTCTGGCAAACTGTGTGCCATGGCAAGCCACTCCACAATGAATCCCGCCCCATAGTAAGCAGGCATTCCAGCTATGCGATGACAAAAAATTGTAACTCCTTAACCAAGATGCATTTTGTAGATGATTAGAAAGGTTTATTTAGAAAGGGTCTGGTTAAGATCACATAGACCACTCGCCGACTTCCAGTCTTTTAATTTAGAAACCATAAGCTCAAAATGATTCCTGTATAGCTAGATCTGACTTCTTGTACTTTATTTATGAAACACTATATCCTATGATGCTGTGATGTGAAACGTATTATTAGGAAACATGGAATGGCAGGACCTTAATTGTTCCATAAAGGAGACAAACAGCTCAAGTCCAAATGGCCTAATCCATGGTGAAGGGTATTTCACTCACCCTTCACTTTCCCAGATACATTACCTAAGCAATTTGCTTGGAAGCCTTTCCAAAGAAATCCACATGTACACAGTGAAATGAAAATGTAGCCCAATTCTACGGAACGGAGCCCATTAAAAAATATTTTATCAAGGCGATTTCATTTATTTGGGCACAAAGCCGACAGAGAGCTCCTGCCAGGGGAAATGTCACAGCAAGAACTTGTTTATTATATTTCCGCAGTTATTCGATAAAAAGGTCACAAAATGGAACATCACGGTTATCTCACACGGGTCTGGATTATACAGTTTTAGAGTGGCTGCACACACAGTCCACACAACAATGAAAGGAGTCCAAACAGCGTCATATAGAGACCATGTAATGACACTTTATTTATTAAGACTGGTAATTTGTACGCCAGTCTTATTAATTGGTTTCGGCCTCTTAATAAATCAAATTGTGTTGATAAATTGCCCCCAGTGTCTACCTATACCTTTGTATTGTGCTGATATCATAGGGCAGGATACTTCCATAATACAACTTCCAATGGAGCATACAATCATTTGTTTCCTTATGCAATCATAGGCCTATGGATTTAGAATATAGATCTTTAGATTTCTATGGGTGCTGAATAAGAGCTCTGTAAAATTCGCCATAGTGCTTGTACAGAGCCTCAAGACATTAGTGTCTATGAGAGCACTAATGTATCTTAAACGAAAGTAATCAATGCTGTTGTTTAAAAATGTCTATGGTTTTGTAACTACATGTTTGTTGCATAATCTATGTTTCCATAGCAACAGACTACAAACAAACCCCATGTAGTCTGATCCTGTAGTCATACTTGTTTCTATCTGTCCCCTACTTCTGGCTTAACTACCAAATGTATGTACAGTGCCTTGCGAAAATATTCGGCCCCCTTGAACTTTTCAACCTTTTGCCACATTTCAGGCTTCAAACATAAGGATATAAAATTTTAATTTTTTGGTGAAGAATCAACAACAAGTGGGACACAATTGTGAAGTGGAACGAAATTTATTGGTTATTTTAAACTTTTGTAAAAAATAAAAAACTGAAAAGTGGGGCGTGCAATATTATTCGGCCCCTTTACTTTCAGTGCAGAAAACTCACTCCAGAAGTTCAGTGAGGATCTCTGAATGATCCAATGTTGTCCTAAATGACTGATGGTGATAAATATAATCCACCTGTGTGTAATCAAGTCTCTGTATAAATGCACCTGCTCTGTGATAGTCTCAGGGTTCTGTTTAAAGCGCAGAGAGCATCATGAAGACCAAGGAACACACCAGGCAGGTCCGTGATACTATTGTTGAAAAGTTTAAAGCCGGATTTGGATACAAAAAGATTTCCCAAACTTTAAACATCCCAAGGAGCACTGTGCAAGCAATCATATTGAAATGGAAGGAGTATCAGACCACTGCAAATCTACCGAGACCCGGCCGTCCCTCTAAACTTTAATCTCAAACAAGGAGAAGACTGATCAGAGATGCAGCCAAGAGGCCCATGATCACTCTGGATGAACTGCAGAGATCTAAAGCTGAGGTGGGAGAGTCTGTCCATAGGACAATCAGTCGTACACTGCACAAATCTGGCCTTTATGGAAGAGTGGCAAGAAGAAAGCCATTTCTCAAAGATATCCATAAAAAGTCTTGTTTAAAGTTTACCACAAGCCACCTGTGAGACACACCAAACATGTGGAAGAAGGTGCTCTGGTCAGAAGAAACCAAAATCGAACTTTTTGGCCACAATGAAAAATGATATGTTTGGCGTAAAAGCAACACAGCTCATCCCCCTGAACACACCATCCCCACTGTCACACATGGTGGTGGCAGCATCATGGTTTGGGCCTGCTTTTCTTCAGCAGGGACAGGGAAGATGGTTAAAATTGATGGGAAGATGGGTGGAGCCAAATACAGGACCATTCTGGAAGAAAACCTGTTGGAGTCTGCAAAAGACCTGAGACTGGGACGGAGATTTATCTTCCAACAAGACAATGATCCCAAACGTAAAGCAAAATCTACAATGGAATGGTTCACAAATAAACGTATCCAGGTGTTAGAATGGCCAAGTCAAAGTCCAGACCTAAATCCAATAGAGAATCTGTGGAAAGAGCTGAAAACTGCTGTTCACAAACACTCGCCATCCAACCTCACTGAGCTTGATCTGTTTTCCAAGGAAGAATGGGCAAGAATTTCAGTCTCTCGATGTGCAAAACTGATAGAGACATACCCCAAGCGACTTGCAGCTGTAATCGCAGCAAAAGGTGGCGCTACAAAGTATTAACTTAAGGGGGCCGAATAATTTGGCATGCCCCACTTTTCAGTTTTTTATTTTTTACAAAAGTTTAAAATATCCAATAAATTTCATTCCACTTCACAATTGTGTCCCACTTGTTGATTCTTCACCAAAAAATTTAAATTTTATATCCTTATGTTTGAAGCCTGAAATGTGGCAAAAGGTTGAAAAGTTCAAGGGGGCCGAATACTTTTGCAAGGCACTGTATATTAGCAAAAACTATATAGATGGATAGATGGAAAAAAGATCAACAGGGCTTTTGTAGATACATATGAATTGTAGAGTATTTACTAAGGCAGACATATCAGGATTGGTGACAGGTTCTTTTTAAACTACATAAGGTCTTGTACTGTACCCCATCTTATTCTCACAGCTCCTGCTGCCTGACTAGGAGAAGCCTAAAGCAAGCCTGTGCAGAATAGAGATGTGACATATTGTCAAGGAAATAGAACTTATTTTTATTAGATGTATTAAAATAGTGGTCACTTACACAAGAAGTCATATGGTTACTTGGCAATCTGATCTAGCACACCCCACAAAATACTCAAAGGACCACTCATATTCACATTACAAAACATCCACATGGTTCCTCACTTTGCAATCTTCTCTACTCACCTCTCTGCCCCCCAATCCCGGCTATACAGACCTTGGATTATGGTACCCCCACAGAGATAAAGAGGGCGCAAGAGTAAGGGGCAGTAAGTTTGGTCGGGGGGGGGGGGCCCAAATTAAACTAATTAAAATGCTAGATAGTGGTGGAAAAGACACTACTAAACATACCCCATTAGAGAGAAAATAGATTTCTCTCCTATATGCAAATAAGTTGCAAATTTCCATTCGCTGCTCCCGAGCCTGGCAAGTTCTCAGACTCTCCTGACTAAACCCTGCCCTGCATCTCCTGGCATAGAGGCGAGAGTGATGTCAGACAGAGGCGGAGCTGTCAATCAAGGGTAGGTGAGTCTGAGCTAGCAGCAGGGATGTAGCTATTAGGGGTGAAGCTGTAGCAGGGGTGTAATTTGAGGGGGTACAGAGGGTGCAGCTTCACCTGGTCCCAGGAGTCTTTAAGGGCCCATAAGGTGTCTCATCCCATTATGAGGAGACTAGTACTAGAAACAATAGATTCAAGTTGGAGGGCCTGGTACAGATTTTGTATGGGGGGACCAGAAGCTTCATGTTACTCCTCTGGGCACAAGTCATGTAGAGGACCCATTACAGATTTTACATCAATGCCCAGGAGTTTCAAGTTATGCCTTTGACTGACAGTCATTTAATATATGACCTGGTCACTTTATATGTAAATCACTTCCCAAAAAAGGGGCTTGAGATGTGTGGAGGCGCAAAAGGGTTTGTGGTCCAACCCATAAGAGGGCCTAAATCTTCATGCCATTCTCCCTCACCCACCAAATTTTGGCAACTATGCCTTGTACCCTTTTGACTATAACTGCCATAGTAAGTTCTTTGTATTGTGACCGTCAAGCATTGTGCCTCCTGTCGGAATAGAGTTTTGTGGAACTGACCTACACTTACACTGACCATCTTATAGATAGATAGATAGATAGATAGATAGATAGATAGAAAACAAGTGTAGTCTTCATTATTTATGGCCGGGGTGCGCTGTGTTTACATAGAGGAGTGACTAAGTAGAACCACTAAGTAGAACTCAAGCGCTCTTTAATCACATGTACAATAGGACTGAGTGATAATTCAAGTTTTTCATTTTGGCGGTGTCAAAGGTTAGTTGAGTTCCTCATGCTTGACTGCTCTCTGGACATTGTGCCTGAAGAAATGCACACTGTGCCCAGCCCAGGGCTCTGCTCTCGCCCCCTCTCATCCACCACTTTGTCTTTTTGGTTTACCACTTCAGATGTGAAGAAAATCTGCAGAGCTTTCATCCATGAATAACTTTACAGATTTTCATGCTACATGTTAATGCAAATGATCAACATTCCTCTTCTGTCCTTCTCTTTGCTAACATTAGTGCTTAAAATTTAAAGGGAAACTTCAGTAACAGAAATCTAAGTTTTTACCTTATAGATGTTTATAAGAAATTCCTTATATTTCATTTATTAATACTTAGATTATGAATATATGTTATGTATTCTTGTGGTTAGGAAATATCTCAATATGTTCCAGCTGTTGCCTAGCAAAAAGTCCTGCAGTCAGCGGGTGACCATCTCTAAGCTCCTTTCTCCTGTGAAGACAGACCAGTTTAGTCTACCACCTGTCTGTCAAACTGCTGAGGGATGAAGCATATTAATGATAAGGGACCCCCAGGTCTTCCAAGAAGCAGATCTGCAGTTACTAGCAGTGGATACTTAAAGTAAGCATTAAAGGAGTTGTCCATGTTTTATTTACTAATATTATAAATATCTGAACTGTTAGGGCACGACAGCCAGCTTCCACATGGATCAGTTGTATGGAGGTGCGTCCAGTCTGTGCACTATACAGTTCACAGAGCCAGAAACAGTTGTCTCAATGCTCTGTATAGTGGCCAGGTGTTGGTACTGCACCTCAACTCCCATTGACTTTAATAGGAGCTGGGCTGCAGTACCAGTGCTTGGCCACTAGGCACAGCATTCTGGCTCCATGTACTGTATAGTACAGGTACCAGACATAACCCAGAATAGCTGTGTGGAGGATGGCTGTCAACCCCCAACCGAACAGATATTTATTTCCTATCCCAAGGCATGAACAACCAAAGGCATGAACAACCCCTTAAAGGATGGTCATAGTGCTGGACTAGTACTTGTGCAGGTAACAGCTATCTCAGACGCCCCAATACTCTTATATGGTCATCTCGGCCAAGTGTGCATATGTTCTGAACAAGGAGAGGGGAGAAGGCCGCTGCCAGACACCTCTATCTAACCAAGAAAAAAATGGTCAGACAGTTGAAATGCAAAAGCCTGATCCTTATCGACCTGATTTCTGCTGTTGGGAGGCCCCCATACATACTAGATGGTGGGCCAGGACCATAAATACTACGGAAGAAAGCTATAGGTACTCTATGCCCAGCCTAAAATGGCTAATAGGGTATAATTTTCTCAACTGTTGCCTCATCGCTGGTTAGCTGGTTATGTTTATACTGGGAAATGATGGGGGATGAATATGTGTACAAACGTATGTGCAGCCAGTCCTCGCCATGTAAAAAGGAATGTATCATTCATTTTTATCTATTTAGTAAAATCAGATATAGATCACTTTTTTCTAATCTGGTTTTATTGTCTGATTGCGGATTTTTATTCTATTTCCTGTACATACTTATGGGGACGGCCATCTTGCCTGAGCTTCTACTCTGCACTGTTAACAGCGTTTAGTGATATACTTTACAGCATAGTCATGGCTATAGGCAGCAGTAGTCTAGAGCTGACTCATTGAGGTCTATGGGAGAGTTTTCTAGACATGCTCAATGAGGGAGGGGCAGAAAATCTGTGACATCATCTATTGTCAGTAGTGGATGCAATAATGCATGTTATGTGGTGTCTATAGAGGTGTTGACTTCTATTGTAATACTGTCTGTGATATAAATGAAGTGACTGTTGCAAAGAAAACCCCTACAGAATTTGCAAGTGTCAGTCTATAGGCTTAGTGGCCAGAGTGAAAATTACAAAATATTGTACATTTTTAAAAAAAAATATAAACAGTGACATGGAAAATGTAAAAATAATTATCCAAAATTCTTAAAACATGTTCAACACAAAAAACTTAGTTTAAAAAGTAAGTAATTTTTGGTGACATATTCCCTTTAAGATGTGCAAGGTAGCATTTTACCCATGTATTGACATAGTTATGTGAGGAGGAAGAACTTCTGGCCGTGTATATACTGGACCAGAATGGTCAACTTACTAATATAGATGTTGGTACCCATTTTCATAGGCCTGATATTTTCAGCTTGCTGTCCTGACGTCATAACTCTTTGTCGGGAGACCGACCCCACTCTACAACTGTTGATTTTATGGAGTGGAGTGGGGTGGGTCACAAGATGAAGAGTTGGAGTGTCAGAAGAACAGGCTCAAATAGAAGACTTATGGTATCCTGCAGCGCTATGAAAAAAACTCAGAATTGTCGCGACAGAGGACCATCATCCATATTAGTATGAAAACTCCTTTAGGCGAAGGCCCCACGTTGCAGCAACACAGTGGATTTTGCTGCAATGTTTTGAGCCAAATTCAGGAGTGGCTTGAAAAGGAATGGAAAATATAAAGGAAGCACTTAGACGTTTCCCTTCTGTTTAATCCATTCCTGACTTTGGCTCAAAAATCTGCAACAAAAAAAAACACTGCGTTTCCGCAACGTGGGGCCTTAGCCTTAAAATATTTCTCAGCTTCCCATAATTCATGACTTGACCCAATATACCCGAAGATAAAAAGAAGTAATGTTCACTTTTCACAATTTGTTTCTCAAAATATTCCTTACCTCCGGGCTGTTTTGATAGGTATCACTGCCTGGTTTTGTTACTGTGTGTAATGGACACCTTTCCATTCTGGCGCTTATGATATCCACACTGCAAGGGCTGTGATACAAAGGGTTTCCCTTCTCTGCATGTCCTGGTGTCCCATTTTTGTGTAATCCCCTCTAGGGTGGTGAGTGAGGGGGATTATTTTTATGACTGGGAAGTCCCTCTTCTTTATGTCTATTGTAGCACCAGAAGTCCTGTATTCAGGCTGTATCAATATCTTGCACCCCCCACATTGTATAGTAAGATTATATAGTCCAGTAACAATATGGGCACGCTCAGGTTACAGCAGGGGCCTTGTATCGGCGCGTCTGTCATCTGACCGCTGATTAATTATAGCTTATTAACTGCTCCTTTGTAAGCGGCAGATTCTGCCAACGTACATTGTTTGTTGTCATCGCCCCTTATTCTGAACACGACTTGTGAATTTCTAACCAGCTGTGAACTATTTTTAACCAGTTATTAGATTTCAAGTGACGAGTCCCAACTGACGCAGCGATACAATGTAACACAACTTAAAGGGGCTATGCAGGACAACGTAAATAAAGTTTATTGGAAAGAAAGGGAGGTGCTCAAACTGGGCAATGTTTCCTATTTAGGTCATATGATTTGTCTGTATAGATGTAGCCACATGGCCCAACTACTCTGATCAGCCATAACATTAAAATCTAAGTTCCCAGATAATTGTTGGAGGTGTGGTGCCCATCCGGCCAACATTTTTTACCTAGTTTGTTCACGCCACTTACTTCACCTTTATTGGCGACAGGATCAGACATTAATAGAACAGGTGATGGGAGTTCTCCTCCCCCTACTCCCCAAGACGTACCTGCTCAATCTGCCTACGTAAGCTTACCCTGCAGCTCCTAATCTATATACTCACCTCATCCAGGTGCCTTGTGGCTCAACAATGGAGGAAGACATCGCCCCCAGCACTTGAAGAGCTGTACACTACAATTAGAGATTCCTGGTCACTTGAATACCTGACAGATCTCTTGAATAATAAGGAGGAAAACTTTTGAGCGGCCTGGGGACCTTGGGATGTGTTTTTGGTACCCCACAATTTGTAACCCCTAGAGGTATACTTCCCTTGTGACTTTCTGTCCTCTTCCCTCCCTCATTGTTCATGTACTGTGTATACCTTTAAATTTATTTGTGTACATCTCTGTTAATCTCTTACCTGTGTTCGCCCTCCGTGGCACATTTACTATTTCTTTGCTTTATATTGCCTTCTTATAGTTTGTTATTCTTGTATATGTTGGAAAACTTTAATTAAAATTACAATTGAAAAAAAAAAAAAAAAAGGTTCCCCTCATGGTGCCAAAGCAGCTCTGAACCATAGTCATAGACTCAGCAAGACCTCCAAAGGGATAGAAAATAGCTCTTTTGTGGGATTGCCTCAGACAGGCTAGTCTTTGCTCCCCATGTGCATCAGTGAGTCTTGGGCACCCATAACCCTGCCACTGGTTGTTCTTCCTTAGACCATTTGTAATAGATACTAATCACTTTTAGTTTTGACCTCACACACACTTTATAATGCTCTTCAGTGACCCCCTCACATTTTATACTGCTCCACTATGACCAACACACACTTATGATGATCTCCAATGGCCCATACATATTTTATAATGCTCCCCAGTGGCCCCACACACTTTAAAATGCTCTACAGTTGCCAACACACACTTATCATGCTCCCCAGTGGCTCCACACATTTAATAATGCTCCCCTGTGGCCACCACACACTTATGCTCCCCAGTGACTCCATACATTTTATAATGCTCCCTTATGAAACACACACTTTATAATATTTCCCAGTGGCCACCACGCACTTATCATACTCCCCATTGGCCCCACACATTTTTATAAGTCTACTCAATGCCCCCCATTTTATAGTGCTTCCCAGTGGCCCCACATACTTTATTTAGCTCTCCAGTTGCCACACACATTTTATAATGCTCCTCAGTGTCCCCAACACACTTTATAAGGCTCCTTCGTGTCCCCACACATTTTATAATGCTTCCAGTGGCCCCACACATGTTATAACTTTTCCCAGTTCCCCCACATACTTTATAATACTCCCCAGTAGTTCATACTCACTTTATAATATTTCCCAATGGCCCACACACACTGTATCATGCTCCCCACTGGGCCACACACTTTATAATGCTCCCCAGTGCCCCACACACTTTATAATGCTTTTCCATGGTTCCCATGGAAATAAATAAAAATAAAATAAGCTCTCCTCCTCCACCAAGCTGCAGACATCACTAGCTGAAGCCTGAATGGTTGAGCATTGTACTCAACGTTATCTGCATCTTCCGGATGCATATATAGCATAGTCACAACATGTGGCCATCTTTCCTCTGAAGTGTGGTGGCACTGCTGGTGGTTTTCCATGGTACCCAGTTGGGAGTCCCTGCACTATGCTAACACATCAGACTATTCCCCATGATGGCAGCCCTAAATAATAACATTAAAACCTACTTGAGGAAAGCCTATAACCTTCTTCAAGTAGTTTTGGGGTCCCTTCATTCTGAGGATTGTAAGGATACCGACAGTCAGACCAGAAAGTGCTAACATATACTATTGATATACCATCACTTTAAATCAGGGGTCCCCAAACTACGGCCCCCGGAGGCCATTTACCCGGCCCGCGTCGCAATTTCCTTGTGTTATTTCAATTGTGAGGGCACAGGCGCTTACAATTGAAATAACCCACCGAGCGCTACACGGGAAGTCTCGTTCTTGTGTAGACGCTCGGCGCTCGTCGTCCGGACCTAGAATGATCACGTCATGACGCACGACGTGCTCATCTAGGCCTTACAGCCGAAGACAGAGGAGCCGGGACCACAGCGCGGGAGCGGCTGCAGTGCTAGGTAAAGTATATTTTCACTGCATGGGACCTATATGGGGGAGACTGCATGGGACCTATATGGGGGAGACTGCATGGGACCTATATGGGGGGAGACTGCATGGGACCTATATGGGGGAAAGAGCATGGGAAAGAGCCAGCAGTTAAGCAATTGTTGGGTGCCGGAAACCTGCATCAGGTTAATGTGTCAGCCCCAGTTACAGGGAAAATCAGAAAAAAATACCCCTCAAAGGTGCACTATGTCCTTATGGGGGGCACAATGTTTAAAAACTGTATGTATCAAAAAATAAAGTAATACTTTGTGCTATAAAAAAAGAAAAAATGTGAAAAACAGATGTTTCTCCTACTTTTAGTCTACATTTATCCAGATATTAAAAAAACCTGCAAAAACAAAAATGACAAAAAATAAAGCCCTATGTATCACCAAAAAAAAATCCAAAAATTACTTGAAAAAGTTATAGCCATCAGTGCACCAAAAAAAACCCTGAAAATGTGTCTGGTCATGAAGAGGTTAATGAATAGTTTTACATCACCAGGCACAGTCTTAGGGATCGGGATGAATGATATGGGTGAAATGTATCATGTAGTAGATACAGTATGAACAGATCTCACTCACATCCTTCTTTGAACTACCGATCTTAACTTATGAAAGACTTGAAGGAGATGGTTCATAAAAACTTATTTAACCCAGTGACCTGGTTAATGACCTGTGTAATTACCCCACAAAATTGTTGTTGGAAAACCTGAAATTCTGGTGCCATCCGGGGAAATGCAGCCCGCGTGTCTTCCTTTAGGGATTAATTAGAAGTGCTTTGTGTAGGAATGTCTATCATATGTGTCAGACGGGAAAACAGGTATTGATAAAAAGACCGGATGACTTTAAATAATATATGAGTGCATCAAGTCCTAGGGATGGGAGTCACATTTTTAACAACAGGCTTCCTAATTTTAGGAGTTATTAAAGCTCTTATTGAAGTCAGTGGGAACTGAGCTGCATTAATGGTGTCTGACCGCTATACAGGAGACAGAGCTTTCTGCTTCTGGCCCTGTATAGTGTATAGGACGGGTAGCACCATACAGCTGATCATTCCGGGCCAGCTGTCAGCCCCCCTCCGATCAGATAGTAATGGCCTATCCCAATGATAAGCCATAAAACCCTACACATCACCCTTTGTTAAACCCAATCCCAACCTTGCTCCCACAAGGGTATTTATTATTTATTTCTCTTACTTGTAGGACGAAAATATATTCTATTAGTGCCATATAGGGCTCACAATCTAAATTCCCTATTAGTATGTCTTTGGAGAGTGGAAAGAAACAGAGTACCTGGAGGAAACCAAAGCAAACATAGGGAGAACCTACAAACTCCTTGCAGAACTCCTTTGTTGCAAGGCAATAGTGCTAACCACAGTAATGGCGCCGCATTAGGGCTCACACAAACTTTCATAGTGCCCTCTTTGTGTGCCACAAAGTGATGATGCCTCCTTAGTGCCCACCTCACATTAATGATAGCCCTTCATACACCCCAAACAATATAATGCCCCCTCATTGCCCCCACACATTATAATGCATTTTAGTGTGTCCTCCCACAGTGTCATTTCCCATTAGTGCCCCCTACACAGTAATATTCACGCTTAGTCCACCTGATAGAATATGATGTCCCCTTCACGCCCACACACAGTATGATGCCTCCTTAGTACTCTCAAACAGTACAATGCTTAATCCTTAATGCACCTACATAGTATAATGCACCTTTGGTGCCCCACACTTTATAATGTTACCCCCATTTTGTTTCCTGTGTCTGAGGTGATGGATACAGATTTCAGTACAGAGGAATATTTTTCAATTTAGAGAAATTGTCTTAGAATTATCATTGGAGGCTGGGGACGGTGTAAAATAAAAAACAGAACATTCTGTGACATATGTACGTTATGGAAGAGTGAAGAAATCAGGCAATACCTTTTAGAGGATTTCTTCACTCTTCCACTACTTTGTATGGCTAACACGATACAACATTATACTATATGTAAGTGATGACATCATCCCTTTCCAGTGACTGCTGAGGCTACTGATTTGTCTCAGCAGTCACATTGGGGCATAGGATCTCGAACAAGGAGCTGGCACAAGACTGTACGGACCCCAGCAGTGGACAACGGAGCACTGCCCACCACTGGAGAACGGATTCTCTTACTCAGGTGTTCCACTCAGTAAAACCAATTGGCATCTTTTTACCTTAGAAGTGGCTCCTCGTGCTATCCAACCAGCTTCTAAGCTCACCACATCCCAAGCTGACCTCCACTCCAACAAGCAGTCCTCCTCTCAAGCTGTCCTCCACGCCAGTCCACTCACCGAGAGCATGGGAACATACCCATAAACAGAGATCCATTCCTATCCTGGGTAACCTGGGCAACACCTGATCTCAATGGGTCTCACCACAGTGCAAACCATAATCCTACCATTTTTTGCAGTGGCTTTTGCAGCGTTTTGGGACATTATGGGGCCCAGCGGGCCCCCGATGCTTTTTTTTTTTTTTTTTTTAATAGTCCGTTACCTGCTGGAGTAACCCCAGTAGGTAACAGGCCCTATACAGTTACTGATCCCCGCTCCTGCTCACGTCCGCCTGCGCTTTCTATTCTGCGGAGGCGGCTGTGCGCAGTAACGGGGATCAGTAGGTAAGGCCATGGGCTGAACACCACAATCACTGCTATGTGCTATCATTATACTCCGGGGTCTTTTCAGACCCCGGAGTATAATAATCGGAGGCCCAGCGGAGGTGAGGGAATATAAAAAAACAATGTACTCACCTCTCCTACGCTTCTTCAGGCTTCGGGCCTGTTTGGTGACGTCACAGACATCAGCAGACGTCATTTTGCGTCGCGACGCCGGCCCGCATCACATGACACCGGCCTGGTCCGACATTGAAGAAGGCCGAAGTAGCAGGGACTGGACCGGAGCGAAGAACAGGTAAGTAGCATTGTTTTTTTATGTTTCTATCCTCCCCTTGGTCTCCAATCATTATACTTTGGGGTCTGAAAAGACTCCAGAGTATAATAATTGTTCATGGGTGGTCCACAATGGGACATAATACTGTGTGCAGGGGCCACTATGGGGAATAATACTGTGTGCAGGAGCCACTATGGGGAATAATACTGTGTGCAGGGGCCACTATGGGGAATAATACTGTGTGCAGGGGCCACTATGGGGAATAATACTGTGTGCAGGGGCCACTATGGGGAATAATACTGTGTGCAGGAGCCACTATGGGGAATAATACTGTGTGCAGGGGCCACTATGGGGCATAATACTGTGTGCAGGGGCCACTATGGGACATAATACTGTGTGCAGGGGCCACTATGGGGAATAATACTGTGTACAGGGGCCACTATGGGGCATAATTCTGTGTGCAGAGGCCGCTGTGGGGCATAATTCTGTGTGCAGGGGCCACTATGGGGCATAATAATGTGTGCAGGGGCCATTATGGGATATAATACTGTGTGCAGGGGCCACTATGGGGCATAATACTGTGTGCAGAGGTCACTATGGGGCATAATACTGTGTGCAAGGACCACTATGGGACATAATACTGTGTGCAGGGGCCACTATGAGGCATAATACTGTGTGTAGGGGCCACTATGGGACATAATACTGTGTGCAGGGGCCTCTATGGCACATAATAGTGAGCGCAGGAATGCAAGTTTTTTTTTGGTGGGGGGGTTGGAGGGGGCGGTCCGGGGGGGGCGGTTTCGGGGCGGCAATTCGGGGGGGGGGGCCCATGTCAAATGTTCGCCTTGGGGCCCAGCCATTCCTAGTTACGCCACTGTTCCTGCTGTAACAGTGCGCAGTCTGAACAGAAGCTTAACACTTACTAAGCCTTCAGTTTAAGGTGTGGATCCGCACCACCTTACAAAAATGCAGCAGATTTGTTGCAGAAATTTCTGCAGATGAAAATCAATTCCATTCATCTACATAGAGATGTGTCCACAGCAAGCACACAGATTTCTGCAACCCCCATCCAGCTGAATTAGGCTAGGTTCACACTTGCGCCATGCTTTCCGTCGTTCTTATCTGCCATGGGACCCAAACAACGGAGAGCCCCACATCTAAAACAGCGGTTACCCGCAGACACCCGCGGACCCCATAGAATGTGCAGGACTTTTCTCTCCAACGATTTTCAGTGGAGATTCCGACGCAGATGTGAATGTAGTCTGAGACGGTTGCAGGTATTTTTGCAACAGATTTGCAGCGTGTGAAAATACCTCTAACCTGAATGCTCTGTTCACCAGATTTTGTACATCCATTTCAATGTTCTTCTGGTTCCAGTTTAGGATGTGTTCCTGCATACAGTTTGTGCTGACAGTGCCATACCATGTAGGGACAGACACCACTAAAAAATGATAATGGTAACAGCAGTCAATTTATTCATACACTTCCATGTGGAATAACAGAGGAACAATATAACACAGAGTTTTAAAGAAGATCCTTTAGCCACATCCATCAAATCTAACTTTTGGATTCCTCCCATAGGTTTTGCTCTGACACCAGCACAGTTGGAATTTTTTTTCTAACCTCCACCATTCCTAAGCAGTCATTTCTGTTCATTTCAGCACAATTATGCTCTCTATTGCCAAGTGGGCAGTCACTGACTGTGTGTTCCACTTCAGGACCGCCCACCTGACAGTAAAGAGCTGAATTAGTATGTAGAGTCAATACCAGTACCAATTGCTCAGGAATGGTGGGAGCTTGAAAAAAAATTCCAACTGCATCAGAATTGGTGGAGAGGGGCTTATTAAAGGATGCAAAGAGATGGAGTTAGTGGAGGAGGTGATGTTAGGTCCCCTTTAAGAAAAGATGTCCCAGAAGTGTTATACTATGGGGAATGAGTCTCTTTAACATGTGCCTAAAACATAGGAACCTGTATCTGCAATATAGCGCCCTCTACCTGTGATTTAGTGATATAAGGATCTCTGCCTTCCAGCATCCATCTATGACTCTAACATAGGGGTCCTTTCCGGACTGCAGGAAAATTGCTCTAGAAAGATTTTTTCTCAGATAGCTGATGCTTTGTTTTTTTTTACATCGTAGCATCTGACACTATAGTGTTTGAAAGGGTTGTATGAGTTTATATATAAAGGTCTATTTTCCCATAAACAGCACCACTCTTGTCCATAGGCTGCGTCTGGTATTGCAGCTCACTTACCCATTCAAGTGAATATGGTAGTGCTGCAGTACCAGACACAGTCTATAGGCAAAGTGGCGCTGTTTCTGATAAAACGCAGAGACTTTTTACTAAACTTCTATCCTACAGCAATTATTTCTGCACCATGAACATGAGGATTGTGAATAATTCCTAATTATGATCGTTTTACGACCAGATTGTGAATAATAATTATTACATACCCTGTATATGTACGGCTTATACTTTTAGCCTAGGATGTTGCTTATTTACTTCTACCTGTGTGTTTATTTGTCAGGTTGTTACATTTGCTTTTGATTATTTCGCTGCCTTTTGTTAGTACTACCATTCCTAACCTGCATACTGACTGTTACCATATACTACTTTAGGTTGAGACCACACGGTGTGGAAAGGTAGCGTTTTTGGATGATGTGGAAATAAAACTTTGGGGGAATTCGTCAAATGCGTCTAAAATTCACTTAACACTTAACTGACCACTTCATCAAATGTCAATTAGATGGCGCAAATTCATCAAATAAGTCTTAAATCCTTGATGAATTTTTTAAAAAAAAGTGGTATATTGGAAATTGACGTAATTTATCCAGTCAGTCGCATCACTGGTGTGAAGGGCTTAGAAAACCTTTCACAACTCTTCTTCGTGGGGCCCCGACCTGAAGAACTTTATGCCAGGATCAAGGTGGAGTGATTTTGTGTCTGGTCGAAAATATTACTAGATAGACGCAAAATGGCATAAAACGTTGATGAATATGGCTAATAGTAAGTACCAATAAGGCTAAGTTCACATCTGCGCTGGAGTCTACGACTTTTAACTCAGTCGCTATCAGTCTTAGGTCCCAAGTACACAAAAGTGAAAAACGGATATTTTCTTAATGTCCATTACACGTCTATTTTTAGAACAATGGGTGCTAATGGGGACGTACACATATTTGTTCTTTTTAATGGACCACTTAGGACATTCTATTTTTGTCCATTTTCATGGGCAGACCAATACAAGTACGTTGGCTACATTTTTAATGTGAACACGTTGGGTTGGGGAAAAAATAGACCAATGAAGTTCATCCATTTTTTTTAAACTGTCAGTTAAAAAGGAATGAGAAACTGATGCAAAACAGACATTAAAAACAGGCAGAAAACTGCTGAAAAATAACTCATACAAAATGGACAGCAAAAACTGGCACTTTCACCTGTTTTTAATGTTGGGTTTTAGTTTCACCTTAAGCTATATTCACTTGACAGTGATAAACAGTGGTGTGCCGGGAGGACGTTTTTTCATTTTCATACGATTGTTTCAAAGTCAATGTATGTGAATGGGGGCTATTCACATGACCGGTTTCTTTATAATAAAATAGATTTTTAATATAAAAAAATACACTCAAATGTATGCAGGATCCGTGAAAATGAGTACCCTTTGGGTGCAAGATAGCTGTGAAAAGTGGACATACCACTGTTCTGTGAATCTTTATAGACATTTTTTAGCATTTTAATTTTATTATAACTTAACTTTATTTATAACTTTATTTAAATTGATTATAATAACTATAACTTTTTTATAATTTTTTTTACCTTATAGACCTTTTTTTTATCATTTTCTTTTAATTTTATAGACTTTTTTATCATTTTTTTCACGTTATAGACCTTTCGTATCTTTTTATAGACCTTTCTTTATCATTTTAACTTTATTATAACTTTATTTATAATTTATTCAACTTTATTATAATAACTTTTTAGAATTTTTTTTTTTACCATGGCTGTGTGAATTTATCTTTATAGACATTTTTATATCATTTTACCTTTATTATAACTTAACTTTATTTATAACTTTATTTAACTTTATTATAATAACTATAACTTTTTCATAATTTTTTTTTACTTTATAGACTTTTTTTATCATTTTATTTTAATTTTATAGACTTTTTTATCATTTCTTTCACTTTATAGAACTTTTTTATCATTTTTTTCACTTTATAGAACTTTTTTATCATTTTTTTTTACTTTATAGACCTATTGAATCTTTTTTATCTTTATAGACTTTTTTATACGAAGGTCTAAGGAAAAGTTTGCAAATAACAAAACGACACGGATATATCAACAAACAAGGTAACCACCAATATCCTTGTTTTTTGTTTTTTTTTTCTTTTTGTTTCTATAAAATCCGCAGGAGCCATTAGCGTGGATTGGGGATTTGTAGGGAAGACACATTTGTAGGCCTTTAAACCTTCACATTACTTTGTAGTTAAAAGTCAGATGGAGAATGGAGGGAGTCAGACTGGACATGGAGGCTCTGCACCCATGCTGTGCTCCAGTCTCTATCATTGTACTAGGACTCTGGGTACCAGACTTGCCAGGGTCTTCTCAGCTCCTAAAGGAAAGTGGTCTTTGTTTGCCTGCAAGCATCTGCAGACCGCTTTGACACATGATCCCCCTACTCAGCATGGCCACTTATTAGGCTGATTTTCACTTCAAAGTTTGTATTATCAGCCGTCTCTAAAGGCAATTAGGAATGGGCTGCTTAGAGTATCAACCACTTGGTGACACTAAGTGACTCATCTCTATTGCTGCCTTTGTTGTGGGGGACAGTGATTGAGTTGAATGACTGCGGACTACCTGCCCCTTTGACTGGTAAAGACTGCAGAGAATATGCTGTGTAATTAACTGACAGTTAATATAGGATCTGCTGGGTGTTCATCCCCGCACAATGGGAGGAAGTCACACAAAGACAACAAAGCTATGGGGGACTTTGACACATTTAACCAGCACAAGGTAAATGTATAATTAGAGCGATGCCCCTACCAATACAGTCATGATCTGCAGATTCCAGATGGATTATTACACAGATTAATAGTAAACTCTTGGAGTTGGGGAAGGTCATGGGTAAAATGGTGAATGTGAAGGTGTTCCATGGCACATGGTCTTGTTTCGGGTTTGGGCATGGGTCTTTGGCCTCCTGCACATGACCGTAATGGCCTTTACTGTCCGCATATAATCGGCAATCATGGATCTGCAAAAATACTGGTATGATCCCCTTCACTTGGTCTGTGTCGCAAATGCAGGCAAAAATAGCACATGCTTCGTAATTTGTATACATCAAGGACACACAACCGTAAAAACTATGGGCCCATAGAAATGAATGGGTCTGTACTTTTTTTTCGCATTTGCAAATAAAAACCTTGTTCGCATGTAAGACCTTACCCTATATTCATACCACAGTGACTATTGGCTATGTAACAGCCATTTTTTTAATGGTCTGTGAATGGGGGGGGGACTATTCACATAACTGATATTTTGACATTTTGGGAAACGATCGGGAAAATATCGGTCAGTCTCTATTTTTGTCCGTTTTTACCGATCCCTCCATACACTGTATTGTATAAAGTATGTGCGAAAACGGACATCCACAAACAGCCATGAAAAACGGATGTTTCTCATGGGTGTTTTAACCCACGTTTGTCTAAATACAGGCTAAGTTCACACTACCGTTGGAAGTCCATTCACACTACTGTTGGAAGATAGTGGCCTTTATGTAATTTATTCCCAAATATATAAATCAGATACTAATGGATCTCAATGTGTCCGTTTTTTAACGGATACATTAATTAGATCAGTTGAAAAAAATATAGTAAACATGGCCAAAAATGAATCTGTTAATGTCCATTATTATACAGTCCGTTTTTTTGGAGTTTTTTTAATTTTTTTTATTTTGCTTTCTGAGGATGAGCAGAAATTAAAGAACAGAAATAATGGATGGTATAAGAGACGACCGTCCGTTACCATCTGTCATATGTCTATTAGCCATAGACAATGATGTTAAAAAAATAATGGACACTTCAAAATAATAGACGTTAACATAATTTCTGTTAACATTTTCTGATGAACACCAACAACGCTAGTGTGAATGCCCTCTTATTCACAGTTAATAACATAACGGACATGCTCTATCTTTGCGATAGAGACCCGCACAGACACACAGACCCAATAAAAATCAATGGATCCATTTTTAACATATGTAAAAACTGATTGATGTCTGTTTTGCGTCCATTAAAAACAGATCAATGGGTTGGGTCAGAAAAGAAAGACCAATGAAATTCATCTGTATTTTTGTTTGTTTTTTTTACTGATGTTAAAAACTGATGCAAAACAGATGGCAGTCAAAAATAGAAAAATGGAATGAAAGCAAAATGCATGCAAAACGCTGGTAGATCCGTCAAAAACATCACGGTCGTGTGAAAAAAATGTAAGCCTATAATCTTTTTTAATGGCCAGTACATAGCTGCATTAAATTCACTATATGTGAATGGGAGCTATAAACATCACTTTTTTTTTTAACGGTCCTTTTTAACAGGCCGTCAAAAAATAGGCCACGTCTTATATTTGTCCGTTTTCACGGATCCCTCAATACACTCTAATGTATGAGAGATCTGTGAAAATGGATGCCCCTCCAGTGCAAAACAGCTGGGAAAAATGTATACTTTATACGACTATTATATATCACGGTTGTATAAATTTAGATTGAGGCCTCCATGTAGTGAAATGCTGCTAAAAGACACTGTGGGAAAAACCCAGCAAAAACATGTTGCGTTTTTTCTGCATTGTTTTTCATTGAATTTTTCTCTGTGCTTTTTCTTACCCTATTAAATATATAGGAAAAGCACCTACAATTCTGCGGCTAAAGTTAACATGCTGGATTTTTTTGTTTTTTAATTTCTGCCATGTGTGAATGAAAGTAATGAAATTAAATCTCATTCACTTTGCTGGTACTGTAAAATGCAGAATTTTTTTTCCACTGCATTTCGGCAGCAGCTAAAAATGCTTAGTTTCCGCCCCATGTTGTAGAAATGCAGCAGAAAAAAACACTGTATGTTATAATACCAGCAAAGTGATTGAGATTTCATTAATTTCATCCACACATGTTGGAAAAAAAGAGCTGCAGAAAAGCTATATTTCAAAAATGTTAATTTTAGCTGCAGAATCGCATTTTCCCTATAGACTTAACAGGGGAAGGAAAAACGCAGTAAAAACTCAATGAAAAATACTGTGGGAAAAAAAAAAAGCTGCATTTTTTTTTCAGCTGCGTTTTTTAGCTCCAAAGTACCCGGAGGAAACCCATGTACACAAATGGAGAACATACATAGTTCCTTGCAGATGTTGTCCTTGGCTGGATAATCTTAAAAAATAATTGGGACATGGAAAAGGAATAAGCAGTTTCAGACTCTTCATGTAGTAGTGGTGGTGGAAAGTAGTTGGGGGACTTTTTAGGCTTTGCTAAATGGTTGTCAGGGGAAAGTTTTCAGTAAAGATTAGGAGGGACGGAGAACATGAGCTGTAATGAGGGAAGGAGTTCCAGACAAGAGGGAAGACGAGAGAAGTCTTGTTTGTAAGAGTGTGAGGAGGTGGTTACATAGGTCTAGAAGACTGGAGGTTGGGAGTAGTGTAGTAGTATAGTGTCTGTGAGTTACAAAGAAATGAAAGACTGACCAGAACTAGACAAGGCTTTGTAGGTTGCAGTTAGAGATGGGCGGATGTTAGATGATTTTGTTGAATATTTGCAGATATGCCCTCCTGTTTTGTTTCAAATTGCTATTATTATACTTTTGGGAATATAATAACTGGAGGCCCAGGGAAGGTGAGTAACAAACAGCTTTATTCACCTTTCCTGGGCTCCGTCATGGCATCCTGCTGTCCCTCTGTGTCCTCTTTGGGCCTCTTCCAACCTCCTGAATGAAGTAAACGGAGATGACCATAGACCATAGCTACTAATGTCATTCAGGAGGCCAGTTGAGGCCCAAGGAGGACACCAAGCAGGGGTGGATTATATTAAGGGGGAAATGTGTGGTTTCCCAGGGGCCTGAGGGCTGCAAGCGTGCCCAGTGGCAAGTAATTACACATTTACCCCTATAATCACACATTATAATGAACTATATAGTGAATAGAGGGGCTCATGCTTTCTGAACAGCCTGGGGCCCAGGGTAACCTCAATCCACCACTGACACCAAGGGACCTCTAAAAGGGTCTGAAGAGATCCCAAAGTATGATAGTTGTTCATGGGTGGTGAACCCCAAAAATTTTGGGAAATTTGCAGCACTTCTGGCACCTTATTAACCTGTTCGATCATCCCTGATTAGAGGGTTGCATGTACACTGAGCACATACAAGTGTGCATACATGAGTTCTCAACTGCAAGAGCGAAATATGCCACTGCCAGACACAGATGTCCCCCTCACTTTTTTTAACATGCACAGCGGCACCCCAGCCCCCCCCCCCCCCATCCCCGGTTGTGCAAAGGAAATCTAGCTCCATTCAACTGTATGGGGCCATCTGCACTTCCTGCACAAGTGATGGCACTACCATGCAGGAAAAGGGATCCCAGAAGCCATAGTTACACCCCACTGATAATCCTAAAGATATGCAATCACTATACAAGATGGTTATATCCCTTTTATGTGTCTTATATCATTGTTTCTTCTCAAACTCAATTCCTACAACCCTCAGTACATTTCTTTATATTACCATCTTGGAGGAAATGACAGAGTGTGCATTGTACATTGAAATTGTAATGATGGCCTCCTTGGTAAATGGGATTTTAATGAGGAAAGAGCCAGAATTAATATTTTACTATATCTAGCTCTTTTATTTCCATGACATTCATCATCTTGCTTGGCTAAGACCTGCATTCTGTTTAGACAATAGTCCTGAATTATTCTGTCACCATCGACAAATGACTTTTTTATCCTTGTAGGTCTTATTGCAGTGTTTGCTAGATATTCAGAGGTGTCGGGGTTAATAATAGTATTAATTTTATTAATTAGCAATAAATGCGGATAGTCATTGTAATGTAATAAACCTGACACTTGTGCTTGTGGACTGATGTGTAATTTTACATCTGCATCTGCAAAGTAATATTGTGCATATGATTACAATGTAACATATTACTGAACTTTAAGTCCTTGTATTTGTTTGGCTCTGTTCACACTTGAGCTCTTTACTGTCAGGCTTCAGTTGCTTTTAGCAGTATAACTTGTTGCAGTACCTTTAAAAAAATGGATGATGATGAAAACCTTACTTATCCATTATAAGGCCCTGCCTACATTTACACTGAAGTCTTGCAGATTTCTTGTGAAAACAAGCGACACCTTGATGGAGCCCATCACACCCCATTATAAGTCTGTCAGGTGTTGCGGTTGTCTGTCGTGTGACAGATTTGGCACAGTGTTGAAGCTCCTGTTATAAAATGCCTAAAGTCAATGGAAATAAAAACAGATCTGTTCGTTGGATCAGAGTTTATCGGGAGCTACCTTTCAAAAGGTGGTGCTAGAGAAAGTTCCTCTTTTCCTCCAAGAAGGATTTATTGACATATTCTTTTCCCAGAATTCTTAGCAAGACATGCATGGTCTAATAAGTTCCCGTTCACCAGCAAGGTGGCCTAAAAAGACAAAGTCTCCTTAAGGAGCCATAGTACTCCTTCTGACCCTAATGACTTCTCACCCATCCAGCCAGTATTTTGTTTTGTACTGATGGGCGCCATAACCTCGAAACAGCAGTCTGCAGATACAGTGCCTTGTGAAAGTATTCGGCCCCCTTGAACTTTTCAACCTTTTGACACATTTCAGGCTTCAAACATAAAGATATAAAATTTTAATTTTTTGGTGAAGAATCAACAACAAGTGGGACACAATTGTGAAGTGGAATGAAATTTATTGGTTATTTTAAACTTTTGTAAAAAATAAAAAACTGAAAAGTGGGGCGTGCAATATTATTCGGCCCCTTTACTTTCAGTGCAGCAAACTCACTCCAGAAGTTCAGTGAGGATCTCTGAATGATCCAATGTTATCCTAAATGACTGATGATGATAAATATAATCCACCTGTGTGTAATCAAGTCTCCGTATAAATGCACCTGCTCTGTGATAGTCTCAGGGTTCTGTTTAAAGCCCAGAGAGCATCATGAAGACCAAGGAACACACCAGGCAGGTCCGTGATACTGTTGTGGAGAAGTTTAAAGCCGGATTTGGATACAAAAAGATTTCCCAAACTTTAAACATCCCAAGGAGCACTGTGCATGCGATCATATTGAAATGGAAGGAGTATCAGACCATTGCAAATCTACCAAGACCCGGCCGTCCCTCTAAACTTTTATCTCAAACAAGGAGAAGACTGATCAGAGATGCAGCCAAGAGGCCCATGATCACTCTGGATGAACTGCAGAGATCTACAGCTGAGGTGGGAGAGTCTGTCCATAGGACAACAATCAGTCGTACACTGCACAAATCTGGCCTTTATGGAAGAGTGGCAAGAAGAAAGCCATTTCTCAAAGATATCCATAAAAAGTCTCATTTAAAGTTTGCCACAAGCCACCTAGGAGACACACCAGACATGTGGAAGAAGGTGCTCTGGTCAGAAGAAACCAAAATCGAACTTTTTGGCCACAATGCAAAACGATATGTTTGGCGTAAAAGCAACACAGCTCATCACCATGAAAACACCCTCCTCACTGTCAAACATGGTGGTGGCAGCATCATGGTTTGGGCCTGCTTTTCTTTAGCAGGGACAGGGAAGATGGTTAAAATTGATGGGAAGATGGATGGAGCCAAATCCAGGACCATTCTGGAAGGAAACCTGTTGGAGTCTGCAAGAGACCTGAGACTGGGACGGAGATTTATCTTCCAACAAGACAATGATCCCAAACATAAAGCAAAATCTACAATGGAATGGTTCACAAATAAATGTATCCAGGTGTTAGAATGGCCAAGTCAAAGTCCAGACCTGAATCCAATCGAGAATCTGTGGAAAGAGCTGAAAACTGCTGTCCACAAACGCTCTCCATCCAACCTCACTGAGCTCGAGCTGTTTTCCAAGGAAGAATGGGCAAGAATTTCAGTCTCTCGATGTGCAAAACTGATAGAGACATACCCCAAGCGACTTGCAGCTGTAATCGCAGCAAAAGGTGGCGCTACAAAGTATTAACTTAAGGGGGCCGAATAATTTGGCACGCCCCACTTTTCAGTTTTTTATTTTTTACAAAAGTTTAAAATATCCAATAAATTTCATTTCACTTCACAATTGTGTCCCACTTGTTGTTGATTCTTCACCAAAAAATTAAAATTTTATATCCTTATATTTGAAGCCTGAAATGTGGCAAAAGGTTGAAAAGTTCAAGGGGGCTAAATACTTTCGCAAGGCACTGTAGGTCTCTCTTTGTTCTGGAGTAGATATTCTGGCTTGGCTTTATTCCTAGATTATGCCATTAAGTTTCAGGAAAACCAGACATTGCTCTATAGGGAACTACCTTCCAAAAGGTGGCTCTAGAGCAAATTCCCCTTGTTCTACCAAAGATAACTTATTTGCATATTCTTTTCCCATAATTCTTAGCTGGGTATCTTTAGTCTAATAAGTCCCTGTACACCAGCAAGGTGGCCTGAAAACGGTAGTTACTCCGGTAGTTACTGGCCATTTATGTGGTTCATATTATTATTTTAGCATTTTTCTTAAGAAGACATAGTGCCCATCCATATCTTAGCCCCGTGTAGCAGAGTGACTAATAAGGCTATAATCACATATGCATGTAAAGTGGTCAGTCCTTACCAGGATCCTTGTCCCTGAGAGGAGGATACCTGTGGCCCGACTTGAAGATAGCATAGTAACTCGTGACTGATAAACTGAACAGGTATCCAGTTTGGTAGATAAAAACTATCAAGCTGTTGGAATTCAAGATGTCCAATACTTTTGTTCTGAAAGGGAATAAGCTGTCACCAGAAGTGTTTCTCAGTGGCTTTCTCCCTTCTCTCTGTGGAGATAGGTGGATTGGCAGAGATAGCTGTGAGGCTAGGTTCACATCTATGCTGGAGTCTGCGTTGGAGACTCCACTGCAAAAACTGCTGAAAATTGGTGGAGAGAAAAGTCTTGCAAGGAGGACTTTTCTCTCCACTGGTTTTAGTATAAAAATGGCGGAAACCCAACAGACAACTGGCAGACCTCATTATAGTCTATGGGGTCCACGGGTAACCACTGTTTTAGCGGTCCAGCTCTCTGTTATTCGGGCCTCCCAGCGAACCCAAACAACAGAGAGCCCAGTGCAAGTGTGAACCTAGAATTAGCCATACAAGCTTTTGGCTGAAGGCTATTTAATATGTAAAGCCGGCCTTAGACATTGAGTAAGTAACTATTATTTGGTCAACAATTGTTTTATTACTCAAGTCATACTCTGTTGCTCATAAAGCCCATAGGCTATAGTCCTCAGCCCAACCGCCTTGCCAACTGGCCATGCCTGCACCCAGCTGACTTCTGGTGAGTTGCTGATCAGGTTACCAATATTTGTATCTAATGGACTCTCTTGCATCTAATGCTGTACATCCACGTTCTCTCCTAGTGGCATCAAGTCTGCCATGGGCACACCAGATATATCGCCATTGTTGTTTGACGTGTCATGATTTTGCCTACATAACTACAATTTGATAATGTTACCAAACCAAAACCCACCTAATGTAACGCCTTGGTTTGTTCTAGAGAAGGGTGAGTTGCTAAACTGTAAAATCATTCTGCATGTACCCTCACCTGGCTTCATGTCACCACTAACCTTGTCCCATTTTATTCATCTAGCCCAGCTATACACATAACATATTGATTGGTCCCACATTGGGCTTATACAAAGTGGGATATGATCTTCTCAATTCAGCAGATTGTATCACACTTGTACTTTCAGCCAACCACAACCAAAATGTTCCACCCCGCTCGATCACATATTTGCAGAACATAAGTCTGACATCTGCTATCACAAAAGCCTATTTAGGCATCTGCTATTTTGACAACTTTTATGTTATATATATGGGCAGCTTAAAATAGTGAACTTTTGTTGACAACGTGATCAGTTTTGACCACTAACAATCTATTCCACCATTGAAATTTTTTTTTCTATATGTATATATCTGTAAAGATATTTACCACTGCAGAAATCATTCTAATCTAAGTAATCTAATAGTTTGTAAGAGCAAAATCCGGAGAAGGAGATTTAGAGGAGATGTTAAGTGTAAAAATTTAGAGGAGGAGATATCAAACAGTAACTTAAAACCCAATAAAAATGTAGAGACAGAATTAAGTGGCCTTCTGTTCAAAAGCACTAGCCTGGGGGTAATTGTTTGCTATACGATATGGCACAAGTCATGTTAATTTTATTGCTACTGACATTAACTTTAGTTCTTTATTGAGGCTATTGAAACTGGATTTCTGCTGAGAAGGTATTCCATTAAAGGGTCTTTTTTAGGTTTTGCTATTGATGACCTATTCTTACCTGATTGCAGGGCATGGAAGTAACTACAGCTAATGTACCGGCCAGAAGCCCAGTACTGTACACTATCTGTGCAGTGGCTGTGATCTGGTTGTTTCAGCTCAGTCCTATTCAAGTGAATGGTTCCGCTGTGTGGCAGTTGGGTTGCCCTGAGTCGCACCGTATCTACTATTGGTGACCTATCCTGTCTATTCACACAACCAAACCTTGTCTCAGACATATGTTTAACAGATCTGTGCAGGATTTGTTTTTTTCATGGTCCCATTCACCTTAATAGATGAATCGGGTCATCGAAAACAGACCCGATAGTCTCCAGTCTTCCTGGGACATGTGGTGCCTGCTACACTATAGCAGCCCAGTAGCTTAGGTTCTGTCCTAACCTGTTTATACTATTGTAATGAACTGCGTTCTTGACTTAGGCCCATTTCACATCTCCGTTCGGGTTTCCGTTTGGGGAGTCTGCTTGGGGACCCCCCAAAGGGAAACCTATATGCATCAAAAGCGGTTTACCTGGGAAACCCGCGGACCCCATAGACTATAATGGGGTCTGTGTGGTTTCCGCACAAAACATGCGGAGAGAAAAGTGCTGCATGCACTACTTTCGTGCGGAAACTGAGCAGAAACCACACGGTTCCCATTATAGTCTATGGGTTCCGCGGGTTTCCCAGGTAAACCGCTTTTTGATACATATAGGTTTCCGTTCGGGGGGTCCTCAAGTGGACTCCCGAACGGAAACCCGAACGCAGATGTGAACCGGGCCTAACTCAGCTCTGTCATTTCAGATGTTTTCCTCTGGTATTCTGGCGCTTCTCTCGATCACACTCTGTGGTAGCGAATGACCATTAACCCCTTCCCGCTGCAGCCATTTTTTGATTTTTTAATAATAATAATACATTTTATTTATATAGCGCCAACATTTTTCGCAGTACTTTACACATTGTAGGGTTCAATTACAGACAAAAAAATACATTACAGAGTATTAGTCAATTCGCACAATGGGACTGAGGGCCCTGCTTGCAAGAGCTTACAATCTATAAGGTAGAGGGGGTGACACAGGAGGTAGCAGGGGCGGCATAGGAGGTAGTATTGCTTATACAGTGGTCCTGCCGTTTTTATAATAAAGGTAATTTTAATTACACATATAAATAAAGCTGTATGAGCCGTCACCAGTGTCCTTTATGTCTTCCAATAGCTGTAACTTTTTTATTTTTCCATTCACAGAACTGTATGAGCGCTTCATTTGTGTTGAACAAATTGTACCTCCTACTGGTACCATTTAATGTTCTGTACAACGTACTGGGATGCTCAAAAAAAAAAAAAAATCAGAATGGGGTGGAATTGAAGAAAAACTGCATTTGTGCGACTTTTACTGGCTTTTTTTTTTTTTGCGGCGTTCACTGTGCAGTCAAAATGACATACAGTGGGTACAGAAAGTATTCAGATCCCTTTAAATTTTTCACTCTTTGTTTCATTGCAGCCATTTGCTAAAAGTAAAAAAGTTCATTTTATTTCTCATTAATGTACACTCAGCACCCCATCTTGACAGAAAAAAAACAGAAATGTAGATATTTTTGCAAATTTATTAAAAAAGAAATATCACAAGGTCATAAGTATTCAGATCCTTTGCTCAGTATTGAGTAGAAGCCCCTTCCTTTTGAGCTAGTACAGCCATGAGTCTTCTTGGGAATGATGCAACAAGTTTTTCACATCTGGATTTGGGGATCCTCTGCCATTCTTCCTTGCAGATCCTCTCCAGTTCCGTCAGGTTGGATGGTGAACGTTGGTGGGCAGCCATTTTCAGGTCTTCCCAGAGATGCTCAATTGGGTTGAGGTCAGGGCTCTGGCTGGGCCAGTCAAGAATGTCCACAGAGTTGTTCCGAAGCCACTCCTTTGTTATCTTAGCTGTGTGCTTAGGGTCATTGTCTTGTTGGAAGGTAAACCTTCGGCCCAGTCTGAGGTCCAGAGCACTCCGGAAGAAGTTTTGCAACCAGTCGTCCTTTCCCTGCAGCTGATAAACACCCCATAGCATGATGCTGCCACCACCGTGTTTCACTGTTGGGATTGTATTGGGCAGGTGATGAGCAGTGCCTGGTTTTCTCCACACATACCGCTTAGAATTAACGCCAAAAAGTTCAATCTTCGTCTCATCAGACCAGAGAATCTTATTTCTCATAGTCTGGGAGTCCTTCATGTGTTTTTTGGCAAACTCTATGCGGGCTTTCATATGTCTTGCACTGAGGAGAGGCTTCCTTCGGGCTACTCTGCCATAAAGCCCCGACTGGTGGAGGGCTGCAGTGATAGTTGACTTTGTGGAACTTTCTCCCATCTCCCTACTGCATCTCTGGAGCTCAGCCACAGTGATCTTTGGATTCTTCTTTACCTGTCTCACCAAGGCTCTTCTTCCACGATTGCTCAGTTTGGCTGGACGGACGGGTTTAGGAAGAGTTCTGGTCGTCCCAAACTTCTTCCATTTAAGGATTATAGAGGCCACTGTGCTTTTAGGAACCTTGAGTGCTGCAGAAATTCTTTTGTAACCTTGGCCAGATCTGTGCCTTGCCACAATTCTGTCTCTGAGCTCCTTGGGCAGTTCCTTTGACCTCATGATTCTCATTTGCTCTGACATGCACTGTGAGCTGTGAGGTCTTATATAGACAGGTGTGCGCCTTTCCTAATCAAGTCCAATCAATTTAATTAAACACAGCTGGACTCCAATGAAGGAGTAGAACCATCTCAAGGAGGATCAGAAGGAAATGGACAGCTTGTGAGTTAAATATGAGTGTCACAGAAAAGGGTCTGAATACTTATGTGATATTTCAGTTTTTCTTTTTTAATAAATTTGCAAAAATATCTACTGTACATTTCTGTTTTTTTTTCTGTCAAGAGGGGGTGCTGAGTGTACATTAATGAGAAATAAAATGAAGTTTTTTGTTTTTAGCAAATGGCTGCAATGAAACAAAGATGAAAAATGTAAAGGGGTCTTAATACTTTCCGTACCCACTGTATCACCTGTATTCTATGGGTCGGTACGATTCCAGGAATACCAAATTCTTGGAGTCACCATATTCTGACATTTGTAACTTTTTTATACTTCTGTGGATGGGGCTGCATGAGACATCTTTTTTGCGGGTCCAGATGTAATTTTTATTTATATCAATTTTGGGAATGGTTTGTTTCCTGGGCCTGGATCCATTTTGCTCTGTTTTCCGTCTGTGGATTCTGTCTTTCCTCACTGTTTCAGTTCTTCCTGTGTACCTTGAATTCCTGTAAACCCTGTAACCTGTCTGTGTTCCCCAAAACCTGAGGTGGACCCTGGTACCTGTGCCGGCATCCTGAGTCTGCAACCTGCATGTATTCTGTGTATCATGAAACCTGAGATATTCACTGAAACCTGAGTCTGTATCTTGTCTGTATCTGGTGTACCCTGACACCTGCCAGTATGCTCTCTGATCCTGAGATGTATGTCCTCAAAGACCAGTGATGACACTGGGCTGTAAGGCCCATCCTTCTGCTCCTTCTTACAGTGGAGGGTTATCAATGTCAAAACTAACGGTACCGATATCTCCGGCACCCAGGCACAAAACGGCAAAGTTTCTAGCAGTGGTCTGTGGAACACTGTTCATATCTAACATATAAAACTGTCACGTCTTCCATTAAGAAGGAGACCATACTGCAGATGTGAACAAACTGCTCTGAAAAAAATTAAGGCTGCTTTTTGCTTCATTGCTATGGACAACATGTTCTGTTAGACTCTCTTTACACTGGTGCTGCAAAAGAAGTCACAACTGGTGAAACCCAGGTTGGGCCATATCAGTGTGCCATGCATGTGATAACACTTATGCTTTACCATTTTGTGAGCATCATGCAAACTCTTTCCATTTTTCCTATAGAAACAGTCTCCACTATGCATCCTATGTCTCTTCAGAAGGGATACTATGTATCCTTTGCAGGCCACCTTGTGTTGTGCAGAGTCTTACAGGCCAAACATAGTCTACTAGGAATTCTGGGAAAGGAATATGCAAACCAGGCACTGATCTATAGGGAACTACCTTACACAAGGTAGCACTAGAGAAAGTTTTCCTTTTCTTTCCATCTTGGAGAATTAATTTGAATATTCCTTAGACAATTGTGATTGGCTGACTGTTGAGATCTAGTGATACACTGCATTCCAAATTATTATGTAAATTATATTTGTCTCTGATTTTCCTAAATGGTTGATGCAAACGACAGTCAGTATAATGTGCAAATCTTCAACTGTTACAGTATAAATCAAATTTTATTGGACAAAACTCCCAATGATAACACTTTCACAAATTAAAAACGTTTAAAAAATGTTTCTAAACATTTTATACCACCCACCCTCAAATATCTTTTACTTGAGGATACTCCAAAGGTTCTCAATATGGTCGCCACACCATGAGTTTCTCTCCTTTTATGCCCATAGCAGCCAATGACTCAGAAGTATTCCTTTCTGCATGAGATGGTGCATTGTCCTGCATGAAGATGATTTTGCTACAGAAGGCATGGTTCTTCTTTTTGTGCCATGGAAGAAAGTGGTCAGAAACTCTATATACTTTGCAGAGGTCGTTTTCACACATTCCTACCAGCTCTCTCCCCATGATTCCAGCCCAAAACATGACTCCGCCACCTTCTTGCTTACATTGCAACCTTGTTGGGACCTTGTGGCCATCCACTAACCATCCACAACTCAGCTGTAAACAAGAATGTTCCAAAATTAATCTTCATTTATGTCTGGGCCCACTGAAACTGTTTTTACTTGTGAGCACTGTTTAGGGGTGGCCGAATCTTAGGTTTATGCATAACTGCAATCCTCTGGAGGATCCTACACCTTTAGGTTTGTGGAACTCCAGAGGCACCAGCAGCTTCAAATACCTGTTTGCTGCTTTGTAATGGTATTTTAGCAGCTGCTCTCTTAATCCTATGAATTTGTCCGGCAGAAACCTTCCTCATTATGCCTTTATCTGCACAAACCCGTCTGTGCTCTGAATCAGCCACAAATCTCTTCACAGTACGATGATCACACTTAAGAAATATCTAATGTTTTCATATGTTGTCCAAGGCATTGCAAGACATTTGTCACTTTTCGGCAACAAAGAAATCCTTTTTCTTTCCCATATTCCTTGAAATCTGTGGCCTGTGAAATAATGTGGAATGCCCTTCTTAGGCTAAGGCACCATGTTGAGGAAACGCAACATTTTTTTTTCGCTGCAGAAACGCTGTGCAAAAAAATTGCAGCATTTTACAGTACCAACAAAGTGAATGATATTCTAATTCCATCCATACATTGCAAAAGAAAAAACCGCTGTGGAAAAGCTGTGTTTTCAAAAACGCACGCATTTTTGAAAAATGTAGTATGTCAAATATATCTGTGGAAAAGCTCCTATTTTTCTATAGGTGTAATAAAAGAAGAAAATCCACAGAGAAAAACTCAGCAAAAAATGCATTAAAAAACACTGTGGAAAACAAGACGCAATGCATTTCTGCTGCGGTTTCGTTTGCAGCATATTTTACCTGCATTCCGCAATGTGGGGCCTTAGTCTAAGGCTAAGTAAGGCCCCATGTAGAAGGCTGCGGGAAAAAAAGGCGGCAATGTATCATGGTTTTTCCCACAGGGCTGTTCACAGAAAGTCTGCAGAGGTTTTCAGAGAATGTTCTGCTTCTATTATACCTATAGGGAAACCGTCAGCTTTTCCGTAGTTAAAATTGACATTCTGCGATTTACAAAACTGTTTTGAAAATTGTAGCGTATCCACTGCACGTATTTTTCCACAGTGTGGTTGAGTTTCGCTAGAATCCTATCCACTTTGCTGTGACTGTAAAACGCTATGGTTTTTGCCGCAGTGTTTCCACCATGGCCAAACTGCAGCGTTTACACCACGTGGGGCCCTGGCCTTAGGCCAGGCCCCGCATGGCGTAAATGCCATGATTAGCCAGCAGTGGAAACGCCGCAGAGAAAAACACTGCATTTTACAGTCACAGAAAAGTGGATGGGAATCCCATCCCCACTTTGCAGTAAAATACGCTCTGTGGACATGCGGCAATTTCCAAAACCAATGCAGTTTTGGAAATCATAGCATGTCAATTATACCTACGGAAACGCCGGTGGTTTCCCCATAGGTATAACTGAAACAGAAAGTCCGCAGAGGAAAACTCTGCAAACTTTCTGTCTAAAGTGCTGCGGGAAGAACTGCGATGTGATCCCGATGCGGTTTCTTTTTTGCGCTTTTTTTTGCTGTGGGACACCACGTGGGGCCTTAGCCTTAAGTAGGTTTCCTTTAATTGGGCTCACCTGGAAAACTAGTTATCACAGATGTTTGAGAGGATTTGAAAAACAAAAATGACATCTTTATGACACAAATCCGATTTTCATAATAAATTGGAACGCAGTGTATGTGTATATCATGTGTCTAGATTTCCTTTACGTATCTTGTAGCATTCTGTTGCACTGGCGATAAACATTGTATAAAAACAGATTAAACAGTAAATACGAATGAACTGCCGATGTCAACATTATTTTTGCTAAAGCATGAAATATGTATTTTGCCTTCTAACATTGTGTACATGCCATTGCTGTAAGATAAACATTGACTTCCAGAATTTGGCCGCCTTTACCAGTTTGTGTTTTGTTTTCTCTACCGAGTTCAGTTTGGAATTGCCTTCCCTCCATGTTTTGATATCTGTCTTTAGTCAGTCTGTGAAATCAGAGGCAGAAGTCTCGGCCCACTTTTGGCAAGAAGGTAGCCAACATTTATGTTTTTGTTGAGTCAGTCTGGTTTTGGGGCTTTTTCTTCCAGGCGTGGCATGCCAGCAATTCTATGGCAAATTTCACAGCTATGCAGTCACAAAGACTTTGTAAGCCTGGGCTCGCCATTTTCAATAAGTACTTGGGACTTTCTCGGCTGTTTTTGTTTAACAGATCGGCTCATTTAAATATGTGAGTGAAAGGCAAGTCTTGAAGGAGCGGAGCCCTCTATTAAATTAGGAACCCCTATATAGAGGTCACATTCTATCCTACGATTTGTGTTACTGTCAGATTATATTATAACTACAATTTTAAGTATTTTTATACATTTTCTATTATTTACCTATCAGCTGTCCAATACATAGACTGCAAGGAGAAGACGAAAATGCACTGAAGTTTAGCTGGATATTTCAACGAAGCAGTTAGGGTTCATGCACATGGTGAGACAGTAGCATGCGGGCAAAACCCCGTACACATGCCATTGTCAATGAGTGCACGGTTATAATATGTATAATTTTGTGCACATTGACAAGTTCTGGCTGTAAGTGGCTGCGTCACCCTTAGGCTACATGCACATGACTGCGTTTACATGCCGATGAGGGACTGATTTCATAGCGGAATGCACTTGGATGACATCGGAGTGGCTTCTGTCCCCCTTTTACTTCAATTAGGGGTTCCATTCCAATCACACAAATCAAGATAAGACCTGAGCTGGAATCACTGAAATGGAACGGAGCATTGGACCCCCATGGAAGAGCCTAGGCTTGCACACGTGTGCATTGGGTATGTGCATAGGGCCTTAGGGTTCGTACATTTATTTTGCTTATGTAGTGCCAATATATTCTATGTTGCTGTTGGGAGATTGTCATCATTTACATCAGTCCTTCTGCTAGATCGATGCATTGTTCTACCCCATCTCTGGGATCTTAAATTTACTGCCCAGTGTGCCGGCAAGACTGAGGCAGGAGCAATGCTATATTACATGGCTGTGATCCTGCAGTAGAGATAATTCAGATCAGGGCAGTTTAACCTCTTAGATACCACAGTCAATAGCAGCCCTGACATATAAAATCTTAAGTAGTATAATGTTGTACCGTGTTAGCCATTAAAAGTAGTGGAAGAGTGAAGAAATCAGGCGATACCTTTTAGAGGCTAACAGTATATTTGATAAGCCATATAAAATCTTTGGAAGAAGGAGCAGACTCCCTGTTAGCCCGACATGGCTGTCTTTTCAAATTGGCTATTATGGCCTAACATAAGTATGTACTGATGGTTATTAGGTCATGCTAGAAGCAAGTTTATATACTGACTTTATGGCACTCCCACCAATAAGCTGTTGTGGCGTTCAGATCAGAACAGTATATGGCACTAGACAGCGCCGTACACTGTGTAGTGCCTGTGCGGGGTACTGCATCTCAACTCTAATTCAAGTGAATAGGAGCTGAGGTTCAATAGTGCAGCACGGCCACTACACATGCACAGAACTTTTGGCTTCTGACTCCATACACTGTGCAGAGCAGGTGGCCGCGGCACAGATCCATTTATGTCTGTTTTTTTGGCCAGACACAAAAATGTAGTGTACCATACTTTTACTGTCTGTTTTTTTCTTTTTTTTGTTCTGCTTTCTGAGCATGCGCAGAAAAAAAAAACTGACAGTAATAACGGACAGTACTGTATATAACAGACAACCGTTATTGTCCGTTAGCTATAGACATTGATGTTAAAAAATAAAGCACACTTAACATCCGTCATAAGTTCATTATTTTGAATGCACAGAAAAGTCCTGCACCCCACGCTATTACGTCCGCTCAAATTACGGACATGTGACGGATTTGATGAAAACAGACACTAACGGACAACAGATCAAATCCCATTGAACTCAATCAGATTTTTGACGGATTTATGATGGATCTTTTAGTGTCCGTTGTTAACATTTTGTAACAGATGCTAGCAATGGACACTACTAACGGTAGTGTGAACACTCCCTTACAATGTGGAGCCCAAATCCATTACATACGTATTACAAGAGCTCTCTTGTTATGATCCCTAAATATTTTTGTCCTTTACAGCTGCTGCTTGACGTTGCTATCCCTAATTGTATTCCATTTAATGTACAGTATATGTAGTAATTGTATTACTAAAGTGACGGTGTATTACTTTACACTTATAATGTAGGTGTAACACTTTACACTTGTCATGTCTTATCTATGTTGCATTACTTATATTTTATAGCATATATAACCATAATATCAATCCATGTGCTGACGCCTGCTGCCACCACATGTGTCAGAACGGCAATGCACTCTGCAGCACAAGAGTTATTCAAGGTCAAATACATCCGTACTTGATTTTTCCATTTTAGAGCCCATGCCTCTAACCACATGGATGCCTATTCTATTTAGATATTTACTTCTCATCAAGCAATATGCTTGGCACTGCCACAAGCTGGGGATGGACCATAGGGCTTTTATTTAGTTTACTCTGAGAAAATAAAAAGCACATGTCGCCATGCAAATATGTAATTGTATGTTTTGGAATGGGTTATTAGGCATAAAATAAATGTCACAATGGCTTTTATAATGGTGCTTTGAAACTAATAACACCTCTTATTCATTGCGGTCATAATAGGGTGTGACCTCCTGAAGGGACCCTCTCAATTAATTAACCCCTTAGCCCAATTTCCTTTTGTCTGGTGCCATTTGACATATGGAACCTTTAAAGAGTTCATTTACATGTGAAACTGGCTCTGTTCAAGATGAGATGTCAGTGGGCCCGATTCCCAATATCCAGAGAGTTGTTTTATCTTCCTTGTTATTAGCTAAAGGACTTTTGACCTTGAGGCCAATGAGGTCAGACAAAGCCAGGCCCATAATTAACCAGGGCAGCGTTGCTATGACGTGCCACCCCGGTTTCTATCAAATAAACTAGCAGAGCCACATAGCAATTTCCTCTTCTGTCAATTAATACTTATTATTCAATTACGGCCAAACATTTTCAGTGTGTCTATTTCTATACAGACTTTTCTAGTTTTGCTATATCCTGTGATAGATATCAGATGTCTGATCTGCTACAGAGACTGCGCATTTACATACAAAAATCACAAATCGAGGACAAATGAGGCAATATTTAAGGCATAAAGTCACCGCAAGCCCTAATGCACCTAGACTCAGGCTGGCTGCACACTGGCGTATTTGGTTTGTGGACATATGGACCATGTGTCAACTGTAAGGCTAAATTCACACCACCAAGTTTCACCCGTGACCAACTTGGTCCGTGTGTTTGCCAGATTTATCGGCCTAACAAGAACGGGAATTCTAAGATATGTCACAGAAAAAGGCTACACTTACCCAATACCAGACGATACATGGCTGTAAGGGATACTATTAGCCCCCCATTGCAAGATTTGCTAGAAAAGGCACAGGTGCAAAATTCTAATGAAACATCCACTCCCACACCTACAATATATGAAGGGGTGGATGCTAGCACTTCAAATAGACACAAATGAAACTTATACAAAGTACTGACATGATAATGTGAGGCGCACAGCGCCAAAGGACAGCCTATTGGTCATGTCCCACACTATTAGATCAGGCAGGCTGCCCTGTACATTAATACTGCGCCTCAACAGTAACAGTACCCAGCAAAAATAACAGGGCCTGGCTGCAGTATTGCACTGGGATGTCTAGGGCCCACTAGTGGAATTGTTTCTAGGGGCCCACCGCCAGTACCCCTGCAGATCAGCTGTACCGAGACAGGGCGGCTAAAGATGATAACATGTCAGGAGCCACCCGCCATACGATGTGCACCACGGCACTACCGAGACCCACTGATACACCCTGTATGGTAAGTGAACAGTGTGGCTCCTAGAATTTTTACCATTACCTGTAGCCGCACTGTCCTGGAAAAGCTGATCTGCAGAAGTCCTGGCTGTCGGACCCCCGCAGATGTAATATTGATGGCCTATCCTAGGGACAGGTCATCAATATTAGAAAGATGGATAAATCCTTTAAAGAGGTTGTCCATGAATTGGAGCAACCCATGTGGCGAGCAGGAGGTGTAAAGTGAAAAAAAATAAAAAAGCATACTTACCTGTCCCGACACTCGATTGTTCGCAACCAGTGTCCATTCAGTCTCGTGCCGGTGCCTTCTTGCTGGGAGTCCTGCACCTCATGTGACCGCTAAGACCAATTAGGTACAGGATTTCTAGAAATGAGGCGCCGCTATGAGGCCGAACAGACACAGGCAGGGGACAAAGGGGTGCTGGTGACAAGTGAGTATGCTTTTTTTTTTTTTTTTGTTTACACCTCCCTGGCCACCACAGTGGTCACTACAATTTATGGAAAACCTATTTAAAGGGGTTGTCTGGGCCATATTTTTTATGGCCACTTCACCAGTCCCCCCATACAGTGGCCTCTTCACTGGTCCACCATATTGTATGGGGAACAGTGATGGGGCCATTATATTGTGTGGGCGCAGTGATGGGGACTAACATCCTGTCGGGGGGACATTAAACTGTATGGGGCATATTAAAGGTTCAGGATAGGCCATAAATACCTTATCGCTAGGGGGCTGACACATGGCCCCATAAGCTGTACGGAGTCATTTCCGGCCACCGTTCTGTACACAACACAGGTCTGGAAGCAGAAAGCTCCATCCGCTGTATAGCAGCCCAGCACCTTCACTGCAGCTCAGCTCCCACTGACTTCAATAAGTGCTGAGATGCAATAAAGGTGCCCGGCTAATATACAGTGGACAGATCTTTCTGCTTCCGGCCACGTATTGTGTACAGGACGGGAGCTAGAAGTGGCTCTGTACAGCTGATCAGTCCGGGGGCCGGGTATCGGCCCCCTACAGATCAGGTGTTTATGGCTTATCCTGAGGATAAACAATAAAAAATTATGCCTGGACAGCCCCTTTAAAATAACCCCCTAATGCCCACCAATTTAAAGAGGTTTCCCAGCATATTTCTTTTTTTTTTTGTTATTAGCCCAGGGGAGGAGAAAAAACAAAACAAAACAAAAAAAAACATACTCACCTGTCCCCAGTGATCCAGAGTCCTCCCAGCATAGTCCAGTCCTGCAGCTCTGCTGTCTTCTTTTGCCAGAATTCCTCACTGGCTGTGACGTCCCAGGTCCCTTCCCTTAGACACCTGATTGGCCTAAGGGGTCACGTGACCACTAAGGACAATCAGCAGCCTAAGAAAAGAGACACGGGACGTCACAGTGTGGTGGGGACTTCTGTCACAAAGAAACACTGGAGCAGCTGGACCGGACCACGCTTGGAGACACCAGAAAACCGGGGACAGGTGAGTATGTTTTGTTTTTGTTTTTTTTATCTTCCCTGGCCTAATATATAAAAAAAGTTTGTCCTGGACAACCTCTTTAAGTGAAATTGTGCATGTGTGACATATATTAGGCAGTCTGACAAGTCACAAAGACTGAAGGGGCTTGTACATTGTCTGGCACATGCAGTTGCAGATAATATTATAATATGGCACCCGAAGGAATATAAATCTGGAACATGTATGGACTTGTTCAGTATGTGTGTTCATAATATCTCCTGCTATGCACACCAAGCAAAGTAGATTTATTTTTTTTAATTCACCTTTTTTATCCTTAATCACAAAAATATAATCTCTCAAGCCCAAAGTGCAAATTCAACATATACCATACCAAATTTAGGGTAGATTTACTGATACTGTCTAAGTTTTAGACGTAAAATTAGGATGTAGAAAACTGGTGTAAAAGCATACTTGACAGCTTTTTTTCAGGCTAGGACCATGGAGTTACAGACCTTGGTGCATATCCCAAAATCACCCTGCTTCGTTCAAAGGTGTGCCATATCCCTTTTTGGGATATGACCACTTTTGTGACATAAGCTGAAAATGTGCGGGTCAAGGCCCTTTATTGTGATATAATATTACTGGGAGACCAGTGAATGCAGAAATATTATGGCAGGTCCAGGAGAATTGCCCACTCCAGGATGCTGGGGCGGTCACCCCTTTTTGTGGGAGCCTCACATTCTGGGAGGGTTGGCAAGTATGTGTATAAGAGGCACATCTTCAGCGCACAGCTGCAATTTACTCCACTGATATACCACTTTGATGTTTCTCCAACCCGCTCACCACTTTTTATGACAGTGTGAGGAGTTGGATGGGGATCATGGTGAGCTGGAGGTGCCTTAGCCCCTCATTTTTATCATAGGTCATGCTAGAAGAGTGGAGCATGAGAAATGAGAACGTTGGCACCCTGCTTCACCATTCGGGCCCCTGCTTCTTGCTCACGGTGTCATGAGAGCAATAGGTACTGTATGATGTAGTGACGTCACTTACATCGTCGTGCCTTCTGCTCCCTGAAGCCTCCAGGAGCAGAGACAGCAGAGAACAGGGGAATGGGACAAGGTGAATATTAGGGGTTTTTTGTTTGTTTGACACATTAAACTTTTGTTTGACACATTAAACTTTGGGCACATGGAGGGGATTTTATATATATATATATATATATATATATATATATATATATACTAGAGGAAGGACCCGGCTTCGCACGGGTATATTTCATTTTTTGTTTGTGTAGTGACCCCATAAGAATTGGCCAGTTTTGCACTTGACATCCAGTATGGCAGTCCAGTATAGGTATAGTCTATTTATGGCTGTGTTGCTATGGAAACCTGGTAAATGAAATGCGAACTTATATTGGCTGATGCACGTCATATGACTGAATATTTAAGGATCTGCGAACTGCTATTGACTCATCCATGACATAAATAGCTTGGTTGCTATGGAAACCTGGTGTAAAGCTGTGTGTATGTCAAGACTGAACCTGAAATTTTGCATTGGTCCATAAGTGTCATGTGATCATGTGCATCTCAGTTTGGATATCAGTGAAAAACCTGCCATTGATTGTTATGGAAAACCTGGAGTAAAGCTGTGTGTATGTGACCTTGTGTAACAGTGTCATCCACAGCGCCCTGCCCCTTTAAAGCTGACCTACAGCAGTGAAGAAAAATGGCTGGGTTGTTATTGAAACCTGGAGTGCAGCTGTGTGCATGTGGCTGACAATGCTTTGTCAGATTGGAGATGGGCTTGGGTCTGCTGGGGAGTTTCAGCAGCTCGCTGTTGTCTGTAACATACCTTATCAGATTGGAGACAGGCTTGGGTCTGCTGAGAGTTTTCATTAGCTCGAGCAGCAGCCATGCGTTTTGCTGCATGGGACATGAGTAGTTTAAAAAACATTTCAATTTATAAGAATGCTGAAATCCAGTATGGCAGTCCAGTCAGTGGCGTAAATACCGGTTTAGCAGTGGTAGCAGCTGCCACAGGGCCCGGGACATTAGGGGACCCGGCGGGCCTCTGATGTTTTTTTTTTTTTTTAACACCAGCAGGTAACGGGCCCTATTTACTTACCAATCCCCACTCCTGTTCATGGCTGCCTGCACTTCACCTTCTGCAGAGGCAGCTGTGAGCAGGAGCGGGGATTGGTAAGTAAGGCCTGTGGGCCGTGAACCCCACAAACACTGCTATCATTATACTCTGGGGTCTTTTCAGCAGGCTTCGGGCCTCCTTGGTGGCGTCCCAGATGTCGGTGGGCCAGTCCGACGTCATTATGCGTTGTGATACATGCCTGGCTCACGTGACATCTGGTCCAACACTGAAGAAGTAGCGGGAAGTGCGCATAATACTATATGAAGGAGCCACTATGATACTGTGTGAAGGGGCCACTATGGGGCCTAATAGTGTATGCAGGGGCCACTATGGGGCATAATACTGTGTGCAGGAATGCAGTTTGTGCGGGGGGGGGGGTTGCTTGGGGGGGATTCCCATGTCAAATGTTCGCCTTGGGGCCCTGCCATTGCTAGTTGCACCACTGAGTCCAGTATAGGTACAGTCTATTTATGGCTGTGTTGTTATGGAAACCTGGTAAATTAAATGTGAACTTATATTGGCTGATACATGTGATATGACTGAATATTTAAGGTCCTGTGAACTGCTATTGACTAATACAGGTCATACATAGCTTGGTTGCTATGGAAACCTGTGTGCCTGAGGAGAGTAAGCGCCTGCGAGCTCTTATTGGCTGATAAGGGACATGTGACCGTGTGTATGGCAGTTGGAATATGAGTGAAAGACTTGCAGGCTTGTATAGACTAATGCTGGTCATTTTTTGGAATACTGTATCTCAGGAACGGTACGTCCAAGAGAGCTGAGACCCAGTCTATAATATTCCCGGACACCTGATGTACATGTGTGCCAAATTTGGTGAGGATCGGTCCAGTCGTTTGGTCGTGCATAAAGAACAGACAGACAGACAGATAGATAGACAGACAGACAGGAACTCATTTTTATATATACAGTCATATGAAAAAGTTTGGGCACCCCTATTAATCTTAATCATTTTTAGTTCTAAATATTTGGGTGTTTGCAACAGCCATTTCAATTTGATATATCTAATAACTGATGGACACAGTAATATTTCAGGATTGAAATGAGGTTTATTGTACTAACAGAAAATGTGCAATATGCATTAAACCAAAATTTGACCGCTGCAAAAGTATGGGCACCTCAACAGAAAAGTGACATTAATATTTAGTAGATCCTCCTTTTGCAAAAATAACAGCCTCTAGTCGCTTCCTGTAGCTTTTAATCAGTTCCTGGATCCTGGATGAAGGTATTTTTGACCATTCCTCTTTACAAAACAATTCCAGTTCAGTTAAGTTTGATGGTCGCCGAGCATGGACAGCCCGCTTCAAATTATCCCACAGATGTTCAATGATATTCAGGTCTGGGGACTGGGATGGCCATTCCAGAACATTGTAATTGTTCCTCTGCATGAATGCCTGAGTAGATTTGGAGCTGTGTTTTGGATCATTGTCTTGCTGAAATATCCATCCCCGGCGTAACTTCAAATTCGTCACTGATTCTTGTACATTATTCTCAAGAATCTGCTGATACTGAGTTGAATCCATGCGACCCTCAACTTTAACAAGATTCCCGGTGTCGGCATTGGCCACACAGCCCCAAAGCATGATGGAACCTCCACCAAATTTTACAGTGGGTAGCAAGTGTTTTTCTTGGAATGCTGTGTTTTTTTGACGCCACGCATAACGCCTTTTTGTATGACCAAACAACTCAATCTTTGTTTCATCAGTCCACAGGACCTTCTTCCAAAATGAAGCTGGCTTGTCCAAATGTGCTTTTGCATACCTCAGGCGACTCTGTTTGTGGCGTGCTTTCAGAAACGGCTTCTTTCGCATCATTCTCCCATACAGCTTCTCCTTGTGCAAAGTGTGCTGTATTGTTGACCGATGCACAGTGACACCATCTGCAGTAAGATGATGCTGCAGCTCTTTGGAGGTGGTCTGTGGATTGTCCTTGACTGTTCTCACCATTCTTCTTCTCTGCCTTTCTGATATTTTTCTTGGCCTGCCACTTCTGGGCTTAACAAGAACTGTCCCTGTGGTCTTCCATTTCCTTACTATGTTCCTCACAGTGGAAACTGACAGGTTAAATCTCTGAGACAACTTTTTGTATCCTTCCCCTGAACAACTATGTTGAACAATCTTTGTTTTCAGATCATTTGAGAGTTGTTTTGAGGAGCCCATGATGCCACTCTTCAGAGGAGATTCAAATAGGAGAACAACTTGCAATTGGCCACCTTAAATACCTTTTCTCATGATTGGATACACCTGGCTATGAAGTTCAAAGCTCAGTGAGGTTACAAAACCAATTTTGTGCTTCAGTAAGTCAGTAAAAAGTAGTTAGGAGTATTCAAATCAATAAAATGATAAGGGTACCCAAATTTTTGCACCGGTCAAATTTTGGTTTAATGCATATTGCACATTTTCTGTTAGTACAATAAACCTCATTTCAATCCTGAAATATTACTGTGTCCATCAGTTATTAGATATATCAAATTGAAATGGCTGTTGCAAACACCCAAATATTTAGAACTAAAAATGATTAAGATTAATAGGGGTGCCCAAACTTTTTCATGACTGTATAAGAGATATATACACTGTCGGGGCACCAGGAGAGGGACTTCATACTGTGAGGGCACCTGGAGGGAGACTTTATACAGTAGAAGCAGCTAGAGGGGGAAATTAAACTGTGGGAGAAACTGCAGGGGGATATTATAATGTGGGGGTATACTGTGTCAGGGGTGTTATACTGTGTGGGGACACAAAGAGACATGAATGGGTGGAGTCAAATGGAAGAGGATGGGGCTGAAGGTGAATCTTACTACACCTAAATTTATTGCACTTGTAGCACGCTGCAAATTACATTTTGGTGCAAATTACACCAAAAGTCCGACTCATTTTCAATATATGTGTGTATTTAGTGTTCATATACACATATAAATATCTTGCATTAAAAATATTACATTCTATTATCCATTTATTGACTTGTCATTTGTGACACTAGTGATAAATGATGACATGTGGGCACTTCTCCATATTACAGTGTATATTATAACCTATAATGGGGCTGTATTACCGTCTTCCCTCCCCCTCAGCCCATACAACGTGTGCGGACTCCCTGTGAGGCGGAACGTTTCTCTCCCGTCCGGTCGCCCTGGCCGGAAGTATTTGTGGCTGCACACATGATGACGCGGCGCTGTCAAGATGGCAGCTGACATCACACTGTTATTCAGAGCCAGTGTGAAAACAGTGAAGACGCGGAATAAAGCGCTCGGTGTGTCCCTGCCCGAGACTGACCTGCTGAAGAAGAGCCGCCCCAGGGCTGAGTTTAGCGGGAAGGCCCGGGATGTGGTGAGTGAAAGCAGCCTGGCACTTTTTAGTCACAGCTGGTAGTGAACTACATATCCCAGGATGCTTTGCGTGTTGTGAAGGAGAATTATTATTCAGTGGTCTGTAATATCTTGAGCTGCTGTGATACTACGCCTCCCTGCAAGCACTGTCAGGATGTTGGGTGTTGTAGTCTTATAACAGGTGGAGAGTATTAAGCTGTCAGTACTAGTCTGAGGAGGACTCTTGGGGTCTGTGACTGCCTTTCTGGGTACTGTCTGTAAGAGGTGCCATGTTGAGGATGTGGCTTTCTTTTAGAAGTGTAATGATTAACCTTAAAGGGGTTGTCCAGGATATGTATATATGTTTCCAATAGGAGGCCGGGGAATGTGAGAAAAAAAAAACCTCATACTTTCCTGTCCCCGGTGCTCCGATGTCTCCCACTGCGGTCCGGTTCAGCAGCGCCCCGGTGCTTTTTCCAGCAGAAGTCGTCGCCTCACTTGAGTGCCTCTGAGGCCACCAAGTGGCCTATGGAAAGGAACCAGGATGTCACTCACATACGTCTCCTGAGATGTCTTTCCTTAGGCGGCTGAGGCCACTAATTGATCTCAGCGGTCACAGTGAGGAATTCTGCTGGAACAAGACCCTAGGAGCTGCAGGACCGGACCACGGTGGGAGACACCAGAGCACCAGGGACAGGTGAGTATGAGAATTGTGTTTTTTTTTTTTTTTTTTTTTCTTTACCTTCCCCGCCCTGTTTGTGGAAAACTGTATATCCTGGACAACCCCTTTAAAGACTTATGTAATTTTTTTTTTTTTGGAAATTAGTATAAACCCCCCAAAATATATAGTTCAGTATTGAGTAACATTAACTTATTTTGTCACATCATAATCATCATGTCACATGACCTCTGTTATATGCTTTATATGCTATGTCTGTATGTACAAAGACAATATGGCTGCAGCGGTCATGTGACTGCATTGCCCCCTGTACTGTGCTACTTTCCCAATATAATGGTTAAAAGAGATTTTTAAAGGGAGTCTGTCACCAGAACTCAGTCCAGCAGATAGATAGGTTAGGGTCACCTGAATCAAAACATGTTTTTCCTCTGTGAATCTCTGCCTGCGTTACCGAGATATTGACTTTTTTTGTCATTATGCAAATTTTTGACAATGGGGACATTACCATTGATTCAAAGAGGTAAGTGACAACGCAGTTGTTGCTCCCAAGAGCTCTTTTGCATATTGAGAAAACAGCGATATCTTAGCACTAATTCTGAAGGGAAAAACACAGTTTGATTCAGATGACCTTAACCTATTTATCTGTATGGCTGGGGTGATATGTGGGTTCTGCTGACAGACTCCATTTAAGAGAAAAAAAAAAAAGCTCTGACTTTCTAAACACCCTGGACTTGTGACTAAGACATTAAAGTCGACTATTAGAGATTTGTGTAGCTGCTGCTGATGTGTTTAGCTCACAGAGCATTGTCTACAGTAGACTGGATATACAGTAATTTGTCTCTTCTCTCAGCTGGGAGCAGGACTAGCTGTGTATATGGTTACTGCCTCTGAATATAACCAAGAGTATTCTTATTCACTGACAGCAAAGTGATGTGTTGAAATTGATGAGGAGCTGAGATATAAAGTGCGAGTTATATGCTGGTGTTGATGATCCCTACGGCAGTGGAGAATGAGGCACAGGCTCATTCAGGCGCTCATGATGCAAAAGGGTAGTGAAGAAGGGTAATTTTTCATAGCTGATTTGCATTTGTGGAGCGCCCATTGTAACGGATCCCTTGTAGACTTAAAGGGGTTGTGACGCTATGAACACTTATCCCCTATCCACAGGACATGGGCTAAGTGTCTGGTCATGGAGGCCCGATAGTTGGGTCCCCTAGTGATCAGGAAGACAGGGGACTGAAAGTAGCTTGTAAATGGAATGCCAGTGTGCTTGCATGACCGGCTGTTCATTCATTTCTACAGGACTGTCGGGACTGTAATCTCCGGCAGTGCCCAGAGCCCCATAGAAGTGAATGGATCGCCGATCTCGCAAGCACACTGGTGGTCTATTCACAAGGAGGCCTTATGGGGACTCAGTCCCCCAGTGATCAAACACTTATCCCCTTTCCTGTGGATAAGGGATAAGTGTCCAAAACGCACAACCCCTTTAAGTCTATCGAGGGATCCGTGAAAACAGACAAAAATAGGATGTGTCCTATTTTATTGACAGCCTGTTTAAAAGGGACTGAACAGAAAAACTGTCATATGAGTTGCCACCTTTGATTGAGATGCTTTTAATGCAGCTATGGGATGGCCATTATCATCGTTCATCCTTGTAGAGGCTTAGGCGCCTCCTGCACCAGGCCGTGACCCACAGCAGTATCTATATCACAAAAGTGGTGTAAATAATGGTGAATATGGTGCAGCATGCTCAGCCCACTTTCAGAAAAGGGGCAAGGGTGGCGCAGACACACTGCATGGCACTATTTTAGTTGCAATTGGTGTTAAATAAAATTGGAAACCACCAGTAGTATAGGTTCTTAGTGAATCTGCCCCAAATTCTATTATGGATTTGCTGAACTTTTCACCTATGTTGTGATTGAAATGGTTATCAGGGGCTTCCAAACTGCTGGTCTATCTACCTGTTTGAACCATCTGTGATACTCACATGAGTGCTGGTGCCATTGTGTGCTGGTGCTATCTGGTCTCAGAAAGCTGTACTTTTTGCATCTGTAGTTCTTAGTATTGCAGCTCTTGGGTTAGGTCTACATGGTGACTTTAGCTGAAACTCTGGTCACGTGACCAAAGATCGCTATGTCATTCTGGGGATGTTGCAACTTCCGCCCGTTCTATTTTTGCAGCTAGGAGTGCCAGTTGCAGCACCCGGTTGCAATGCATCTCCATTCACTTATATTTGTGAAAGAGTCGCATTACACATCGATCTTTGGTTGCATGAAAGGAGTCCCGTGTAGTCCAAGGCTTAAAGGGGTTTCCTGGCCCCAAATCAGATTTCCATACTGATGATCTATCTACAGGATAAGTCATCAGTATGTGATGTGACAGGGACCGACACCTGGACCCTGCACAGATCATCTGTTCTGGCAGCCTTCGGGTGTTGGAAGCTGCTAGTGGGCAGGCGGCACGTGTAGAAGTAATAGGAGCACTGCTGCAGTTCACCGGAGCACCACTACAGTATGCAGTGACTGGGGCTGCTGCTGTGCCATTCCTATTACTTGAATACGTCCGCAGATCATCAGATAGATCGTTAGTATGGAAAGTCAATTTGGGGCCAGATAACCCCTTTAAGGTTATCAATCTGATTCAAGTTATTAGTTTATTTTTCTCCTTTTTAAGAAGAGCAGTCCCCCCTCCTCACATGTCTGTATTCCTCATGAATTAACAATTCTGGGGCACCTTTTCTTATAACCCTGCATTTTCCTGTTCCTCTGGTGTTCCTCCTGAATATGTTGTATGGATAAATTGTCAGCTTGTTTTTGCCATTCATCTAAATTGGACATTACTGTTACTGTGAGCACTACTTTACATGTGTAGGGACCCACTGTATTAACAGAGAGTATAATAACTCCCAGTAGCCAATTTACTCATACTATTCCAGGAGGAACTACACAATTCCCAGATCTAAGTATAGATTTATTTGGAATACAAGTATTTAATCAAACATGTATGTCAGGAGAGGTGATAGATCCTCTATTCTCAAGTCGTGTACATAGTCAATAAACTATGAATGTAGATATGTATTGTCACTTCACATTTAAAGCTAATTCAGGATTCTGGTGCTGATATCCTCCTCAGGATAGGTTGCCTATATCAGATCAGTGGGTTCTGACACTTGGCATCTCTGCCAGTCAGCTGCTTGATGGGATGGGCATTGCCGCCTCTTTGCTGAATGCCAAGCACTGTGCTGCACATTGCCTAGTGGCTATGCTTAGTATTGCAACTCAATCCTATTCATTTCGTTGGGAATGAGCAGAAAAATGACCACTTGACCAATGAACGTGGCGTCGCTGGCCTCAGAAGGAGCGCTTCTTACCTGAGAGCCGTGGTCTTGTCCACCAGCTGATCGGTGGGGTGACAGCTGATAGATCTCCACCAATCTGATATTGATGTCCTATCCTGAAGATGGGATTTTCTGGGACTATCCTATGACTTTAATACCGTGGTCCTTGGGTACTTAGTTCAGCGAGCTTGAGCTGCAATCTTGTATCTTTAAATGACATAGTAATAAACCTTAGAAGTTATCTATGATATTGACACGTCCGGTCTGGGGAAGTCAGAGACTAAACTCGTACACTATCTGTAAAGAGCTGTGGAATATGATGGCGCTATATAAGTAAGCAAAATAAATAAATAGTCACTTGGTAACTTCTCATCAGTTTGACAGGCTCTTTATTACGCATCACATTTTGTGATCCAGCCACTGAGATAGTTGCTTTCAGTGTTCATGTGACCAATCGCGTCACCCTGTCTGTGAATAGAGCCATGTGCACGGCTTTATGTTTCTCATTAAATGTCTTGTAGGGACCTGATTAAATATGGGATTGTGTTTAGCTTTGATGTGCCCGGAACTGAGACATTTCTCCTATTTGAGACATCCTGTCTGCATGGTTTCTCTTTTCTCTCCCCCATTCAATATCACATGACTCTTCCTGTTTGCATCCGTATAGATTATGTAAAGTTGCTTACCTGCATCCTGCGATTTATTGGACAAAGCAAGTCCTTCAGTTTTCCCCTTCTTGCAAGACAGTAAAAATGTATGCTGCGTTTTTCAAAATGGTGACTTACCTTCCCTAATTCAGCCACTTAAAGGAAAACAGTCACTAGGAAGATGCAGACAAGCTGCAGGCAGGAGGAGCAGATCAGATTGATGTATACTGTAGGCTTGTGTGAAAAAAATTCAGCATAACTTGTCATTTATCCATTGAATTCTCTGCTCTTTCTTTCTATGGTAAGTAGTCAAGGAGGCGGTCCCTCCGCTCTGACTGTGAATACAGCGATAGCTGCCAGTCACTGATAGGACCACCCTTTTGACTTCTTACCATAGAAAAAGACATTTCAATGGATAAAATAGAAATTATACTGAATCTTTTTCCACAAACCTATATATCAATCTGCTCCTCTCCTCCTGCTCTATAATATGCTGCATTGTAAAATAAAAAGTTATACAATTTTCTAATATATTTTCTCTATCAATTCCTCATAGTTCTCTAGATCTGTGATGGGACGGGACCAGGGCGGTGGCCGCGGGACGGGACGGGGGGGACCAGGGCGGTGGCCGCGTGACGGGGGGGACCAGGGCGGTGGCCGCGTGACGGGGGGACCAGGGCGGTGGCCGCGTGACGGGGGGACCAGGGCGGTGGCCGCGTGACGGGGGGACCAGGGCGGTGGCCGCGTGACGGGGGGACCAGGGCGGTGGCCGCGTGACGGGGGGACCAGGGCGGTGGCCGCGTGACGGGGGGAACCAGGGCGGTGGCCGCGGGACGGGACGGGACGGACCAGGGCGGTGTCCGCGGGACGGGACGGGGGGACCAGGGAGGTGGCCGCGGGACGGGACGGGGGGACCAGGGCGGTGGCCGCGGGACGGGACGGGGGGGACCAGGGAGGTGGCCGCGGGACGGGACGGGGGGGACCAGGGCGGTGGCCGCGGGACGGGGGGGACCAGGGCGGTGGCCGCGGGATGGGACGGGGGGACCAGGGCGGTGGCCGCGGGACGGGACGGGGGGACCAGGGCGGTGGCGACGGGACGGGGACCACTGAAAGTAAACAATGAATGACAACAAACAGAGATCTAGAAGACTGTGAGAAATTGATAGAAAGTATTTTGGAAAGTTGTTGAACTTTTCAATATACAAGCAATAGCATTTCTTTCTGTAACCACTTAAACTTGTATGGGTAAACGTCTCCAAAGAACATAAAATAAATAATTGACCTCTTCTGCAGAATTTACTATTAGTTATCCTGGCTTCACGGTTTTCATTGGTCTTGGGAGAAACCCCTTTGGTTTGCCATTTCTTACAAACATCATTGCGGCGGAGACCATTGAGGCCGCAGCAGATTCCAAACAATACTGTAACTCCAGAAATAAATAAAATCATTTTTTGGTGTCATCATTTTTTTTTTTTTTCCTCCAGAGAACAATCCCTGCTCTTTGTGCTCCAGAAATACCATCTGATCACATCCTATAGACTGTCACATTCCTCGCTGTGTGTTCTGATTTACAGGGGAATGAAGCAATTTAGTACCATGTAAGCAAGCATCTCCACTTATGATGCCCACAGACAGTATCCCGTTCTGGAGTCCTCATTTTCCCCGGGGAGTATGGAATAGTCAGAACTAATTGTGTTACTTTACTTGTAGGGAAAATGCTTTTCGTTTTCTATTACCAAAGCTTGAATGTATACGTATTTAATAGCCAGATGTTTCGTTCTGCCATGTGATGTGTGCAGCTTTAGAGGGAGTCAAGGAGATAAACCATTAGTGACATCCTATGCAGATTCAATCATTGGGTGAGGTTTCCTAATCTAATGGCTGAACCAGAAAGTTCTTCTTTTAAGATTATTAGTGAGTTTTCCAGATATTTTGTGCTGCTTAATACAGATGGTGGTGTCCTAAAGCGACCTTTGGCAGAAATAAGATACATCTGATTTAGAACCAATGCCAAGCTTCTTTGTCTACAGAGGTTACATCTATGGCACCCATGGTGCAAGGTTTCAGGAGGAAAGTCACTGTCGCTACGGAGTCTGGGCCTGCTGTGGGTGAAAGTTGGAGTTGGGAAAAGAGTTCCCAACTCTGACTCCAGCTTCAAAATGATTATTTTTAATTATATTCTACAATTAATATTGTATAAGTAACTAGATGTATAGTTTGTTGCATATTTGCTGTAATAGGAATTCAATCACTGGATTTTTTTTTTGTTGTGAATTGGGCCAGGTTCACATCTGCGTTCGGGGAGTCCGCTTGGGAATCCCACGAGCGGAAACCTATACGCATAGAAAAGCGGTTGCCTAAGGAAACCTGCGGACCCTATAGACTATAATGGGGTCCGTGTGGTTTCCACTCGGCTTCTGCACGAAACATGCGGAAAGGAAAGTGCCTCTTGCAGTACTTTACTCTCCGCATGTTTCGTGCGGAAACCACATGGACCCCATTATAGTCTATGGGGTGTGCGGGTTTCCTTAGGTAACCGCTTCTTTATGTGTATAGGTTTCCGTTCCGGGGGTCCCCGAGCGGACTCTCCGAACGGAAACCTGAACACAGATGTGAACCGGGCCTTAGAGGGCAGGATTTCCTGTCTGTTGAGAGCACCCAGGAAGAACAGACTAGCACTGGATCCAGTTACCGTCAGAATGGGTAGAGCTCTCAGATGCCATATAAAAATATAGATGGCAGCCTAGGTATATATAGGATAAGACTAAAAATATGGTAAGGCTTGTTTATTTCATTCTCTAAGGGTATGTTCACAGAGAGCTTTTTGCAGGTGGAATCCGCCTCAAAAGAAAAGAATGCCTCCCATCTCTCCCATTCACTTAAGGGGGAGGCAGGAACAGATCATTTCCTCTAGCTGTTCTTTTTTTTTTTTTTTTCCTTCTTCTTCATGCTAGAGGAATAAAGAAGCGTTATGATCTATCTTCAGGTGGATTCTGCCTTGCAAAGCCCATTGAAATGAATGAGAGGCAGAAAAAGACACTTACATTTTTTTGCAGCAGTTGATTTGGAACTGTTTTTGCAAAAACCGCTACAAAAACCACTACCTTTTATTTCTGGCTCTCATTCATTTCAATGGGCTTTGCAAGGTGGAGTCCACCTAAAGATGGGTCATGACGCTTCTTTTTTCCTCTAGCTGGAAAAAAAAATCGGCCTATCTCCCATGGAAATGAATGGCACAGTTAGGAAGTGTTTTTTGATGCAGATTCCTCTTCAAAAATCCACTTGCAAAAAAAAACTGTGTGAACTTACCCTTACTTGTATAGTGTCAAGCTATTTCACAGCGCCATACAGATATTGTCTGTCACTGTTCCATATCAGGTTCACAGTCGAACTTCCCTATCTGTATGTCTTTAGTGTGGGGAGAAACTGAAGTGCATGGAGGAAACCCATACAAACTCCTTGTTTCATTTACATGGTGTTGTACCTAGGACTACAGCGCAGTAAGGCAATAGTGCTAACCACTGAACCACCATTATATTTTATATATAAAGTCAAAGCTATCTGGATATCTGTAATGTGTGATGTTGGTTGATAATTTGTTTTCGAGAGTTCATGTTGTGAAACGTGGCCTGCCTCACTGCTAGCACAATGGCACATTTCATGTCCAGTGCACACAGAATAAAACGAGATGTGATGTGAAATATTTTGACAAATTTTGACACCCTATGAAAGATTGTTATGAAACCTAATGAGCTTGATGGTTTTTGGTGAGGCTTCGCCACCCCTCAGATCTTCTTTCATCCCTGTCATTGAGCGGCTAGCGAGCACATCATATGACTGAGGGAGTTAAATAGGGTCATTCATATAGTGATGTTATCTGTGACATAGAAAATTGTCTGGTTTTGCACAGATATTCTTAACACACATGAATGCGATTCAGAGCCAGAGACCAAGCTCTCCATTCATGAGCTCCTCATAAATGGCCCTTCATAGGTCTTTGAACTAAGATGTCACACGACACAAAGGTCCAACTGTTCGGCCAACAAATATTTCACAGCTTGTATTTATTTAGCAGCAAATTTATATTAATACAGTCCGCAAGCAAGCGTTTTGAATTTTTTTTTATTTTTTTTTTAAAGAGACTTTTTATTTATTTATTGTTATTTGAGACGGTGTATTTTAGATGCGTCTTTCGTTGTAGAGCAAGGCTCTATTCAGATGACATTGAGTGTCATTTGGGTATGGCGGTCATCACGCAGTACGAGTATGGACTAGACCTGGACTGCAGTTGGATGAAAATAGGGCCATACACCAATCCACTAATTCACACAGGACCTCGGCCCTTGAGAAAACAAGTGGAGTATGTTCTATTCTGGTCAGCTACCTGGATGTGCAGTCCAAGATGTCTTCTGAGAGCATGAGGACCGAGAGATCAGTTCCTGGAAGCACCATGGAGGATTAAAAAAAAAAAAAAAAAGGGGGGAAATATTTGAAAGCCCTATTCACATGACCGGTAAAGTTTGTCAATACAAAAGTTGTAGATCCAAATCTCAGAATGAATATTATGTGGTCATCATAGAACTTTTAATCAGTGCAGTTAAAAAATATCAAAGATATAAAGTCCAGATATGTGCAATAAACTGTATCCAATACACTACAATACAAATGTTGGCAAAATCATAGGAAAGCCCCAGTGTTCTTTAGGCTAAGGCCCCATGTGGCGGAAGAGCCGTGGAAAAAAATTGCGGCGTTTTACAGTTAGAGCAAAGTGGATGGGATTCTAGTGAATCCCATGGCCACTTAGCGGAAAATAACGCGCTGCGGACACGCGGCAATTTCCAAAACCGTCACGGTTTTTGAAATCTCAGCATATCAATTATACCTATGGAAAAGCCGCCGGTTTCCTCATAGGTATAATTGAAACAAAGAATCCACAGAGGAAAACTCTGAAAACTTTCTGTCTAAAGTGCTGCAGGAAGAACCGCAATGCGATCCCGCCGCAGTTTCTCCCGCAGCGTTGTGTTTTTTTTTCTCTGCGGGACACCATGGGGGGCCTTAGCCTTAGTGTTTACTTCTTTATAGCAGGGGTGAGAAAAAAATACTGTTGGCTGTAGAAGACAAAAAAATAGAAGTGTAAATCAGCATGGCAAAAAGACTTACGTCCTTTAACACAGGGCAGTGGTCAGCCAAGCTTTCATTCCGGCCATTGTCATGAGATAGGGGTTCTTAAGTGAGGTTCAGGTTTCTGTTCTGGTCCGCTTGGGGACCCAAAAAACGGAAACCCTATCCCCGCGGACCCAATAGACTATAATGGGGTCCTCCAGGTTTTCACCTGAAATTGGCGGAGCGGGAAGTCCTGCTGGCAGGACTTTTCTCTCTGCCTATTTTAAGCGGAATGTGCGACGGACTGAAAGCTAGTGTGAACCGACCCTTAGTTAGCCATTTTGTGTGCATGATGGCACATCTCATCTTCTGCGCCATGCCCTTCTGCTGGAATCAGTCAGGTCCTTATGGACTGGGGTTTTAATGCACCAAATCACCCTGCAATTAAGCTATCTGTGCCTGCAATGAAAATAAAAAAAAAAGCTTTATACTTACCCTGCCCGTTGTACAACTTTCAACTTCGTAGATCTTCACTGAAGCCAGAGGAGTACAGCTGGCTTCAGTGTGCATGCCCCATACCACCGGCATTTGCGCGGTGAAGCCGGGTGTGTACGTCCTTGGCTTCACTGAAGAACTGCGCAGGTGCCGGGAGCAGCAGAGATGGGTCTGATGATACCCAGCACTAAACCCCTGGTCTATAAGGACCTGTTGGTGGTTTAGTGCCCCAAATCGACCTAACTGGTTCCTTAGATAGTAGCTGAAGCAGGGTGGGAATCTAGGCAGGGACACTACAGTCTGGCAGATTTACTCTAATTCACACCAGAAAACTGTCATGAGTTATACCAGAAATCTACGCCACTTTGGATTGAGGTGCATTGGATCTCCCGACATGTGCCAGATTTATTAAGGGGTTTTTTCAGGATTCAGTACTGAGCTGTGCTTCCTTTTCTCATAAAGTGACATCTCGTCCATTGGTCACGTGGCCACGCTGCAGCTCCGTCCCATTCACACCTTTTTCCTATCTACAGCCCTGACATTTCAGATGGAAGCTGCCATGTCGATCAGCTTATGGACCTGGTATGGCTTATTGCATACCTGGCAAAGCGCTGATCTTCTGGGGGAAAGTTCCCATTGGCTATCCATTTCTCCTACAGTGAAAAAATTAGTATTACATTTCAGCTATTCAGATAATTGACTGTGCATGTGATATATGGACGACTGGAGTCCGCCAGCAACCCTTCTGTAAATTTTTGTCTTTGTGAGACAAGCCCTTTAAGTAAAGCATTCTTCATGTATTACGGATAATTTATTTACGATTCCCAAAATATCTGCTTTATTTCCAAATGTAGCTAACATTTTGTTAAAATGTCAGGGCAAACAGAGAACTTAGTGTATCCTAAACAGGCGTAAAACCAATGCTCTTAAAGCTGTGATATTTGAGAATGCCCCCATCCAGTAGTTGTATGCCTCCTGTTCCATTCGGACTTATGTTTGGGGATCTACAAGCCATTATCTGCCATGCAAAACATAGATTAAGGAAAATTAACCCTACATCCAAATAGCCTAATGCTTTTGTGAACGTAACCATCATGTAATATACACGGTAACCAGGTTCCATTACAGGAGATCTAGTTTAGAAATTGCTTGGGAACGGAGCTCGCAATTGCAAACTTGGAATGTCCTGTACGTAATTAAGTTGCGGTTGGGATTTGGGGGGGGAAACTGAAGCTATGATTTTTTTTTTTTTTTTCTAAACATAGTAGAATAACATTTCTTTATACTTAACAGTTTCTTATAGAAAGCTGATCCTCTCACGAGGCTTTGATTAAAGGTAGAACAACAAGTAAGAAAAAAAAAAGATTAAATTAAGACTTCACTTAGAACGCTGACAGCGGAGCCTTAATATAGAGCAGATGTGGCCCGTGATCAGATAATCTACTTTTCCGAGACAACTTGCAAAGTTTTTTAAGTGACAGCTACAAATTTTTGATTACAGCTAATTTGGAAATGTCATTTAGTCAGTCCTGTAAATTTCATCATGGGGTAATCATAGACTGACGCAAGGCATTGAAGCTCCTGCCATCTCCGCTAATAGATATTTTTTTTTTATCTTTTGCTCTCCTTCTACCCATTGTGTTAAAAGGAAAATAATAGGGGACATAGACCTAGGCAAATTTATATTTTCTTGAGTGTACTTCATGTAGGAGAGAGTTTTTTGTAAAAAAAAAACTTCAGTGGGACGTTACCAGTTAAAGCGTACCCGTTATTGATGATGAAGTTTCTGGATCTATTTGATGGCTATACGTAATGAACCTATGGAGTAACACTATTTCTGGTCATTATATGACTTATATTCTGAAGTTTCACCCTTTTCATGTTGTATCTGGAAATTGCAGAGCTGGTAGGTGGAGACTAGGGCTGGGTGATTAATCAATTCAATTTGATTAATTCAGCCTTAAAGGGGTTGTCCAACCTAAAATGTTATGTATTAATTAGGCCGGGGGAGGTGAAAAAAATAAAAGAAAACCATACTCCCCTGTCCCCGGTGCTCTGGGGCCTGCTGAGGGCAATCAGCGGCTCCAAGAAGGGAACCGGAGACGTCACTACCTGTGATGCCCCCAGTTCCCTTCCTGAGGCCGCTGATTGGCCTCAGCAGTCACGTGACCACTAAGGCCAATCATTGGCCTTAGTGGAAGGGATCTGCAACAGCCAGTGAGAGATTCATCAACAAAAAGGAAGCCGACTGGACCGCCCTGGGAGGACACCGAAGCATTGTGGACAGGTGAGTGTGTGGTGTTTTTTTTTTTTTTTTTTTTTTTTTTCTCCCACCTCCTCCTGGCCTAATTAGAAAATATTATTTAGCCTCGACAACCTATTTAAGGAGTTTGATTCTGTTTTTTTTACCAGAATCGTCAAATCGATTCCTATCTTCTCTGCCCCACCTCCACTGGCGGGTCTTTCAGTATGGCACTCGCTCACAAGCAGAGAGAGTGCCATAACTGCTGCCGATACACCCCCCCCCCCCCCTAAAACAACCTCTATCCTAGAGAATAAATTGCTTATAGTTGGTAGTGAAACCCCCACTGATCCTGCGAACATTGTTTTTTTTTTTTATATCCCCACTGTAAATATAGCTGCAGTGAACGCTGGTGAACTCCCACTGCTATTCATTTCAGTGCGAGCGCTGGAAATAGCTGAAGTACAGCACTTCTCCAGTGTTCCTATGAAGTGAATAGTAGCGGAAGTGTACAAGCGTTCATTGCAGCTATATTTACAGTGGGGATAAAACCCTGATCCCATGATCAGTGGTGATCTCTGCAGTCAGACCCGCCCACAAATCAGCAATTTATCCCCTATTATTTTTTTTTATTTATTTATTTTTTTTATCTTCTAAATGTTTGTCCCATATCATCATTAAAAATGTTTAAACAAAAAAAAAAATCTCCATTCTTTTGCAGTTTTGCCTCCCAAATAAAATAAAATGATGTTCAAAACAAAGGACCATCCCCAAAATGGTATGAATTAAAACTACATCTTAGATACCTTACGTAGCTCTGTACACTCTCACAAAAAAGTTACGAATGTAACTAAAATAATTTTGTTATTTTGGAAAAATATAAACAGTCAAGATTCAAATTAAAAAATCACCCCTAGGGTAAAAAAAAAAAATATATATATATATTTTTTGGCAAAATCCCCCAGCCTTAGTGGAGACTAGCTGGCATATAATATGCTGCTCACAGTTAGCAGGGCTGTGGAGTCAGTAGGCCAGAACTCTAACTCTGACTCCTCCATTTTTCACTCTCTCCAACTCCTGAACCAGCCAGTGATTGAATTCCTAGGAAAGTGACAAACTATAAATCTAATTTAATATTCAGTATTAATAACTGTATAATATCATTTTATTTTGAAGCCAGAGTCGGTAACTTTTTTTTTTTTTTCTACCCCAGACAAAATTGATTCCTTACCCTGCAGCCCTAACAGTATGTAAAATAGAATTTGCTCTGTCTACCTTGTTGTTCTTACTGTAAAGAATCCTCTTCTATGTTGCTGGTAAAACTTTCTCTCCTCCAGTCGTAGAGGATGCCCCCTTGTGGTAAACACTTCAATCCTGCCTTTGCAGTGGAGCAGCATACTGGCCCAGCTGCTGGCGTGATGATCTGAGGAGCTATCATGTATGTCAGTCGGTCACCCCTAGTAGTGGTACGAGGGACACTAACAGCTCAGTGATATGTGCAGGACATCCTGCAGCCACATGTGTTGCCTGTCATAGCAGTGCTTCCAACCAGGGCTGTGGAGTTGGCTTCGGGACCAGTTTTGGCTAGAGTCGGACGATAGTTGCCGTCTCCAGCTTTAAAATAAAATGATTATTTTCAGTGGTTTGATACAATTATTAATATAGTATAATTAATTAGATGTATAGTTTATGTCAGGGGTCCCCAAACTTTTTACACATGGGGCCAGTTCACTGTCCCTCAGACCGTTGGAGGGCCGGACTATAAGAAAAACTATGAAAATCCCTATGCACACTACACGTATCTCATTTTAAAGTAAAACAAAAAGGGAATAAGTACAACATTCAAAATAAAGAAATAGTAAATTTAAGTCAACAAACTTACCATTATTTCAATGTGAAGTATGGGCCTGCTTTTGGCTAATGAGATGGTCAATGTCCGGTTCCATATTTGCAAATAGGTCCAGCACTCTGCCCCCATGTAAGTCCAGCTCTCTCCCCCATATAGGTCCAGCTCTTTCCCTCATATAGGTCCCATGCAGTCTCCCCCATATAGGTCCCATGCAGTCTCCCCAATATAGGTCCCATGCAGTCTCCCCCATATAGGTCCCATGCAGTCTCCCCCATATAGGTCCCATGCAGTCTCCCTCATATAGGGCCAGCTCTTTCCCCCATATAGGTCCCATGCTTCCCCCATATAGGTCCCATGCCTCCCCCATATAGGTCCCATGCAGTCTCCCTCATATAGGGCCAGCTCTTTCCCCCATATAGGTCCCATGCCTCCCCCATATAGATCCCATGCCCCCCCATATAGGTCCCATGCACTCTCCCCCATATAGGGCCAGCTCTCTCCCCCATATAGGTCCCATCAATCCCCCATATAGATCCAGCTCTCTGATCCCCCTCCATGCCCAGTAAAAAAAAAAAAAATGAAAATATACTTTACCTAGCACTGCAGCCGCTCCCGCGCTGTGGTCCCGGCTCCTCTGTCTTCGGCTGTAAGGCCTAGATGAGCACGTCGTGAGTCATGACGTGCTCATTCTAGGTCCGGACGACGAGCGCTGAGCGTCTACACAGGAACGAGACTTCCCGTGTAGCGCTCGGCGGGTTATTTCAATTGTAAGCGCTCACAATAGAAATAATACAAGGAAATTGCGACGAGGGCCGGATAAATGGCCTCCGGGGGCCGGATGCGGCCCGCGGGCCGTAGTTTGGGGACCCCTGGTTTATGTATTTAATTTCATATGAATTCAATCAGTGGCTTTTTAATGAATTGGAGGATTTTTACTGCTTCTCACTGACCATGGCTGTCAGCCATTTGTGCAAGAATCGGGGGCAGTCTATGGAAATATCGCTACAGATTCCACAGCCCTGCTTCCAGTGGGCATTTTTCTGCAGGTTAATGCTGAGTGTTCCTATGTGGCCATACTATATGGAACCTGTATACCTCCATGCCCAACTGTGTCTTATCTTTTATCTAAGCTAGAGGTGGCCCAAAAGGGTACTAAAACCTCCTTTCAATTTGTATAGTTTTCCCCAATTAACATCTCCTTTTCATCTGATAATTGGAATCCCTTACCTATATCATTGTATTGACTCTCAGAATGTTTCGTTTGATTCCAGCAACTCCTCCTTGGTCAGTTATTTATTTTTTTGTAAGTGACTGTATATTCAGAAGGGAGTGGTTGAAACCAGGAAATATTTAGAGAGAGGCTAGCCAATCAGGAACCCCTCCCTAGTCAAGCTTGCCACAGAGAGATCAGCTGCTCCACTACTGACTCAGATGCCAGATAGTTGCATAGCAAGTACGCCAACAATTGAATAGGTAGAGGATTGCATTATAAAAGAAGTTCTGTTTTTTTTTTTTTTGTAGCAATATGTTTTGTAAGCCCTCCACAGTCGATGACAGTGGGTAACCACATGTAGCTCTTGAATACCCCTGCGTGCTTCTCTTCTCTTGTTTTGTAGGTAGCATTGGAGGTTATTGTGCATTAGGGACGTCAAAATGTTAAGTCGGTACCGTTGTCAACATGGTATCACTGGTAGTTAATGCTTGGTTAAGAATCAGGACTTCTAAGTTTTAAACCCTTACATATGACCCGACACCGCCTGTCAATTCTGAAAGTGGCTCGTTTCTAGAAAAGTTTGGGGAGCCTTTATTAAACTAAAATTGCTTCAAAGCTTTTTGACTGTCCAGTAGCTGTTAATTGGAAAAATGTGTAGTTAAAAAAAAAAAAAAAAAAAAAAAAAAATTATGCTGATTAGATAATTGTATATATTTTTTTTATTCACCATAGTTTATATAAAATAATAATATTTTCAAAATGGAATGTATTTTTATTTTTTTTTAATTTGATTTCATGTAATTAGATTTATTGTTCTTGTCCTGTACATGATGGAATTTAATAAATCCATTTTAACCAGTGACGTACATTCAGATGTTTTTCCCGTGACTCAGGTTATGTCTCTGGAAATCGGCGTATCAGTGTAAACGTATTATTCATTTACAACTCATTTTAGTAACTCAAAGTTTAGATCCTAAGAGCAATATTTACTGTCATTGTCTTCTCGTGGGTACTCTTTAGAAATCGAGCGGATTGTCATACTAAATGCATTCACGTTTACTACATTGTGATAAGTATTATGTAATTGGTGAGTTACCGCACGTGTGTGTGTGTGTGTGTGTGTGTTTTTTTTTTTTGTTTTTTTTTTAATTCTAAAATCATTTATTTATTATGCTTACTTATATAGCACCATCATATTCCACAGCGCTTTACAGACATTGTGGTCACTGTCCCATATAGGGCTCACAATCTATATTCCCTATCAGTATGTCTTTGGAGTGTGGGAGGAAACCGGAGTACCCGGAGGAAACCCACGCAAACACGGGAAGAACATACAAAATCATTAATCAATACATTTAGTGTAGGGTACAGGTTGACAGTAGGGCTAGGCGATTACGACCTAAATAAAAATCGCGATTAATTGTTCATTAATCAAGGAAAAAAAAGTCCAATTATTTAGGGTGAAATGGGTTGTAGTTTGGGGCCCAAAGGCAAGTAATTGCTCATTTACCGCCATTACAATCTGACCTCGTTATCAATTGTATTGGCATCAGCCGATACAGTTGGTTAGTGTCGTGCATGGGAGTCTGCAGGAGGTGAGTATGTGTTGGACAAACCTTGTGAGATTAGTCTTGCAGTTTCGCTTGGACTGAGCACGTCTGAATTGGAGCTGCTATTTTCAGGGAGGTGAGTGACACGTGTGTGTGTTTCCAACCCCCTCGGACCTCCATTTATTATATTCTGGAGTCTAAAGAGACCTCAAAGGTACCGAAAAAAAAAAAAAACAATAGTTCCATTTCACACTCGTTCGGTCAGAGCAAAACCACCGGACGGACCTATTTACCACTAGAGCCCCCCCCCTCTCCTCATCGGGCCTCTTCCAGCTTCCTGAATGACGTCGGGGACCGCTAAGCCCCAGTTACTGGCGTTGTGACAATTGCATCTATGCATAACAATGCAACATGACCGCTGAGTCCCTATCACAGGCCGTGACATTGGTCGTGAGGCCTGAAGAGGACAGGGAGTTGTGTCGGAGTCCATCCTAGGTAGTTAATGCCCTTTTTTTTTATGTTTGCTCACCTCCCCTGGGCCTCTGCTTATTATACTCTGAGGTGTGAAGAAACCCTAGCGCATAAAACTGCAGATAGAACCTTGCAAATATTTTAATAACTGAACCAAAATAACAGAAGTGCACAAAATCATGTTGGTTATTTGGGTTGACGTTCGGTTTTGGTTATTTTTTCGAATTATTGCCCAGCCCTAGTTGGCAATACTATGTAATTTATATATATATGTGATGCATTTTTCAGTTGGTTGTCAATATATAGTTCACAGAAAAAACAGACCTTTTGGAGTTAGAATAAGGTTATTTAAAAAAAAAAAAATCTAATTTGGATGAAAGTGGTTGTCCAGTTTACGTTAGGTTCACACTTGCGTTTGGGTCCACATGGGGACTTGAAAAGGGTGACCCTGTTGGCTTAACAGTTACCAGCGGAAACCTGTGGACTTTTCGCTCCACCGATTTCAAGCAGATTCTGCAGCGGAGACGCCAACACAAGTCTGAATCCACTCTTAGAAGTAGTAAAGATTCACTAATTCACAAAAAAGCCAGTGATTGATTCCTATGAAAGTCCATATGTAATCAGCTATATATCTTATTAATTACACAATATTAATTATTATAGAATATAATTGACCATTTTATGTTGTCGGAGTTGGTAACTTTTTTCTGACACCACCCTAAACTGATTCAGACTCCGACTTCACAGCCCTGGGTTCTATTGCTGCGTGTTTTTGTGGCTCAGTCCATCTATTCTATTGATGGAGTCCATGTAAAACACGGACTGTATGCAGATCCAATCCGTGTGCCCTCCTTTTCATTCCCATGGACCCACAAATGACTACGGCTATGTCCAAGGAGCCTAAGAATTATACAATGTCAGACTCATCCATAGGCTTAGTTTTTCATGTTGTTATTGACACAATTTTGTGATTCCTTTAAAGTGACGCCTTTTTTTTTTTTTTTTTAATGTTAAAGGGGTGCTCAAAAATATCAAAACTTAGAAGAAAATCTCCAACAGGAAGTCTGTAGACTTTAGTGCTACTGCCTGGCCCGCCTGTGTATCTAGCAAAAATGTATCTGTCTGACGTATGAAGAGTGTTCACCAGAAACAGAATTCTAGCTGTGCCTTGCCAAGGGGCGCCCTCTTGTAGTGTCAACCGTGAATTGAAACCATGTGCGGTGTATCCCTGAACACAAACCATTATTACATTGTCCTAACCTGTCAATCACTTCGCTAAGGCGATATCCAAGATGCACCGCTGAAACTTACCAGTTATGTTTAGTTGGACACAAGTGTGAAGAAGATCAGAAAGACTGTGGGTGGGTGGTATTCTGAACACATGGCGAAAACTGATCTTCGAAACCCATGAATGTCTTTTTATTTGTTCTTCTCCTTTGGAGAGTCCTTCTTAATAATTGTCAATGTCATTGTGTGACCTTTGTAGGCTCTTTACATCTGTTAGGTCGGTATTCCTTTCTGGGCAGTGAAATCACTTTACTCTGGCTATAAGTAGTTCCTTTAATGTCTTAAGTGTATTTTGTTAGACATTATGGTAGGCATTTGGCTTTGTTTTGGTTTTATTTTTAGAACATTATCAGGTACTTGACTCCTGTCTCTCCATCACCACCACTTCAGACTCCTGCTCAAAAAAAAAAGATGGATTTTCAGTATTATTATAATTAAATTACATATAATATATATACAGACGTGGACAAAATTGTTGGTACCTCTTGTTTAATGAAAGAAAAACTCACAATGGTCACAGAAATAACTTGAATCTGACAAATGTAATTTGCCAAACTACATGTTGACAAGCCGCAAAGCTTCTGGGAGAATGTCCTATGGACAGATGAGACAAAGATCGAAATTTTTGGCAAGGCACATCAGCTCTATGTTCACAGACAAAAAAATTAAGCATATCTTGAAAAGAACACTGTCCCTACTGTGAAACATGGAGGAGGCTCTGTTATGTTCTGGGGCTGCTTTGCTGCATCTGGCACAGGGTGTCTTGAATCTGTGCAGGGTACAATAAAATCTCAAGACTACCAAGAGAATCTAGAGAGAAATGTACTGCCCAGTGTCAGAAAGCTTGGTCTCAGTTGCAGGTCATGGGTCTTGCAACAGGATAATGACCCAAAACACACAGCTAAAAACACCCAAGAATGGCTAAGAGGAAAACATTGGACTATTCTGAAGTGGCCTTCTATGAGCCCTGACCTAAATCCTATTGAGCATCTTTGGAAGGAGCTGAAACATGCCGTCTGGAAAAGGCACCCTTCAAACCCGAGACAGCTGGAGCAGTTTGCTCATGAGGAGTGGCCAAAATACCTGCTGAGAGGTGCAGAAGTCTCATTGACAGTTACAGGAATCGTTTGATTGCAGTGATTGCCTCAAAAGGTTGTGCAACAAAATATTAAGTTAAGGGAACCATCATTTCTGTCCAGGCCTGTTTCATGAGTTTTCTTTTTTTAAAAATTCTGTTGAAGCATGGTTGGAAAGCAATGTCTGACTTTCATTTGTTTATTTTCATAGAATTTTTATATATTATTACTTTTGTCAGATTCAAGTTATTTCTGTGACCATTGTGGGGTTTTCTTTCATTAAACGAGGGGTACCAACAATTTTGACCACGTGTGTGTGTGTGTGTGTGTGTGTGTATATATCGGTGTATATATATTATTTTTTAGAGGCCATACAGATTGTCATGTGCCTCACACACCCATCTCCTAATTTTAATGGTTTGGCTCCCGAAGCCAGGACTGGTCCACTGAACCTTTAGCGCGTATGGACATCATAGAGAGATGAGCAGCCGTGTACGTGAATTTGCCATCCTTGTTTTACATGGACGGCCAAATGGCTGCCATGTAATATTACGTTTCTTCTGTAGTTAGCATGGCCTCTCTTGGCAGTACTTGTTGTTTGCTGGGGTAGGAGGGTGAGAGAAATAGAATCTGGGGCAGTAAGCGAATTGTCTTGGTAACCACATTGTGAATGGCTCTGATGATACAACCCCTTTAATATCAGACCAATGTTATTCAGTCTGTCCTGTTTGTAATATTCTCCTGCCATTTATAGAAGTCGAGCATGGTGATTTGCGTTTGGTAAATCTAAGTTAAAACTCAACAAATCCTGGGTTTACTTCTGCGTTGGAGACTCTGTTGCAATGTATATCGAAAATCGTTGGATGGAAAATGACCAGAACAGGCACCCTGACGCTAGTGTGAACATAGGCTAGCATTGATTTCATGATTCTGAGGAAGATTAGAATCGCGATTCTTTGGCAAATAAATTGCACAGCCCTACTTGGACATGACTATTATTAGGACATAAGGATGTCATATAAGGGATAGCCTTGCTCAGCACTTTCCTCTATGGCTTCCCTCAGCAAGTGTTTGCCGTAGGCGTCTATAGCCAAACCCATTGCTGCGCTTCTTGAATATTTGTGAACCTGTTAGATGTTGGACGTTCTATTGAGGAAATACTGTTGTATATTGTTTTAAAAGGAGTCTGTCACCAGAACCCAGTATATTAACCCAGCCCAGTAGATAGATAAGTCAGGGCAGGGCTCCTCAAACATTTTCAACTTGGGCCTTACCAGTCACTCTGTTGTGATGCCAGGGTCTCACCAGAAAAGAAATACTACACTAATGCAACAGAACAGCTCACATAATACCCCTAGAAAACTAAATACCACATTGCAGCGCCAAAGAGCAGCGTCCAGGAGAAAATTCCTCCCCAGACATGCCAAACACATACTGCTGTGCAACGTATACTGCGTAAGCAGAAGTGCAAGGCCGGCATTACCCAGGGCAGTTACTGCTTTAGTACCCCTTCCTTATGCCAAAGCTAATACTAACAGGGACCTGAGCCTCACCAGTGTTTGAGAAGCACTGGGTTAGGGTCGCCTGAATCATATGGTGGTTTTCCCCTTGTGAATAGGAACCTCCATTGTCCAGTTAACGTGTTTTGTTTTTTTTTTTTGTTTTTTTTCAATATGCAAATGAATTATTTGAAACAATGAGGGTGTGGTCTCCCTCCTTGCAATGGTTGGATCCGGCTATCTACATGGATCTGTTATGTTCTTGCCTGGGTTTTCCCCCACATGCCATGTTCTCTTCTGCTACTGTTAAAGCTTCATTAAAATGGTTGTCAATAACAGTTTTTATAAACCACTGAAAATCATATATAAAATAATCACTTGCCGCCACTTCTTAGGTTAACAGAGACTGATGGGGGACCAAAGACGTGTAGATTCTGCTGCCATTCACTGGTCAGAGCAGTGACCTCTGTCGTGTCAATATGTGACCACTGTAGCTAGTGGTTGTCTGCAGTCATGTGTTCACACGCAGTATCATTTGTGTAGCCCAATAAAGACACTGGCGGGGACCAGCAGGGTGCTGGTAAGTAAAGGCGTAACTTAAAAGTTTCTGGGCCCCAATGCAGAATTTTTAATAAGTCCCCTACCTACATAGCAAACATAGCCAAGCATAACACATGGATTATGACATGGATGGTACATGGAAATCCACTACAATGTCCATTGTTTTGTAGCCTGCAAAATAGTGTGATGGTGTGAAACCAGCCTTAAAGGAGTTTTCCATGTCCCAAATTGGATAGGATAGGTCATCAGTATGTGATATGTAGGGGGTCTGACACCCGGACCCCACACAGATTGTGTTCTCTCAGCCTCTGGGTGCCGGAGGCTGCTAGTGGACGGGTTGCAGACTCTCCTATTCAAGTAATAGGAGCAGCGCTGCAGTTCTATACAGTGGATGGGGCTGCCTCACACACTCCCTGTCTACTAGTAGTTATTGGCACCTGGAGGCTGCTGGAACAGCTGATCTGTGCACAGTATGGTTGTCAGACCCCTTACAGATTACATACTGATAGGTCATCAGCATGAAAAATCAATCTTTCACTGGAAAACCCCTTTAAGGTGAATAAACAATGCCCGTCCCCTGTGTGATGTTCCTGTGGGCCCATTTCATGCAGTTTGTTTTTCCCCTCCTTTTTGGCTCTACAAGCTTTTGTGATATGGACATCAATAAAGCGTGGTATGTTTTACAGGAGTATTAACCAAGTTACCTAGGTTCTGCTTGTTTGTGCCTGGCACTGAACAAGTTAAATAGTCAGTAATTTGAGGCCCTTTAATGCAATTAGATTATTTTTCTTGGCCCTGTGGAGCCTTTGAAACGCCAGGACCCCTCGTGTTATCTGGGAGCCGGTCATGTTTTTGCTACTGAAATAATGGCATCCAGCTTGTATTTTTACCCCTTTAATTCTCCCAGGTCACAAGACTCATTAAATTGATCTTTGCAGGGATTAGAGCGTTTACAAGGTCAAGAAACCTATATGACGTCCCTGGAAACCCAAGCGGCGATTGTGGTTAGTCAGCTGTGTGATTTTCAGTTTTGTGCAAATTTGCCTCAATAAAAAGCCAATTTTTTTAGCTGTTTAGTAAGGAAATGGCCAGTTAATGCGACGTACAGTCTTCTAGTAATGGACTGTGTATAATAGCTGCACCTCACGAATATATTCAGCTCTGAATGGGAATTCTCTCTGATATAAGAAACTATTCGATAAGTAACAGGCAAAAGAGCAACACAATACTTGGTAAGATTTGGCCCTTAGTTTTCCTCTGATCTTCTGTTCATTTGTGATATAGAGGCTTTACAGATACTGCATATAGGGGTAGACAGAGACTGCAGCGGGCCCCAATACAGCGACAACATCCTATTTACTGGCTAATATTTTCAGGTCCTCTCTCTCTTGGTTCTTTATTGAATTCTTCTGATAGATGACAATGCACCAATAATGTTAAAGGGATTGGCCAGGATTAGGAGAAACCAGTTGGGCAGCCGCGGTGAGTGTAAGACGAAAGCCCCATGTTGCAGAAAAGCTGCAAATTTTGCTGCATTTTTTTGAGCAATAAAAAAGTAGCTTTTCCGCAACATGGGACCTCAGCCTAAAAGGAATAAGGCATTCTCACCTATCTCCAGCGCTCCGTTGTTTGCTCCTGGGTCCCTTTCTACTGCGCACCAGAACTCAAGGCGCAGGAAGTCGTGAAGCCCTTGTAACTGCTAAGTCTAATTGGTGGGCTTTAGAGACCCCAGAATATAATGAGTAACTCTCCTCTCCTGGGCTCTGTTGTGACTCTCTGCTGTTTCGGCTGTGTCTGATGTCTGGGACCGCTGAGGCCTTTGATTGGGCGTCAGCTAGTCACGTGGCATCGTGACACATAGACACAAGCATCTCGACACTGTGTGACCCATGTGAGACCTGTGATTGGGCCTCAGCGGTCTCTGACGTCAGACAGACCGAAGACAGCAGTGAGTGACGCAGGAGCCCAGGAGAGGTGAGTAACACTGTTTTTTGTGTTTCTTCACCTCTCCAGAGCCTCTTCTCTATTATACTCTTGGGGTCTGAAGAGACTCCAGAGTATAATAGCAGTTCTGGTTTGGTCCAAACAAAACAGTCAGACCTATCTCACAAGGTTTGCCCAATACATAGTCATACTGTAAAAGCGGTTTAAAAAGGACGTGACCTAAATAATCACCATTAATCGTAATCAAGGTAAAATGCCTTGATTACGATTAATTGTGATTTTTGACATAATCACCCAACCCTACAAACCACTGACTACGACTCCATTTTTTCAACAGCCCAACTCAGACTACGACTTCTCCAATTCACGAAAAAGTTATTGATAGAATTCCTATGAAAGTAAATATGCAACAAAATATACATCTATTTATTATACAATATTAATAATAGTATAACTTTAAATAATTTTTGGTAACTTTTTTCTGACTCTGAATACACCCAAAATTAGCTCCTAATCCTACTCTGATTCCAACTCCTCAGCCCTGTCTGTTTGGGAATCTTCCAGTCCATATTCACCCATGTGCCTATATGTCTGGCAGGTTTTGCATGCAGAATTTCATCATTGACTTGCGAATTTCAGTGCAGAATTTTACAACACAAAATCTGTGGCAATACGCCGTAAAATCCACTACGGTTGTACAGTGAAAAAAAGCCAGCAAAATGTAAGTGTGGATTTTGTGGCAAGTTTTTGTGTGTCTTGTGAATGCACAACCTGTATTATGTTTTTCATGGCGTTGGAGGGTACGTACCTGGCTGTAGGTGTCTTGACAGCCAGCGATACATTCTTCATCTTTGCTGCCAGAGAAAGCCGAGGAGGTGGAATCCCTGGAATCTGATCTTGGCAGTATGTACTTGTACACAAACCCAACTTTTAGGACGCACAGTATTAAAAAAAAAAAAAATGTTATGGAGAAAAAAAAAAAACTAAAATCTTTATCTCCCCCCAATCCTCTGCTTTGATTGGAGTTTCTTGCCATTACTGACTAATCCAATTTAATGCCAGAATCCTTAGGACTGCTGGAAGTCCCGTGAAAAGATGCCTGGTTATCTGGTTTATCTGCTCAGTGTGGAAGATTACAGAAGTACGGATACCGGCATTAGTGAGTCTAGTACCATCGACATACAGCATTGAGTTTCTCCAAATACCACTGCTACCGCCAACACCACCTACTTACTACCAGCACTACCAACTACTTAGGGTGGGTTCACACCTGCGTTCCAGTCCGTCCGTTGCCAATCCGAGTGAAAATCTCGGCGAACGGGATTGGCATCGGATACAGACCGGTCAGTGACGCATTGGTTAAAAACCCATTCATTTGAATGGGTTTTTAAAGCAATGCGTGGGTGTCCGATTGCACCCTCTGCGCTGCGAATCCTTTTTTTTCGTCGGAAACAAAGTCGGACATGCAGGACTTCGTGTCCGAGGAAAAAAATCGGCTTCGCAGCGCAGAGGGTGCAATCGGACACCCGCGCGTTGCTTTAAAAACCCATTCAAATGAATGGGTTTTTTAACCAATGCGTCGCTGACCGGTCTGTATCCGATGCAAATCCCGTTCGCCGAGATTTTCACTCGGATTGGCAACGGACAGACTGGAACGCAGGTGTGAACCCACCCTTACTATGACGTTGTTGGTTGTTCTTCCTCTTCCTCATAAGAATTTACAATCTATAAGGAAGTAGTGGAACACAAGTAGGTAAGAGGGCTTGTTTGGTACAATGGATTAATGTTGGATGAACCTATCATCGGATCAATAAGATCAGCAAACCATCTAATGTATCTGGGACTAGCCCAAGAGTACAGTGATGCGTGACATCATGGGAAAGAAGGATGGACCATTTTGGATCTCAACATGGTCAGTCATATGTTGCTTATAGTCCCTTTTCCACTGCAAGCTACTGAATTGCCCCAGCTCTCCTTGGACTGCTTGTCATTTTTCCACTGCAAAAAAAGTCCTGCAAAACAACTGGTAGTGGGTAATTTTTTAGTAGGTATCTAGGGAACCAAATTAGCCCTAGAAGGTTACGAGTCCAAACATTGTTTAGCTGATTTGTTGTCACTGCAATGAAGGGGATATTTCCTGCAGTGGAAAAAAAAACTACGTTGTGCTGAGAGGAGCGATTCGTTAATGTGCATTGATAAAAAAGTGTTGAAAAGGTGTCTGGTAGCAGCTTATCTCCTTCTCCCTATTAGCGTACAGTCATGGCTAACACTAGGTTCACACTAGCGTTCAGGTTTCCACCCTTCGGGTCCCCAAGCTGACCTGAAATCAGGAACCCTATCTGTTTAAAAAGCGGTTACACACGGAAATCTGCAGACTCCGTAGACTATAATGGGGTCTGCCGTGTTTCTGCCAACTTTGATACTGAGATCGGTGAAGAGATAAAGTCCTCCTTGCAGGACTTTTCTTTCCGTAGATTTTAAGTGGAGTCTGGGACGGAGTGTCCGAATGCTGTGTGAACCTAGTGTTAAGGTTTGAGTCTTTTCTTCACCAGACAATCATTCTTCCAGATGTCCCAAATAGTCTACAGAGGGCTTCATCAGACAAAATAACTTTACCCCAGTCCTGCAGTCATATCCCTGTACTTCTGTTACCAGAGCCCAGCATATCACCCCTTCAGATAGGGTCACCTGAGTCAAATGGCATTTTCCCCTTTGTGATTCGGGCCTCTGTTGAGATATCATGGTTTCTGTCAATATCCAAATGAACTCTTTGGAGCAATGGCAACACCCTCATTGCTCTAAAGAGCTCATTTACATACTGACACAAACTGTGATATCTCAGCATTGGAGGCAGCGATTCACATGGCGGAAAACACTGTTGTGTTAGGGTCACCTGAATCAATCTATGTGCAGGCTTCTGGTGATGGACTCCCTTCAAACAGACAGTGGAGCAGAGAAGAAGCCTTGGTGACTCTGTGACTAGTGAATCGTTCCATAGAAGATAAAAATGGCTGCTGTAAAGTTGCAATTCCTGACTCGGCACAAGAGGAGAAAGATCCGGAAAATGACTGACAGATATAGCATGAAAACCCCCACACAATGGTAGAACAAGCCACTTTTCTGTTACTATTTTTGTATGTGTTTTATGTGCACATTTCTTTTTTTTATATTCTTTGTTCTCATAAAGATGAAACAGTTTATGGCACATCTGACCAGAAACATATTTGGGACACAGAGTACGTGTACAGTAGTTGTGGCATAAAACAATACATGTGTGTTAAACTGTATTTTATGGTGGGAGCTGAGCAGTGTTATGTACTACATCTGATAGTCATTTGTTCGCTATTTCACAACCTCTCTTCTCTTCGGAGTGTTCTGTATGTTACATACTTTGTTTATGACTATTTTTGATAGGGGTTATTAAGCGGGTATCGGCAAAATGTCTGACTTCAGGAGGGAGTTACATCACATTGTGGGGTTATATGGCCCCCAGGGACTGAAGGGAATTGATACTCATGACCTATCCACAGAATAGGTCATCAGTATAAGATCAAGTCGGGGTCCAACACCTGGACGCTGTCTTGATCAGGAGTTTCAGCCACTGGAATCCATATATTGGGTATATGGCCACTGCTACACTGTACGGACCAGAAGCTGTATACACTGTATTGGTGGCGTCTGGAACTGCAGCCTCACACCCTTTCACTCGAATAGGAGCAGGGCTGCTTCCGCCCGTGTACCTAGTGGCCAAAACAGCTGATCGGGATGGGGTCCAGGTGTTCAGACCCCAACTGATCTGACAATGATAAACCTTTCTGTGGATAGTGGATAAACCTTTCTGTGGATCAATTACCTTCAGGTCTTGGATAACCCCTTTAACTAGATACAATATATAGGCAAAAGTATTGGGACACATTCATATTACACATGCACCATGCAGGCCATACTGTCACTATACAGGCCATGGAGCCAACTGCTTCGGGCATCAGAAGCAGCCATGCACAGGTCATGTCTATGGCCTGTCGTAAGACTAGGCCAGAAATTTTGAATTCCTGGAATAACCCCTTTAAGGCTCTATGCACAAATGCCATATAGCTAGAGCCAAAGTATGGATTCTGTCTTGTCCTGTTAGAGACAGTCTTCACACTAAGCCTTGCTTTGTAGAATGCTTTTGTGATCCTAGGGTGCCTCGTAGGGGAATACTGTTTCTCATTGGAGTGACACAGTTGTATAGATACTTATTTTTAAGGTGATGTCCCATGGGAAAAAATTTTGCAAATTAGCTCCTACCAAGCAAAGCGTCTGTAGATGAGTTACTCTGCATATTGATCCTATAGGACTTGCTTTTTTTTTCTAGTAGGACTGGATTGGATATTGCCGCATGAGCCCCTACATCCTATTCACTTGAGGATCTTGCTGCACTTCCAGAGGAGGTGATTGATTCAACTATTTTTGTTTTTAGGTCTCATTATTATCAGCTATTAGAAGACAACCAAAGACCTTTTTATAACGTTGAGTGGGCAACATGGGGACACCATGGCTGCATGATTTAGAAAGCAACACCAGCAAACATGCATGCTACCACCGCAGTCTTGGAACCCAACCACAACAGTTTAGCTATACACTTTGTGGGGAGGTAGCTCGGTAGCAGCAAAGGTGCGGACCCAACCAATCAGAGACAGGGACACAAAGCTCTGGTGCAAATAGGTTTATTTAAAAAAATAAATAAAAAAATAAAAAAACCCAGCAAAATAAGTAAACCTTCACGTCAGGTACTAAAAATGAGCAAAATAAAACACAACCTTAACTTCAGGCAAAAGGCAAAACAAAACTCCTGCTCATCCGAGCTCTAACTATTACAAAATGTGGCTAACTATACGTGTGGCTTACTTCCAGCCACATGGATAAAAAAAAACAGCAGAGTTGGGTCTCGACAGACTCGGTACAGCCGGACAGACCCAGACGCCTCCTCTCACCCCCAGGATCTGCCCTGAAGTGCAGGCTCTGTAGGCCTTTATGGCCCAGTAAAGAGACTGGGACCTGCACCTGGGGCTGAGGCCTATTCAAGACCTGCCCAGGACCACACATAAGTCAGAAATCTGGGGCTGATATTGTGGGACTCTATCACTCTGTCTGGCACCTTCTTACAACTTTGATAAATGTTAGTACCTGTGATGCCGATTGAATGAAAGCAAGTCATTTAGTCTAAGCATGAGATTATGAGTATGACGATGACGTGATTTTTTGGGGTTTTTTTTTTTTAAGTGGCAAAAATTGGACTTCTAAATCTAATACCTTTTTGAGAGTCAAAAAGTTGTTTACGAGGCCATTATTTCAGAACACTTGTGTACCTTAATATATAGGGCTGTGGAGTCAGCTGGAAAAAAGTTACTGAGACAGACTTCAGCTTCAAAATAAAATGGTTAATTCTATTCTAGAGTGATTAATATTGTATAATTATATGTATGGTTTATTACAGATTTACTTTCATAGGAATTCAATCACAATTTTTTGGACTGAATTAGAGGATCTTTGCTGCTTCTGTCTGACACAGAGCTGTCATAAAAAAATAGTTGTTGGTTTAGCCTGCCGGTTCCGCAGCCCTGCTAGTACATACAGTATATGCTACAGTGTTTGCTGCAGATTTTCCACACCAAAATCCACAACAAGTCGAGTTAGTTGTGGATTTTATAGCTAGTTTCACACGACTCATTGACGTGGATGACACTGGTGCCAAAGATCCACACACAGGATTGACCTGCTGCAGAGTTTTAAATGTACACTATATGTCAATAGCTACATGGAAATAATCTGAGAATAAGATAATCCAATAGATTTATTAATGTTTCTGTATTGTGCTACCTGTTTTCTACATGAAAATCCACGCATAAACTGCGACCAGTGCTTGTAGCATGTAAGGATTTGCTCACACTTCATTTTTGGAGCAAAATTTTCTGCAAAAAATTCCTAATCTTCCTCCCATTGGCATTTCTTCTTTTTGCAGTATGCCAAATAAAAAGCAACCTGCCCTTTCTCGCTGTGGCGTAATGGCGTAATCGTCTCCGTAACTCTGGCACCTGGCGACACTGTGATTAACCTCATTGAATGAGACTCGTAGGATTTTCCGACAAGTATTTTGTTGGAAAAAAAAAAAGTGTTAGCCTACCCTTCGGGTTTCTTTCGAGCACAGTTGGGGAATATATCAACGCGTCTGCCATAGATGGGTGATAATGTGGCGCGTCTTTGATGCAAGAAAGGGCAACCCCCCCCCCCTTCCTTCTGTGCCTTGCTCGCCACCTTCGCAAATGTGAGCTAAAAACGGGGCTCCTCGGCCTGACATGCTTATTATCACTTACACTAGTTTTCTGGTGTGAGATGTACAGGATATCTACGCCAGTTCCTGACCAGCGTAGGTTTCCAATCTGGAACATGGCCTTGCGTCTGCTTTATTAAGAGGCCGGAGCCTCTCGATACTTTAGATGCGCCTTGTGCCAGTCAAGACTTTTCTTAAAACTACGCACCAAACGCCAGTCTTAATAAATCTGCCATTTTTCGTGCGCTTTTTTTGAACCAAAGCCGAAAGTGGATTCAGAAGGAATGGGAAATCTAAAGGGTCCTGATGGATCCGCTTAGGGCTTTGGTTTTAAAAATTGCATTAAATGATATATTTGTGTCCAACAAACTGTGAGAAACCACTATTCTGAAAATTTTTGATGCTCTAGGTAACACTACTGCTTCCCTGTGCTTACAATAGGGTTTGAGTTACAGTGTGTAATTGAAGGAACCTTTAAGAACCGGATTATATCCTCGGCTTTTCATATGCATTTTTGGCTTGTGATCTTCCCCACAGAGATTTACCCCGGGGAATAATTGTAAACCCTTTTATTGGCTGAAAAAGGGGAAGTAGGGCCTGACTTTACAACTTTTGGTAAATTAGTGTGTACACCTTTAGGGGGTTGGCGGGTTTCTTTTTATTTTATGTTTTTAATCCATTAAGGCTTTTCTCTTCTAAGCTATTTGTAGGATAGTGGTGTGTGTGTTTTTTTTTTTTTTTTTTTTTTTGTTTTAAATCTTTCTCGTGACATCTGCCTCCCCTTTTATTTAATTGGGCATAAAAGTAATGCAATAAGTCCGTAACTTCCATAGAGTTAGTTGATGTGGAGCTTATTTGTGGCAGGAGCAAATGTAATTTATTAAGTAATTATTGTATAGTAGAAATTTTTAGTTCTTTACTGGTTTGCCTCGGATATTTCTGTTACTAAAATAACAATAATATTTGTGTTTTGTTTTTAATATTACATTTAGTGATAATGTATTTTTATATCATTTTGATATTTTATAAGAAATTATAATGCATTATTTTTGTAATAGCAAAAGTAATAAATTTTAGATTTTATAATTCTCGTTTTGTAGTAGTTTATTTTTCCTTTTTGTATGCTACCGGCAAAGCTAGTATTTTTTTTTTGTTTTGTTTTTTTTGTTCTCTTTAAATTATTATTTTTTTTTTTTTTTTCTACCTCACGCCCCTTTTTGAAAAATTCTAAATTGTATTTTCGTTTTAATTCTATACCATAAAATTAAATGTAAGTTAACTGAAATTTTAATAATCTGGCATGTATTTCATTGCCTTCTAATTATATTTTTATGTATATTTTTGTGCTTTTCATGACAATGTTTAGGCTCTTTTCACACTATAAGTATTTGGCCAATGTTTTGCGTCAGTATCGATAAGCCAAAACCAGAAGTGGAATCTACACGGAGAGAAAGTATAATAGAAAGATTTGCACATGTTTCTGTGTTTTAGAGCCACTCCTGGTTTTGCTTTCCAGATATTGTTGCAAAATACCGACCATGTAAAAGTGTCCTTAGAGTTATACTAAACTTATTATTATTTACACTTTTTTATTATATACATATTTTATTATGCTTTTACGTAAGAAAAAAATTATGTACATTATATTATGTAATATACAAGATAAACGTGCTATGTGCAATTTATGTCTATTTACATTTTACTTACATTTTTTTATTTTTCTTTTATGCATTTTTTGTTGCCATACGCTTTTGTAATCCTAAAGTAGCAGCATAGTTTAAATAGTTCTTGAGAGTCTTTGCAAAAGAACATTGAAGGTAGACTCTGTTATCCGAGTTCCTCATTCGCCCTCTAGTGGTAGCTTCGTATTTTGTTTTTGAATTTTCATAATTTTTTAAATTTATTTATTTGCATCTAAGTCTTTTTATATAGTAAATTGAAATGAAGTATTAAAATGTTTGCAATAAATCATACAGTATAGATTGTTTTGTACTTACAAATGTATGTACAATGTATATATTAAATATACATTATAATTGTATAAACTTATATCTGTAGATACAAAAATTTAAGATAACATTGTTAGAGATGAACTATTATTTAATTTAAGGGTATTTAGATTTTTTTTTTTTCTTAGTTTTAAGTTAATACAGTAATATTGTTAAAGGGGTATTCCCATGAAGATAACCATATTGTTTTAAAGATACGACCATAAATGCAGGAACTTTCTATGGTTTGGGATATTTCAGAAACCCAGCCATGATGTCCTTATTGTGGACAGGTTATCAGGCAGGGACACTACATGTATGAGAAGATAACCCGGACACAATAAGGGATCATGGCTGGGTTTCAGAATATAGAAAGTTCCTGCATTTATGGTCATATCCATTAGCAACTGAAAAAGAGAAGACTGTCACCTTTAAGATGGATAGAGAAAATCTTTAAAACTATGCAAAATTGTTAATTATTTATATTTGCAAAAATGTTTAACTTAAATACAAATTTAAATATAGTTATATTGTGGAGAAAACCCCATAAAATGAAAATACTAAATTCTTTTGTAATTCTTTTGTGTACCTTTTTTTTTTTTTTTTTATATATTTCTTTTGGCCAAAAAATGTATTACGTTTACAAACAAAGTGGACTTTGGTGAGATGTAACAATTAACCTTCTTGCCCATATGTAATACCAGAAAATCGGCATGCATATTACATTCAAAGACAGGATCTGATAGACCCAAATTGCTTAAAACATCAGTGTTTTTACAGAGATACCCCAGGGAGCTTGGGAAACCATTTAACAGATGAAAGTGCATTTTGAAAAGTCTGACCTTACATGCAATCATAAAATGAATCAAAACAGTCCTCGGCCCCCCCTCACGAAATGTACAGAGCCCATCTGTGTCTAATCCAGTAATTATAGACTGACTTCAATTACCTTTTCAAGCTTGGAGCAGCCTGGAGACTCCTCCGTGAACAAACACAGGGTTTTGTCTAGACCTCAATTGACCACAGTCTAAAGCTTGAATTTGTATCTAATTTTATTTATTTATTTATTTTTTTGGAGAGTTTGATCTCGGAGGCCTGTTTTTCCGCACTAGGGCTTTTTTTTTTTTTTTTTGACTTCTCTACTTACCTTTTGGCATTATACCTATAATGGCTATCTTCCCGTACATACAGTCCAACAAGTGTCTTAGAACTGGCACACAAGTTTTTGGAATTTTTACTTCAACCATTC